>CM040404.1:14738452-15218452 GCA_022702515.1 Ilyophis sp. 1 JC-2022 | reverse complement strand
CCAGTGAAGCAGGCAATTATGAGACTGAGAAACCAGAATAAATTGATCAGAGACATAGCCAACACATTGGGTGTGTCAAAATGAATCTTACGTTGTTAGTAAGCAAGAACCCACTGGTGAGCTCCGCAATAGTAAACAACCTGGGCCCTGTTTCCCAAAAGGATCTTAGATAAAAAATCATCTTAGCCTATTTTGTTTTTATATTACTTTCATTGTTTGGTTGTTTTTTGTCATTTGTCTTTCTCCCTCTATTTTTATTATCTGTTTTATGTAATGTCAATCATTTTTAATAATTAGAATAATAAAATAAATAAAGAAACAGAAAATACTCTAAGATGATCTTACCTCTAAGATGCCTTTGGGAAACGGGGCCCTGGTAGACTACGACCACTGTAGTGGATGGCTGAAGAATACTTTCAGTTGTGAAAAAAAACCTTTCAATTGTTGAACAGATCAAGAACACTCTCCAGGATGTAGGCATAGATGTGTCAAAGACGACCATAAATGTTAGAGTTTGCGAAAATGTACATTAAAAAAACCGCAGTTCCAGGGACAAAGTCTTATGGACAGATGATACGAGTATTTACCTGTACCAACGTGATGGAAAGAGGAAAGTGTGGAGAAAGAAAGGAACTGCTCATGCTCCAAAGGATTGGGTAATACTAACTATCTAACCATGTGTTCATGTTTACCTTACGTTTCTCGTACATGTTAATTACTAATTTACTAACGCTAGGTCAGGATAGGTTAACTACTAACGATTTACTAATTGCCTCATTACGTGTCTCATTTTCTCAAGCTGTTGTGAATTTCCTGCTGCTCTCAAGCTAAGTGTCTGCACCTGTCTACACCTGCATATAAGATCAGTGTCATGTCCTTGCGAAATTGTTGCCTCACTAGCACTCTTAAGCATTTGTCAAGTCTACGCATTCTGATTTCCTGTTTTGATCCAAGCCTGTTTTTTGACCACTGTTTACTGCCAGCCTTTTGTTTTCACTGCCTGTCCTGACCACGATTCCTGCTTGCTGATTTTGTACTTTTGCCACGCGGCGAGGACTCCGGTCTGACCCTGCTTGTTTTTCGACTATTCTTTTGCCTTCTCCCTTTTGTACCTCTGCCACGCTGATTGCCTTCCTGGTTCCGAACTACTGCCTGGCTTACCGACGACGAGACTGCCTTCTCCCTCGGTACTTTTGTTTATTGGCTGGATTTTTTTGTGTATGACCTTTGCTTGTGCTAAGACAACGATTACTGGACTTTCCTTAATAAAGCCCTTGCGGGTATTTATTACATCCATTGTTCTGAGTCGTGGTTCTCGGGTCCAACCCTCCATGCACTTCGTCTCAAGTATATAGATATGCCACATGCATAGAGGTGAATGTACACGTATCTGTGTATGTATACCTATGGAATTTGGATGAAGTAATATTAAAAGGATTACACAATAAATACATTAAGCGGGCATAGACTGTGCAAATCACTCATGATTGCGGGATACACCAACACAATGTCCAGTGTTTTTGTCTAGATGAGTGCACAATATTAAATTGAATTCCCATTATGGCTCACAAACTTATTTTGACACATCAACAATTTTTGACATCACACACTTGGTGCACTAATCAAGAATGGTTTTTAGATCGAATTTAATTTGTTGTCATAGTTCACAATGCCTGGTTATGACCATCCACAACCAATAGGGATAGAAAACACAATAAAATAAATAAATCCAGCTTTTGTTTCACGAGGCTCAGATTTGGCTCATTTATTATTCATAGGATGTCTATTTATAGTATCCTATGGCTACTTTCATTCATTTATTTCTCATTCTAAGAGACGGTTCTAAGTCCCTGTACATAAGTCAATGCATGTTATCTTTCTGCATGTGCTCATTTAATTTAAAAAACAAGAACCGTGCATTTAAAAAAAATTAGTATTCTTAATTTTTTTAAATTAGTATTCATGTCATCAGCCATTCAACTTGAAAACCTCCTGGTCACCCATAACCTTCAGTTAGCAGTGCATTGGAATGTATGGCTCTGGTAATGTATCTGTTTCAGAACAACACAAAGCACACTGTCTGTTAGATTTCAGAGCAGGGCAGCTGTTCCCTTTTAAGTGTGGGGGGCTGTTGTGGAATTCTGCCTCTGCAGCGCAAAAAATAATCCTTTCCACTCCCCCCTTGTCCTAATTCGTTTGTCAGTTGTGGTATTGTGCAACAGGGAGGGGCAACCTTTACATAGTATGTACTGCTCGTCGCTGTTGTTGTCGTTGCAGTCGAACGCTCCTGCTCCTTTTCGCTTGTTTCAACCTTTTTTTAAAAACAAGATTTTATGAAACGCAACACTTTGTCTCAAGCTTTGGGCTGAGCGGTAAATATGTTACGGTGCCTAATGTGCCTCTACATGAACACATAATCCACTGAAGGCCCGTGGCTCGATGTGCTACGAAAATGTAAATTCATCACTGCTTGGTTCTTGCTTGTTATATCCAACTCTTCCCTCTGAGGTAAATTATGGCAAATAATTACATTATTCGAAATTTAACTGCAAGGGTGGCATTTGAAACAAAAATTTGTAAAAACCTTTCAACTGTAAAGGAATGTACTGACCATTTTCTAGAGAAAATCTTGTGAACAGTTTACATTTTTAGAGGTATAAGAATAGCAGATGGTACTTACTTCTTTTTACGGGGGAAAAAAATAAATTAACAAAATGACACAGCTGGACACAGTAATTAGTGTGTTCTATGGATTAAAAAAAAAAAAAATACTGACTTGTTAAAGTGCTCATATCTTTATCATAATAAAGATTGAGCTGTTACACAAAGCCAACCTTGCACATCTGAGTTCAGGCTGCTTAGTGCTTACCTGTAATAATCTGAGGTCAGTGCGGAGGTGACCCGGGGCCGTGTGTCCAGAATTAAGAGCCATTGTCAGTCACAGGAGCTCACAAGAGGCACATCTCCAGGCCCCTGAATAAACCCTCTCAACAGTGGCACTTTGTATTCCACCTTGAGATCAGCTGCCTTAAGCACGGCGGCAGGTGGTTTACACATGGATAATTCCACATTCAGCAGCAGAACGAGCCCAATTCGGCTGCTGTTGGTGTTACGCTTCGGATGCCCCAAGGCCTTCGCGAGTCTTACTGGCTTTCCCTGGTGTCACAAGGGAGCTGCTTGCAACTGCATATGTTGGAGAGAGGTTTATATGAGCATATGTTGGGCACGGACCTGCACCTCTGTCAGGCACAAACGGGTGCTGACTATAACAGAGCCCAAATTCAATCCCCAAATACATCTGCACACGTAATTACTTAGTCTGCTGCCTTCCATCCTGCAGTGCTTTTCCAATTAGTGAGCAGATTAACAGGGGTGTGCACTGTCCTTTGTATTGTTCTTGCCCTTAATTATAAACATTGTAACAGAGGAGTTGTGGCATATGCAGTTGATCTTATGTCATAAGACTATATTAGTAGAGGAAACAAACATGGTCTACGCACAAATTAGCTAAATTGAGAGCAAAGCATGAAACAGAGAACAAAAAAATCACAAGCAGGATCCCAACTGTAAATCCTAAACCATGTTTGGATCTTCACATTCACGAGGGTGCACAACTCAAGTCTTAGAGACCTGGGGCCACAAGTATGAACAGTGTTGAGCAGGAAAAATGCCCTCAGAAAGCTGCCTCAGCAAGTTTTCACACAGAAATTCAGACGTATAACATAAGAGAACCTCCGTACCTCTGCACATGCTGGACACCATACGTACGCAGTGTTGACGTACCATACGTACGGTGGCGACACTGTGATCAAAAGGCAGAGGGAGAAAATGCTAAACTTTGCGTAAGCACATTTCTGACTTTCTCCCTGATCATTCCTTTCCACGTTATTTTATAGATGTAGCCCCTGGTGTGTATAAGCTGTAGACAAAAGCAATGATTAGGTCCTATATTAGATTACATTAAATAAGAAACATATAAGGATGCAAAATAAAGTATTCAGTTCTAATTCATGACTTTACTAGCATTTTCAGATCAAGTAAATGATTGGGCAATCAAATAATTAAGCAATTAAGGGGAGAAGCACAAAATACAAAGATAGACCTGCCTTGTTCACCTCTTCTCTAGAATGTCTGCACTGCATGGCATCTGCCCTGTATAAAACAAAAGAGATTGTCAAGCAATTTTGAGACATAATAGGGAGGTGATGTAGACAAATGACCCGTTCTCTGCAGTGAGTCTATACAAAGGAGTGAGTCAAACTTTTCAAAACATTCTGTTTTTAAAACCAACTTTATGTTTTCTACTGTGCAAGGTCAGACAATAAAACCTCTACCAATAATCATTATAGAGAATATCCTGCAGTCAAAACGCTCAAGCACCTTTCTATTGCTTTCACACACACACACACACACACACACACACACACACACACACACACACACACACACACACACGCAGACAGACAGACAGACAGACAGACAGACACACACACACACACACACAGACACACGCAGACAGACAGACACACACACAGACAGACACACACACACAAACAGACAGACACACGCAGACAGACAGACAGACACACACGCACACAGACAGACACACACACACACACACACACACACACACGCAGACAGACACACACACAGACAGACACACACACACAAACAGACAGACACACGCAGACAGACAGACAGACAGACACACACACACACACACACACACACACATTTATAGAGGTTATGCTGAAATATATTTTATTTAAAAAATGAGGCCACAATAAACTCAACAAACATCTGTTTTTTGCAAATGGAACATACGGCGGTGAGAGAAATGCACAGCTTACCCTCCTCATACTGCTATGCTTCTCAGTTAAACGACAAGGAAGTGATAACTGTGTTTGGAAAGGTTCCCACTGATGCATTATAAGTGGAAAAGAAAAAAAAATTCCTAGCTGAATGAGATTTAGTGACACGCATTGACACGGTCTGACTCTGGCTGGTTGTGGTGAACTCTCTGCTCCGGGGGGTGGCCAGCCTGGTGCCGGTGAGGACTGCAGAATGCTCATAGTTATCTTCACCTTATAAAACTAAAACGAAGCACAAAATCAGGCGAGGTAAGCTAACCACATAATCAGTTGCTTTACTTAGTCAGTCTAGTGCCCAGTAACAATGTAAACCAGCATGACCCTGCAGCTCTCCCGGACCAGGATTGGAGACCGCAGCTCTGATCAGCTTCGATCATCAGGAATTCCAGGATTTCTATAATAACATTTACACTCCTCATCTGCAGCAAGAAGAAAGTCCTTAGCACCAAGGATACACACTACAATCTATTTCACACTATGCCTACTATATTATACCACAACAATATTACGTACAATTTGTTTAAACGGATTTAAAAGAACCCCCCCCCCCCCCCCCCCCTTAACACATTACACATTTTAAAAAATCATTTAAAATAGATCCCACATGACACAGAAATTGTAAATGAAACGGGTATATCTGAATGTTCCTGTATAACTGGAAAGTTTCAAGGGTTTACGATTTTCAAAATGGCATCTGCAAGAATCTAATGCTTTCCAAAGTCTGGTAATCACTCTCCTTATGGAAATTTAAGGCACAGTAGAAGTATTAAAGAGCTTTTTGAGGAGATTCTCAAAAAATAAAAATCCCAAGTAAAAGGGTTGGTTTGTTTCATTAACCAATCATCAGTCAACATTGAGCTCAGAGCAGAAAGCTTGCTTTGTTCAGCTCACACCATGCAGTGTAAAGTGAGCTAAACTGTGCTTTTTAAGTGCAAAGGATAGTTGTTCAATTATTCAAACAAAATCCCTTGATGCTTGACAAATAAGAATCATCAGTCAGCAGCAGGAAAGAATGTGACTGTGGGAACTAAGGAGGTATATGAATAGTTTTTCCTCTAAATTGTCTTTTGGGAATAATGTTCCTTAAATAGCTCTATTTTAGAAAGGCTTACAAAACAGTAGAAGGAAATTCAGTCAAGGCTGAAATCAAGTGGCTACTCTGAAAATGAATATAATCACATTTTACAAAGTGTAATTGCTAGGTATGTTCATCTGAATATGTAAGGATGAAAATAGATCCATCTTTACTTGTAACCTTGCCTATAATTTACAGTAAACCTAGAAATGTGTGAAGTCTGGTCTTTAATACAAGTCTGGCAAACAGTTCAATTAATGAATATGAGTGTGTTACAATGTGTATAATATTTAATGTTTAATGATAAAATGACAGGCATTGCTGTAATTCTCAAACTGAATATTTTTTTCCACATATATTTTGGTTATCTTGGAATTCAAATATTGTAAAAGTAATGTTGGCCATGACTTAACACAATACATGGGACTAAAACACTATACAGTAGCCTAACTGCTAAAATAATACTTACCAGAATTTCTGCACATTCAGTCTCCCACTGGGATGCATTATTTTGAGTTTAATGCCACCTGCTGCCAATTCAGGAAAGTTACACACGGTACACGTCAGAAAAGGTTTTCATTTTTAGAAAACCTATACTGTAACAAGCACAGAGGTACCTCTGTCTTGTCTGATTGGTCCCTGTGCGCGCACACACACACACACACACACACACACATACAGATACATTCACAGACCTAAGTTTGACAGTTCTAAAACCTCTGAATGCGATTGCCTGGGGGATAATATGAGCTATATTTTTAACGGTGTTTAGGGACCTCATCTGTATTTTGATGTACTCTGTAGGGCACTTCTGAGGTCATATGCAATGTGATGGAGCCACAGTGAGTCATTTCCCATTTGCCTGAAAGAAAAATTCCTGGAACCCTAGAAATGCTTTACTCCTATATGTTAAACTACATTGAGCGGTATATGCCGAAATCAGAACTGAATTGGCTCAGGGAAAAGGGGCGTACCGAGTGTAACAGTAAGAGCATCTTCTATACTCGCATTGTTACCAACGCTGAGTCTTATTTTGTCAAAAAGCGAAGTTAATTGGCTTCACTAAAGATCACATGGTGTTCAGTGCCTGTTTCCAGTGTGCAGGAAAGGGAGGCTGCGTTGTATGTGCCAAGAAGGAAAGCCTGCAGGACATTCATTCCACTCCCTCACTGTTTCCATCACACTGGGCTAGGTAACAGATGTCTCTCCCCAGCTGCTTTCAGGATGCATGATAAACACGCTCAGTCATATACACAAGTACGAAAAGATTCGAACCACCGAACACCCGCTCCCTGCGGCATCTTGGGCTGCTTTGTCCCTGTATCTGGCAGTGAGCAGCGGGCCTGTTCACTGCGCTTAAAAAGCAACACATTGTCTTTATTTAAGACCCTAAATATATGCACGTTTGGCTGGATGAAGGTTAAATGAGGCCAGTTGACGGGCGTACTGCTATCAACCTCCTCTCGGTGTCAGTAATCCACAGGCTTCATCGCTCACCTGGCCCATTCGTCGTAGCATGTGTATAATGAATAGCATAATTAGTCAGTGTGCAAAGACCCTATCTTGTTTAGATCACAAAAACTATAAAAACATCCGTCGGGAAATATAAATTCTTTGATGATTACCCGAGTGATTGACGAGTCTCCGAATCCCAATATGTGACAAATTGGAATGGACAGTCAGTTCTGAGACACGGCAATCATGTGAAACAGCTTTATAGAGAAGCCATACTCTGTATAGTTACAGAACTATACAGTTATTTTATTTATCGTAAGGTAATTAACACAATCAATGGAGAAAGTCCAGAACATAAATATAGTGAGAGCAGCATAAAAACGGAAAACAAGGCAAATTAGTCATATAATTTATTAAAGTTATACATAATGCAAAAATACATAATGCAATCATGAAACAAGATGGATTGCAATCACAAAAAGGAGAGGGCTGGCGCAATATTTTTCGGGCTTTACTTCTCCCCACATGGAATGCCTGATCACAGAATCCTCCCTGCACTGCAACCTCTTAATCCTGATCCCAAGTATCTGAGACTGTCAACAAATTATTCAAAATTATACAAAATTTGTTATTTCGTCATTATACAAAAAGTTCTCCTTCACAATTAGTTGTGCATTCCATATCACTGTAAAATAATTTTGCTTGCGTTTTAATCAAACCCGTCCTGATATCAAAGAAGTTTAGCATATCCTGTAAACTTAGCATATCCTGTAAACTGCATATCCTGGAATGAGCTCACTCATTCCACCCAAGCACCCCTTACCTGGATAGGAGCTCTACTTTGGTATATATCGGTATATATATATATTTGGTATATATCCTCCTGTATTGTTTGGATGCCCTGATAAAGCCCCTCATAAAGATCATACTGTAGACTTGATGGCCTTCTGTACTTGGGAGTTGGAGTTGGTACCTTCTGTACTTGGGAGTTGATGGGACTGTTCATGCCAACAAATATGTCTATAAAAAAGTCCTTGTTGTTAATCAGTATGACCTTACATTCAAAATATGAGAAAAATCTATTCTATTTATTATTTATTATTTTAGATAAAACTATTAAAAAAAATTTTTTTAAAGTCTTCATAAATTTAATTTAATTTTTCTCAAAAAAAAAAAAACGTGTCCGAATTTTTTGGCATGGCTAGAAATAATTACCAACAAAACCGAATGGAAATATATTATTTTAATAAGATCTTTAGGAACTATTATGTGGTCATTCTCAACTTCTGGTTTCACTGGGGCCTATATGAGGTGAAACACAGCCCCAAATCCCTGTCATCCATCAACATGGGGAAGATCAGAGAACACACAAATTAACTGAGACAAAAGATTGTGGACCTTCATAAATCAGACAATGGCTATATAAAAATGGCTTAATTTGTGGAACTACCTATTTCCACCATTACAGCAATAGGCCTATATAAGAAGTTTAAAGCAACTGGAGCTGTGATTAACCCGCGTGGAAGAGGACACAAGGGTGGAGTGAGGAGGATGGTTTGAGAGGCAAACATGTATCCAAAAATCACAGTGAGAATTGCAGAAGTTGATTGTATCCGGGGGTCACCAATTCTCCAAAAGTACAATTAGATGCCACCTCTATGCCACCAAGCTATTTAGAAGGCTCACCTGAAGAAAGCCTCTACTGTCATCATAACACAAACATAAGTGCCTGGAGTTTGCTAAATGTTACTGGAATTTAGATAGGAATCAGGTGCTATGGTCAGACGATAAATACCAAAGGTGGGTTTGGCATAATAAGAGGCATAGTTATGCAGAAAATACCCTTGTCCCCACTGTGATGTATAGTGGTGGATCTACGATGTTGTGAGGCTGTTTTTCTTCCAAAGGCCCTGGGTAGCATGTTAGGACACATGGCATCATGGCAACATTTCAGACCAAAATCTGGCTACCCCTGCCAGAAAGCTAAAGGTGGGTCATGGCTGGATCTTTCAGCAGGACAGGCTCATCAAACATTACAGAAGACTCAGTCACTCAGTGATTTTCTTTCCCTCTGATAAATGGTATTTAACACAATTAAACTACACTACATGGCTGAAAGTGTATGGACACCTGCTCATCCAACATCTCATTCCAAAATCATTGGCACTAATATGGAGTTTGTCTCCCCTTTACTGCTTTCTACCAGAGTTTGGAACATTGCTGCGTGGATTTTCAACTATTCAGCCAGAATAACATTAGCAAGGTCGAGCACTGATGTTGGGAGATTAGGCCTGGCTCGCAATCGGCTTTCCAATTGACCCCACAAGTGTTCGATGGGGTTGAGGTCAGGGCTCTGCACAAGCCAGTCACGTTTTTCCACACCGATTTCGACAAACCATTTCTGTATGGACCTTGCTTTTGCAGGTGGGCATTGTCATTCTGAAACAGGAAAGGGCCTTCCCCAAACTGTTGCCACAAAGCACAGAATCGTCTAGAACAGTGGTGCCCAATCATGTGCCATGGAGGGCCGAGAGTATGCAGGTTTTCATTCCAACCAATCACTACACCTGCTGATTTCACTGATTAGTTCCCTCTCCTCTGGTTGAAGGCATGTTAATTAGTGAAATCAGCAGGTGTGGTGGTTGGTTTGAATGAAAATGAAACACTACTCTCGGCCTCTCCATGCACATGATTGGGCACCACTGTTCTAGACGATTCTGTGCTTTGTGGCAACAGTTTGGGGAAGGCCCTTTCCTGTTTCAGAATGACAATGCCCACCTGCCCACCTTATCAAACTTTTATTTATACATTTTTTTGAGCAACGAAGATATTTGATAAACAATAAACTGAATTTAATCCTACACCTTTTCCTCATATTAACTGAGGTTGCACATAATTCTGTACACAAAGGCAATGACTGTGTTGTCCTTGTGCATGTGTGGCTGGACCCAGTCCTCAAAGCAGATGTACTAGATCCCCCTAGAATCATGATAAACAGTCGAATAATGGCAGACTTCCAGACCAAGTACAGAAAAATATGAAAACATTCGGATTTTACAGAAATAATTAGGACATGCATTCAACACACTGGTTTAAATAATATCCTGCATATACTTTACATAAATCTTTCTATTTTATAACTTTTTTTTCTTTTAAAGTGATGTCCTTATTGTTGCCAGGTTATTATCCGTAATTATGACTGAATTAGAGGGCTCTTTCACTGTTGCTCTAACATTTGTTTATTAGTATGAGCTCTGGCAAAGAAAATAAGCTTCCATGCCAATAAAGTGAATTCAATTAGATTTAAACGAGGGAGACACAGGAAAAAAGGATGGCAAGAGCCGAATGCTTGTCATCACCCTGGAGACAAATGTGTGTTTTTTCAAAATATTGCACTCACTCAATGTCATATACAATGCAAGACCATTTAAATTACAAAATTTGAAACTGTCGTGTTTCTTAAATGTCCCAAAGAGCCTATTCCAAATGTCATTCCTTGAGAGTGAATTTAGTCAACAGTTAAATTGTTTTGAGATAAACACAGAATACAAAAGGGTAATTACATTACTATTCCTCACTTAAATAGATGGACCAAAAGCCTTTCCTTTCTCTTCTCAAATACGAATATCACTTCAATGATCTTGGTTTGGAACCCAACACACCGCTACTAACCTTTATTTTCCAATTGTCTGAGAGTGAATAAGTGAGACTGCTGATAAATATAATAGTGGTATATATAAAACATAGCCTAAGTCACAATACATTACAGACAGACGTTTTATGGTGACACAGGTCCATGTATTTATCTGTGAGACGTTTTCTTGCAACTTCTAATATTTTACATATCATTTCCTCCCTAGCTTAGATATGAATTGAAGTGCTAGAGTACACCTCTGCCTTCCACAGAACAAATTCTAAGATAAAAGTGACTTTGTGAGGGCCACTTTTGGACTGATTTAATCAGTCTATCAGTCTTAACTCCTCTTATGGTGAGGCTTTAACAGAAAGTCATAATTTCCTTCAATTTTACGCTTCCGCCAACAATTTAGGCAGTGGATGAAATCAACAGCTTTAACGGAATTACCCTGAAGGCAGCACTTTCGATAGGGGTCCACATGCATTACCATTAAGCATTTTACACAGTCACACATTGTAATTAAACATGGGACACTCTTACCCTCGATTCAACTCTTCAGCTTGAAATGTAGATGTAGGCCTAGATTTCTGTCAGACGCACTTTGCTGCGGGGACCATATGCAGGATAAAGGCCCGAATTGGTCGTATCTTGACGAGCACCACGTTAAAGGAACAATGCATGTAAAGTAAAGTCAAGTCAATTTTATTTGTATAGCACCTTTGACTACAGCAGTAGTCACAAAGCGCTTCACAGGTAAAAAGGTAAAGGTAAAACAGGGTAAAAAATAGAATTAATACACATTAGAATAGTTTAAGAACAAAGAGAGCAATATCAATATAAACAGAGATATCAGTAGTAGGCAGTGTGTGTGTGAGCACCACTCAGCCGTAGGATGTGCTGAATAAGTGTGTTTTAAGCCTGGACTTAAATATACTAATGGACTCAGACTCCCTAACTGTAAGTGGTAGGCTATTCCACAACAATGGAGCCCTATGATAGAAGGCCCGGCCCCCAGCCGTTTTTTTTGCTATACGCAGGACAATTAATAATTTGGCATCCAGCGACCGGAGGACACGTGCTGGCCTGTATGGCCGGATTAAATCGAACAAGTAATTTGGTGAAAGTCCATGTAAAGCTTTACAAGTTAAGAGTAAAACTTTAAAATCAGCTCTGGCCCCAATGGGGAGCCAGTGTAGGGAGACCAAAACTGGGGTGATATGCTCGGTGCGCCTCGTTCTTGGCTGCCGCATCTTGGACAAGCTGGAGGTTTTTTATGGCACTTTTAGGGCAGCCAGAATAAGGTAAATTACAGTAGTCAAGGCGTGACATTACAAATGCATGTATACATTTTTCACTGTCTGTTTTGGAAAGAAAGTGTCTGATTTCCGCTATGTTTCTAAGGTGGAAAAAAGCTATGCGGGAGATGTTTTTGATGTGAGCCTCGAAAGAGAGATCAGGGTCTAGAATATCACCAAGATTTTTGGCAGACTGGTTCGGGGTGACTACACAGCCGTCCAGATTTAATGGAAGATCTGACAGTAGCTCTCCTTGTTTCTTGGGGTCTAGAATAAGCAGCTGTTTTTAGTAGAGTTGAGAAGGAGGAAGTTTGCTGCCATCCATCTTTTAATGTCAGCGACACAGGTTTAGTGTCGGTCTCCTGGTTTCGTGGAAATATACAGCTGTGTATCGCCAGCGTAACAGTGGAAATGTACACGATGTTTGTGGATTATGTCACAGAGTGGAAGAATGTATAATGAGAACAGCAGTGAGGCGAGTACCGAGCCTTGGGGGACACCATAAACCAGTTTTGCATGAACGGAAGATTTGCTGTTATTTGAAAACAAATTGGTATCTCTCATCTAGATAGGATCTAAACCACGAGAACGCTTGTCCGTGCAGGCTAATTTGACAACAGAGTGTCTGCAACAGAATTTGATGATCTATGGTATCAAAGGCTGCACTTAAGTCCAGGAGCACAATGACTGATATAGAGCCTTGGTCTGAAGCCAGTAGTAAATAATTTATTACTTTGAAGAGCGCTGTCTCAGTGCTATGCTGTGGTCGGAAGAAACCAGACTGCAGTGACTCATAGATGTTGTTAGATACCAAAAATGAGGTAAGCTGTTGGGACACAACCTTTTCAGGAATCTTTGACAAGAACGGAAGATTAGAGTTGGCCTGTAGTTTTTTAACTCTTCTGGATTTAGGTTGGGCTTTTTTAGCAGGCGTATAATCACGGCCATTTTTAGTTCACTTGGTACACTTCCAGAAGACAGCGAGTCATTAATTATGTTCAACGTAGGTACGCCAATTTTGGGGAGTAATTCCTTCATTCATTTAGTCTGAATGGGATCAAGTTGGCAAGTAGACGTTTTTGATGATAAGACTAGTTTCTCGATATGGGATTGAAATGTTCAAGATATTCGGCGGGTTCCACCGAAATTGAGTCGTCTGCGTTTTCTTGGTCAGGGCAGCAATAGGTGCAGCGAGCGCACTGAAATTACGAATAAAACGCCTATAAAAATGAGCGAACCCAAGGAAGCGCACGACCTGTTTAACTGAGTGAAGAGTGGGCCAATTGAGTACATCAGAGACTTTCTCGGGATCCATACAGACCTTGCCCTCTGATACAATGAATCCCAAAAATGAAACAGTACTAGTGTGAAATGAGCACTTGGCCTCCAACAGGGCTTTCAACACCTGTTTTACATGACCGATATGGGTTTGCAAATCGTAAGAGAAAATTAAAATGTCATCTAAGTAGACGAACACGAATTTCTCTAACATCTCCCGCAGTACGTCATTCACTAACGCTTGAAACGCCGAGGGGGGCGCTAGTGAGCCCGAAGGGCATGACTAAGTATTCTTAGTGTGTGAGTGTTAAAAGCGGTTTTCCATTCATCGCCCTCACGCATGCACACCAGGTTATAGGCATTGCGGAGGTCGAGTTTGGAAAAAATAGTGGCTCCCTGGAGACGTTCAAATGCTGAATTCATCAGGGGAAGCGGATACCGGTTTTTTATAGTAATGGTGTTCAGAGAGCGATAATCAATACATGGCCTTAATCTTCCATCCTTCTTCTTAACAAAAGAAAATCCTGCGCTAGCAGGCAAAGTAGGTGGCCTCATGAACCCATTGGCTAATGCCTCCTCAACATACTCCTTCATGGCTGCTCTCTCAGGAGCCGCCAAGAAATATAGGCTCCCTCTTGTAGGGGTGGTACCCGGATAGAGTTCTATGGTGCAATCATAAGGGCGGTGGGGAGGAAGGGTGGTTGCCCTCTGTTTACTAAAAACCTCAGCTAATTCGGCATATTCAGCAGGAATGTTGAGTGGCAAAGGAAATTGAAGTGTTCCTGCAATTTTAGTCACTCCCCTCTGAGTGGGCGAATCAGGAGGAGAAGACCACTGAATCTCAGAGTCGGAGAGCTCATCAGTAGAGAGCTCCCTCCAATTGGAATCTCTGTCAGCCAGATAGTTCCATTCTAAACTCTCGCCAGCAGACTCAGAACCTGAGACGGACTTCTCCTGACAGGCAGGAGTAAGGTGACCCTGAGAAGTACATAAGTGACCCTATCGACGAATGATAAACTTATCCCCTCCCCACCTGATATGGGGATCATGTTTTATAAGCCAAGTGTAACCTAAAACAAGAGGATAAGCAGGGAAATCAACAAAAAAAAAGAAAAACTGCATTTTCTCAGTATGAGTATCCTGAAGAACAGACATAGTGAGGAGAGCAGTAGTCTCCTTAATAGTACCCAAGCCTAACGGGGGACCGCAGAGAGCAGTGACTAGTCGGGACTGGTCGAGGCGCTGGACAGGAAGGTGGTGTTTTCTAGCCCACGGGCATCAATAAAACACTCCACGGCCCCAGAATCAATTAAGGCCTCGGCCTGAAGGGAGTGCTGTCTCCATAAGAGGCTGACAAGTAGTAAAGTACAGGATGTAGTACTTTGGAGTCTCACTAGAGACCCTGGTTTAAAATAGGAGAATTGCTCCAGATTAACAGAGTAGCCCAGTCAAGTGTGGATCCGGTGAGTAATGCGAGGACAAACGGCACCTCAGAATCTTGAGTAATAAACCGCGATGGCCGAGCTTTAAAAAATATCAGACACTGCGCCAGAAACCCTCAGCACTTGCCGGCCCGACCATCGTAGCGGAGCGGGAGCTAACACGGGAAACTGAAAAAGAAAAGAACACCTTCGGCACGTAAAACTAACACAGCCAGAAGAAGGTAAAACAAAAGTGAAACCACTAAAGAAAAACTGTCTCAGTGAGAACAGCACGGACAAAAAAGCACAGCGAAGCTAACAGGAGGAGATAATCCTATACCTGAAATAATAAAGCTACAAAGCAAGTCCCTCGTGAACATAAAACTAGTTTAATATCATGAGGTCACTTGTATCTGGCTATACCTGGCTCAATGTAATACGAAATGACAAAGAAGCACCGGGGAAGCGGAAGTGAGGAACTTAAATACCCCGCAGGTAGAAGCACAGGTGAAATGAATAACAAGCAAGGGGAAGAAAAACCCCGGAACGGAATGTGGAAAAAATCAGATGGATTCTCAATCGGGGGAAACAGAACGAGAACCACAACGGAAAAGAAAACAATAACCCACGAACCATGACAGATATTGTTTATCTAGTAGTAGTTTATCTAGCAGTAGTTAATACAAATGTTTGTTTGAGTTGAAACATATTTAATTTAGTAAGCCACGACAAAAACAATACGATTTAGGATTTGGGAACACAATAACTCTAAAGAATATTTGTTGTAGCCTAGGCCTATATCCTATTGCGATATTTTATTGAAGCTACCTTTTGCAATATTTAAATGCGTAGTTGGCTTCAATCAAACCGAAAACAACTATTTTGGCCCAGTAGTTCGTCACATTTCAAAAGGGCTTTTTGAAGTGTAGCCTAGGCCTACCCTATTGCTATTTTAAAGTAGCCCAGGGTGGCCTACTTAAAAAATAAAAAAAAACGACTCATGTTTCAATGTGTGTTTTCACGCCTGAGAAATTATGAAGTTAGTTTTAAAAAGTAGGCTAATTGTAGGCTATTTTTCATTCATGAAAGACATTATAGAGGGAAAACGTGGATGAATCGTGAATTTCAAAATTACGTTTTAATAGTGATGTTAGCCTATTACAAACATAAAGTGTCATTGTCTATCCAATGCCAAGATTCATCGGGCTCAAATTGTGAAAGAGTGGTTCAGGGAGCAAGGAATAATTTTCACACATGAATTGGCCACCTGACATTAACCCAATTGAAAGTCTTTGGGATGTGCTGGAGAAAACTTTACGGAGTGGTTCGACTCTCCCGTCGTCAATAAGATCTCGGCCAAAAGATTAATGCAACTCTGGACAGAAATAAATGTGATGTTGCATAAGGTTGTCGAAACAATGCCACGACGAATGCGCGCCATAATCAAAGGTAAAGGTGGTCCAACGAAATATTAGTGTGTGTGACTTTTTTCTTGGCCAGGCAGTGTATACCAAGAGCATGCTTTTTGTTTAAAAACATTTGTTCATCTCGTAGATGCGCCGTACTGCATATCTCCATGTGCCAGCTGTCAGATATGGTCTAGTGTTCTTGACAGAGTAGCCTATGCTGAGGTGTTGTATCACATATAAACTGCCAACATCATGCGCAGTGCTGTGGACACATTATCCTCTGCTTGCGGGTACTAAACACTGAAGGCTACCGACTTTGGTTTATCCTAAGTGCCACCGTGGATAATGGGTTTAAATGTCGGCTACATTATAACAAAATCATGTGTCGATATGTTTATTTGTGAGATGTAACGGTTTATTGTGTCTGCATACGCTCAGTGAAAAGACGTGAAGGTGCATGATTTTGCTTACGGTTTTTCATTACCTTATGGAACGTTTATGGTTTAATCTAGGTAAGGATCATCCTCATTAAGTTTGATGCTACTGACTACGTGCTAAGTAGACTACTGATTCAATACAAAATAAAATGTGAATCTGGTCCCCACCCAAACGGCCTAGGCTACTACTAGCGCCGAGTGGCCAGCACTGGCCACAAAAACATCCAAACAGCCCTTTTTTTAATCTTACAATATGGAGAAGTAGTACTTGAGTACAATAGAACTATACATAGTGGTGCTCAAAAATGCACTGTTGTTTTGTTACATAAGAGAAAAAGCCTGTCAATAACTGGAGGACTTCAGACACAGTAAGTTTTTTTTCCAATTTCAGAGAGAAAGGTGTTGAATTCGATTTGCTGTGAAATCTGTTATTTTACCCTTGAACAGTTAATGAATTATTCAAATATTCAGAAAAATAGATTAAAATAATTTCAGAAGCCATCTCAACTTTGAACATTTATTTGGAAAAGCAATCCATTCCACAGCGTTCATTTCGATAGACAATGTTTTTATAGAGCCAAGCCTATAAGGTTAAATTTGAATAACCTCAACTCCTTGCACGTTCTGTAACACATGATCTATATACTCAGCGGAATTTATGTTCCACAGTGCTCACAATCATAAACACAGAACTCATTTATAAAGAGGGAAGAAACAGAAGCAAAACGCCAGATTTTTTTTGCGTTTCATGGAACTTGCCTTACAATGGTTTAGCTTCTTCAAAATAACTGCAAACTCAAAGTGATGCCATTGAATTTCAATAAGGCTTCATTTGAGGTCTGAAATATTCAACAGAAATAAAGCAATATTCTTAGGTGTTTAAAAAAAAAAAACAAAAAAAACATCCTTTGAGTGATGTAACAATCCACACGATGCTCTTGTGATCCACTATACCACCTTTAGAAACTACTAATTAGGTACGCAGAATAGTTGCCCACATTTGAAACCCACATCCAGTGGCCCATTTGGCCATTTAAAAGGCATTAACAGAACTTTTCTATTACGCTGTAGCTGGCATATCCCCACCTTAAATCTACCTTTACTCCATAGCTGTGAATTCGTTACCAAGGTAACATCCCCTTAGTGCTGCTGGGTCAGGGCAGATTAGGGAGTGGGTGGAAGCAAGGTGTTCCTGTAGATGCCACAGTTCTGCCTGAATGGGTAACGCTGGTAGCATCTGAAGCAGTGGGGACGGCTCTCTCAGATACCCGGGATTATGTTCTCCTCCTCCAGGAGGAAGCAGGCCCTGCTCCGGGTTAATGGATGCTGGGGTTAGAAGGACAGACTCGGAGCTCTCTCACACAGCGCCCCTCGCTTAGGCCAGTATCCTCCGATGGGTTCGGGGAGGTGACGAGGGCTGGACTGGTGAAGGAGCCCACAGGGAGTCCTCATGGCCGCCATTCGCTCCCGAAACATGACCAAGAATAGCCAGCGACAACGTTCTGGCGTCTGACATTACTTAACAGGTCTTGATGGGGCCGGTGGTGGTCACTGCAAGGCAAAGAACTGCGCAATCAGATGACGGTTAAAAATGCAGTCGACGGAAGAGAACAGTGACACCATATAATAAAAAATACTTGACATACAGAAATATTAATGGAATCATCCGGTTAAATAATTAAATGCAAGAAAGGCCAGGTCATCCTGGTCGTAGAGTGAGTTTGACTTTGTCCAACCTCAGCATATGGTAAGATGCACAATTTGCATTAAAAAACCATACCCCACACTGCATAAATAATAATTTCTCACATGCAAATTATTAGTTTTCACTTGCACTGTTCCTAAAAACCTGATACTCAGACTTAGATACAATTCTATGTGTCAAATTAACATACTAAAATAAAACAAAATTCAAACTGTGAAACTCGCTCAAATCCCATGAAACCCCTTGTCTCAATAAGGCAATTTAGAAACGGCTGTCTAGAGAAGCATTCAAAGTAAAGTGCTTCAAGGTAACGTTCATTCGACATTCATACCGCATGGTTCCTGGTTTTGCAATATTGTGTGAAAAAAAATATTTAAAGTGAAGAAATTTTAAAGTAAATTTAAATGAAAAAATATATAATCAAATCCACCCTTGCTATAAAGAACTTAGAAGACAGCATTTTCTCAAACTGCACAAAACTTTAAACCTAAATACAGAACTAAATAATCCCTCCTGTAATTGCCACAACTCAATTTCCATAGGTTAAACTTTTGCCCAGAGCAGATATATTGAAACCTTAAGAGACATTTCTCAGATTTTACATTACAGTATGAAAACAAAATGATGTCATAGTAATAACTAGCTATGTTACACTATGAACATAGCGGTTATTCCCACCCCTACCCCCTTTCTGGGGCAAAACTAGCACAGTTGTACAAGAGGTGATACACAGTCAAGCGAGTCCTCTAGCAAATATCAGCATGCATATATGAGGTCCTTTTGATTTCTTGATTTGCATGAGCTTATGTTATTGGTTAGTGATTTTAGTAATGTGAAAAGTTTGATAGGTACTGCAGTGAATGGAAGTCTTAAAACTGGAGTACACAATTTAGTAAAACGGTCGCATTTGTTGTCAAAACATTTCAAAATCTTAACACCCTTTGGCCCTGCCCACAGAAAAAGGGACACAACCCCAACTCCACTACTTCCACAGACCTCGTCCTGAATGCGCATCTGAGTTTTCTAGATACAATTGCAAGATTACAGACTGGTATAGCTAATGTTACAGTAAAAATGTCAGCTGCAAGAGTCCAGGTAAAACAACTGAATCGTTTCTGTTGTTGCTGCATCACATCAGGTTTGTGTAGCGTTAGTCTGAACCTGAACCAGGCATGATCGGTCTACAGCTGGCATGCATGGCGATAGCCGAGTAGCTGGTTTTAGCCAACGCAATCTATACGAAATATAACTTTAGAAAACATTTCCTTCTTTCAAAAACTAGCCGTCGAACTAAGTAACGTTAAGTATAATAGCAACGTAGCTACTATTCCTTATAGGTAATTACAATTGGCTGGCAAGCAGAAAGTCCACTGGTGAAATAGTTCAGTGTTGAAACGTTTGACCTACCTGTCCAGTAGAAACAATGGGAGCACGTCAGTCGTTAAATCAACCACTCCCGAACATCTCGCCACCGTCTAAAACGAGCACCCGTTTACTCTAGTTTTACAGCGAGCTTTATTTGCGTAACAGGTCGCTTCTCCAACATTGTTAGTGACATGTCTAGCTGGTGAACGCTTGCAAGTTCAATCTCATTGTTGATTGGTTCGTGATGTGAACGTGATTGGTTTATGTCATGCGCCACTGTTTTGAAAACAAAAATTTGGGCCGAATCTCTGGTTTTATAATGTAGAATTTTAGGGTATAAACAAAGTGTATGGTGCTGGATTTATCGCACAGCAATTCTTTCTATGACTGTTACCAACTAAGCAAGACTGTTCCCCGATATTTGTCCAAAAAAAAAGAAGTACTTTACAGAGCACTTGCTACTGTATTATCTTGCAACACGGTTATCTTTCTAGAGGTCATCAGCACACTTCCTGAACCAATGGCCATGTGCAACTCGTACTCAGTTGACTTTTTCTGCATCCAAATGCAATGGCATGAATACTGACAGGTACACATCATATTTCAAGCTGCCAAAATACATCCACACCATTTGTTAAGAGTTTATTTTCGATTCTCAGAACGTTTCACCGGTTCACCTTTTCAATGGACCTGGCCACATGTTGTCTCACATAATAACCATGGAACAGGGAGTAGGTTTAATCACAGGTTCTCCAACCCAGCACTGACATGTGAAAAGAACCCTTATAGAAACTGCTCATTGGATGGAGCCCAGCGGAGAGCGCATGCCTAGGTCAGCTGACCCACCTGTATGTCGGAGGGTTTGGTCAGCGTCACTCCTGCACCAGCGGGGCTGAGCGTGGTGACTCTGCTGGGCTGTCCTCGCAGCGTCACCGTGATGGTGGTGGGGGCTTTGAGCCCGGCTGCCAACACATAGGGAGGGAGCGGGTTACAGGGGCCACTCCCTTTCACCTCCCCCTTCCTCTCTCGGGGCCACGGCGCCCATTCAGACCGCATCCATCTGACAGATCCACTAGGAACCCATTTCCACCACAAAAATCTTTAAGGTGCGGTATGTAATTTTTTTTGTTTAAACAATTGCTGGGCATATAGGTCAGTATGTTTGACTGAATAGTTAATGAACATTAATTTTGGTATCTCTGTTTATATTACTTATCCAGATCTAGGGCTAAATGGCTATATTATTAGTGACAGTCCCCAACACATACAGTCTACTACACTGTAAAAAATAAATAAATTAAAATAAATAAAAACAGGCATTTCAAGGCAACTTCACATTTTTTGAGTTTTGAGCTCAACTGAAATTTTCACGTTATGCCAACTATCATTCATTGTTCGAAAAACTTAACACAAAATTTTAAAGTTTCAAGTTTTCAAAAAAAAAAACAACAAATATGAATGTTGGTTGGCGTAACTTGACATGAAAATCAAAATTAAGAAAAACTTTGTGAAGTCCTTTTTATTTTTAAAGTAGATATGCTCACTGTCCCCAAGGTTACACAGCTTCTCTTTCCATTTTAGCGACAACCAAAATTTATATCGCACACTAAATTTATATAAGCCCATTGCTAAACAGACATTTTGTAAATTAAAGCTATAGGGCATGTTTCCAGTGAAACCAGCGTAGACCTTCTGATATTTGAATTTAACCATTCATTTTTCCCTTTTACATTTTCATCAGTTTCATTTAAAAAAAAAAAAGAAAAGAAAAGAAAAAAAAAGAAAATGGTTCAATTTCCATTCTTTATTACTGCAATGACAGAAAGTGGTACAGATGGATAGAATTGTTTTCACCACTCATTTAACCTTTTTGCCCTGCCTGATCCAACAGTAAACAGTTTTGTCTCAATGCATGGCTCGGAGTGACAGCCCGAGGCTCTGCTTGCAGCCGATTGGTCAGTGATATCTGAATTGATTCGCAAGAAAAGAAACACGTAGTGAACTCTAGGTAAAAAAAATTATAAAATTATATACATCTGAAGGAGTGTTCTGGCAGATGAATACGGTCTGAAAAGTCATGTTAGCTGTTGTGTTGAACACATTTGTTACTTTCAGCCTCTCATATTTCGTCCACCTCATTTTGTGCAGACTTGTGGGTGTTTTTATTGAGGAAAAAAAGACAGATAAACTGTATATTGCAAGCATACTGTTAAATATTAACATGGATACAAACACAAAACATAGCTTATAAAAAGCACTTATACACACACATGCTAAACTGCTGCAGAGGTAATTTTTATGTTGTTGACCAAACCTAAAATTCCATCCCCGAATCGTCCCTGATGTCAGCATGGCATCTATCAGGATCTCCAATCCATTACTACTACATTTTATCTGTAGAGCCTATTGGCGAGTAGCCCGCTACTCTAATTCGCTGGTGTTGCCGACTGCGTCAACCCGTGAGCCGGGAAGAGCCAATCAGCGAGGCCGCCTCGGCTTGGTAGAGCGTGACGTACCGGCGCCCTGGTTGGAGATGTGGGCCAGTCCGGGCAGGCTACTCGCCAGCTTGGCCAGCCCCCCGTTGGTGAGCAGCTGGTGGATGGCGGTAGTCTTGGTCACGCTCCCTGTGGAGGCCACCGGTACTGCTCTGACGAGCGTGCTGCAGCCGCTGCCAATGGAGCCCAAGACCTGGCTCTGGATCCTCCCCCCGGGAGCCTGTGAGGAGAGCACAAACAGCAGGAGGTTATAGGGGCTAGGGGGGTGATGTCCTAGATAGGGACGTGAATCAAACACACAGCTGCAAATGTATTAAAGCAACGAGTTTTAAACATCTAAAACGTTAGACGATTAGATGTCAGCAACAATTAAAAATTCAACACCATATGAAAAACAGCTGTTTGCGCGGTGCTGTGCACAACAGTAACGCTACGGCTATGCAGACAATGCCACGTCTCTCAGGGAACACTCAACTGGAAATCCCTCCCTAACTGTAACCAGTCAGAGAGCAGAGCACTACTATATCTGGAGGACGAGGATGTAAAATTTAAAGGCAAATAATAATGACATCCAGAATTTTGTGGCCCTTTTGAGCAGTTCCAGTTCTTCCAGCTGAACTTTTTTTTTTTTTTTTTTTTCCCAGCCTGCGTTTGTTCCAATATATTTGCACACATTTTCAGTGGATCAAAAAATAATCACAAAACCTCCTCTATGGGTGTTTTGTTTCTGCAGTTTTAACTTGTATCCCTTTGTAATTACTCCACTGTCAGAGGTTTCACGTATGAAAATGAACTGCAATTGCAAACAGTTCAAATCAAACAGTCAAACGGCGTTAACGTGCCCACAGCTGCTGTGAGGAGCTCTGAAGTCAGCCTGTCGCACAAATAAAGAGGGTGGATTAAGATGCGCAGCAGTTGATATCCATTTTTCTATCTCTCGCCACAAATCATAAATATCCTTACACTCCCAAAATGCACGAGTTATGGAATCCTTCGTTTTACATTTTTAAACACAAGTCTGAACTATTCATATTAAATGTATTCATTTTATCTCTTGTATAATATACTCTATTCATAACATTATATTGGATTTGCCGTAATTTTTCACGAGTAGAGGCTTTTTGTAAATTTGAGATACATTTACTCCATTTTATAAATGTGTTATCTTGCTTTAAATCATCGTCCATTTATCTGTTATTTTCTTAAGTAATATATCCCTCTTATAGACCAGTAAAATTACGTTATAAAATGTTCTTGTGAAATGTTTTGTATTGTCTCTTAACTAAGAGTGCCTCTCATTCCCTTTTTTCATTTGTCCCTTTTAGATGAAAGTTTGTATTTGTAGATAATAAAAATATGCCATACTAGTTAGTTGGTATTTCTCTTTTAAATATGTAAAGGACATTGTTTGATTATTTCTAATGAGGTCTTTAATATACCAGATCTATTTGGTATTGATGTGGACCAGTTTAGAGGTTTGTTTTGTATAGTTAGCCAAGGGTTATTCCATGAGATTGTTTTTCCTGGGACAGATATGGGTTCTTTAATCAATTTCCTGATCTTATTCATAAAGTATTATTTATGATAAAATGATTTAGTTTTTTTTCTTTTCTTTCTGCTCTTTTTGAGAAAAGGGTTTGTCTGTGAATGGGTAAATGGAAAAAAAAAAAATAATCATAAAAAAAAATAATAAAAATAAATAAGAAGCAGAGCAGGAAAGATAAAATCAGCCTTTCAAACTGGTTTCTCCTATGTTGCCGTAAGAAGGGAGACCATCTGGTGGTTAGAGCGTCTCCCTGCAATGAATCATGGGAATTTGGGGGTACGTCAGTGTGTAGTGACCTGTGTGGTGCATCCCATGCTGGCAGCTGTGGAGGGCAGGCTGGGGGACTTGGTCACGATCTCTTGGAGACTGAAGCTCAGGCCCTGTAGCAGGCTGCTGGCAGAGGGGGCCGCTGCACACATTGAGATAAAGTTTCAGACCAAAGGCGCTTCAACAGGTAGCAGCTGATACTGAAATCTGCAGTCGGGCAGTACCGTGGGCAGCCACGGGGGCCTGCGTCTGGACCGGTGAGGAGGGCCCCGACCCTATGCGACTCTGAAGGGCGTGTAAAGAGCCGGAGCTGGAGGACAACTCCGAGAGGCCTCCAGACCTGCAGCAAAACAGACACACAAACACACCGCCACGTTAATCAGCATCCAAGCCAAGGTCATTTCAGTTATAGCGGTGAGTATTCCCGCCTGTCAAGGAGGAGACCGGGGTTCTATTCCCCCACAGGGAGAATTCGGTTAAGGGAAGCAGTGTAGCGTAATGCTTAGGAAACACAGCTTACTCTGTAACTCAACGGTCGTGGATTCAATTCTCCACTGTGGTGCTGCTGTTGTAACCCTGAGTAAAGTACTTAACCAGAACTGCTTCGGTAAAAAAATATCCAGCTGTTTAAACGGATTGTTCGTAAAACTACAATCTGTGCATGTCACCATGGATAAGTTATGCTTAAACGGCAAAATGTAACAATGTAATTTTCACAGCGGCAAGCCTTTCCTACTTTTTTTCCCACAGATTTTTTCGTGCTTCTGCAGCATCTGGCTGCAGCTCGTTTGCAACAGCTGGTTCAGCTCTGAGCGGCACACCAGAGGACATGCTGTAGGCAAACGCACCGCCATCGTACACACCTCTGCGCCGTGAGCAGGCCGGACAGCTCCTTGGCTCCTGACACAGTCTGCCCCACTGTCACAGTGAGAGGCTTCCCTGAGGACCCCACTGCAGAGAAAACAGCAAGCGAGAGAACTGCTTAGAGCTGCTGTTGAACACTACTCAACTAGTACAGTAAAGAGAGTGTAGTGTGTGTGTGTGTATACACATTTTTTCCTTTTAGTAACTTAAGACAACTGTAATAACATGGTATAACAGAGGTTGTAAACTAATGACAATGGAATACAAACATGGATAATTGAAAAATGTAATACAAGTAAGTCAAGACAGGCCATAGGTGGCTATGGATCTAATCACCGACGGCACACTATTATAGTAGCTTTAAGGATCAAGTTCATAGTGGTGTACTATGTATTTTTGTTTTAGTTTTACATGAAAAAGTCAAAGCGAATGTCTTTGCCAAACATGAATCAACTTCTTTGGAAGGATTTTTAAAAAATCCTTTAAAGGGGCAGATAATGACAGTTTAAGCAAGTGGCTTACCTTCGTGAGCTGTGGTGGTGTTGGCGCCCCCTACTGTTTCTCCATGGGACAGGATTGTGACTTTAATCTTGGCTCTCTTGGATGCCTTGGCAGGGGTGGGGCTGGGTGTCTGCCTCCTCTTCAGATGGGTGCGCAGGTCCTCCCGCTCGAGCCCGTCCGCCTGCTCACTGGAGACCGGCACTGCCGCACAGATAGCAACCCTTCCAGTCACGGCGCAACACTGCATTCTACCGTGCATCTGAACCCACAGCAACCCCCATAATCTGCATATTATGTTATACACCTGGACCTGCATCAATCCCCATATTCTACTAAACACCTGACCCTGCAGTAACCCCCATAATCCGCATATTCTATTATACACCTGGACCTGCATCAATCCCCATATTCTACTAAACACCTGACCCTGCAGCAACCCCCATAATCCGCATATTATGTTATACACCTGGACCTGCATCAATCCTCATATTCTACTAAACACCTGACCCTGCAGCAACCCCCATAATCCGCATATTATGTTATACACCTGGACCTGCATCAATCCTCATATTCTACTAAACACCTGACCCTGCAGCAACCCCCATAATCCGCATATTATGTTATACACCTGGACCTGCATCAATCCTCATATTCTACTAAACACCTGACCCTGCAGCAACCCCCATAATCTGCATATTCTATTATACATCTGGGGCCACATGTATAAAACTCTGAGTAAAATAACGTGTAAAAGAATGCTCAGGGAGAAAGTCAGAAATCTGCTTTTGCAAAGTTTTGCATTTTCTCCCTCTCCCTTCTTATTTTATACGTCTGAATTTCTGCATGGAAACTCGCTTACGCAGCTTTCTGAGGGCATTTTTCTGCTCAGCACTGTTTATACATGTGGCCCCTGTACCTGCATCAATCCCCATATTCTACTAAACACATGGCCCTGCAACAACCCCAATAATCCCCAGATACTATTACACAAATGATTGTGGATCAATCCCCATATTCTACTAAACACCTACCCTCCATCAGTCCCCAATATTTTACTGTAAACCTGATCCTACATCAACCCCATATTCCACTAAACAAGTGAGCCTCCCATCAATCCCCATATTCTTCTGTACACCTGACAACCTCACCAACCCCCACCTTCTACTAAACACCTGATCCTGCATCTATCCCCATTCTACTGCATCAATCACCATATTCCAATGCCTACCTCATATTTAATCAAACCCCATATTCTACTGCATACCTGACCCTCCATCAATCACAATATTCCAATGCCTACCTCACATTTCATCAAACCCCATATTCTATTGCATACCTGACCCTGCATAAATCACCATATTCCAATGCCTACCTCATATTTAATCAAACCCCATATTCTACTGCATACCTGACCATGCATCAATCACCATATTCCAATGCCTACCTCATATTTAATCAAACCCCATATTCTATTGTATACCTGACACTTAATGAATCCTTTACTATACTGCTCAACTACATGGCTGCTAAAATGTTTACCATTAAGTTAAGAAATATGCTCAATTCCATTTAGTGTTGGTAAAATTATTGTCACCTATATTTAACAACAAAGAAGACTATTTAAAATGATACTGCAATCACTTTTCTAAGCCCTTTTTTACAGCTTCAATTTGAACTTGGAGCCCTGGGTGGGTGCGATTATATGACGATGATGGCACAAGGTCATATTATGAATATTCATACGGTCAATGTGTGAAAGGGTATGTCTTGGCGAACTGCTCTCTGCAACTGACCTTTCTGCTCACTTTACTAGCCGAGACTCCACTATTTTTTATTTTTAAGGATTTCGGGACATCACGACTCCTGGAAATGCAGCGCATGGTAAGCCGACACAGAAACTCAGACGACACCAACTTCAACGCAAAATGAGATTTTCGGATAAAAACTGTGTATGATCATAGTCTCACCCAAAACATCGGTTTTCAACGCAACAAGTTGGTTTTTGACTGCAGTATCACTTAAAAATATTGGGGGGAAAAAATAACAATACATGACACTAACATAAGTGTACAATTATTTTCAGGATTGGTCATTGGAAAAGTATTCAGGTTTTGCGTGAGCCATACTAATCATAAGTCAGAGCAACTGACACTGCTATGCAAAGACAAAGGATCTGAGGGTCTTTCACATTAGCAAACTGGACCAGAATAGAACTTTTCACAGCCACAGCAAACGCATACTGACTGATCACAATGTTCTCACCAGGCATCAATCGAGAGCTGCACAATGCACCATAGCACACACTACACACACGAACAAGGTTCAACGGACAACAGCCACCAATCTGTTTAGAAAATGGAAAGACTTTTAACAATCCGCAGGGTTTCATGGCACAATTATTTACATTTAAAGGAGCTATAGGTAACGTTTTCCACAGCCAGTTGCCAGTTAGAGAAGTTACAGTGAAGAACTGGCTGACTTTGCTAGAAAAGGATTCTCCAGGCTGCATAATCAATGAATAATTTTTAAGTTAGCCGTCTAGCTATATTGTTCAATCACAGCTAACATTAGTCTACATGTATATCGACCAACAATGCACATAGCTATCCCACAAGTCACCCAGTGAGTGAAAGCTGAAATCTAGACAACTAGAGGGATAGAAATCTAGGTTGAGAGATGTTTTGATATAAACGGACAAGGTTAACCCCAATATGGGTCAGGTTTTATCCAGCTGGACACGTCCTAGTTGGCTAGAAACTTTAACTTTTCAACCAAATGTAACCGGGGTTTTCACCTAAATGGCAAATGTATTTCAACACAAAGATATTCACTGGGCATTAGCAATCTGTGTAGCTAATGCATTGCTCTAACATATTCCAAAGTTGCTAGATAAATATATTGTTTATTTATTACTTGTCCAACGTAAGACTCGTCACTTGACATTTTGGATGCTACAATAGCCAGATTCACGTCACACTACATTCAACAATGTGCCACCAACACGCACAAAGATACAGATTGTAATTCAATCTGGCAACCACTCGCGGGGGCAGAGTTTCGACAGAGAGCAAAGAGCGAGGTGGTGTCGTCCTTTGGGTTGGGATTACAGTTCTGCCTTGTGGACACTAGATGGGTTTCAAATTATATATTGCTCCTTTAATTCAGCACAGAGGGAAAAAGACGCAATACAAGTCAGTAACCTATACCAAAACACTTGTTGCATAACCCTATTTACAATAAGTTTGCGACATAAAACAAAAAACATACTTTCTAGCAGCAAGTTGGAATCGTTTAAGTAGAAAAAAAACAAGACAAGCAACCAGACTACCTAGCCATTGTTAACCATTTGCCAAAGGCTAAGTGCTAAATTAATGTAATGCAATGTATAGCTGTCTTCATCATGAAGAACTCCGAACTGCTTCAAGACAAGGGTTCAAAAGAGGGCACTATTTATAGACCTGCATGACTTTATACATGCAGTTAACATGCTTGACAGTTAATGTGTGATAGTTGCTTTTTTCCCAACAGCACAATGTTCTTTGGGGCCAAATACATTTGATTGGACACGAGTTGAGCCACAGACGATTCAAACTTTGCCAGAGAAAACAACATTGTTTGCCTGTACAGAGGTTAGTAGTCAAATTCAATTCAAAATGTCCCTTGCTTGCATCCACATAGACTGTTCCTACAATTACTGTGTAAGCGGATAGCTAATGAGCATTCACTTCGTGGTTTTTATGAATGCTGAGATTATGTAGCCTAATTTTATGTCAAAATATCCAAATGGAAAGCTAACCATTCCCCCTTTCCTTTTACATGAACTGGCAAGTAAACTCAATCCTAAACAGAGAATTAAGTAAGAAATACCATATCACCCTCTTCTGGCTATTTCCTATTACTACAAGTTTTCTAGCATAGTGACAAAATATTTCCAATATTGTGCAGAAAATGGCTATGCACTCACACACTCCCCCAAACAGGATAAAGTCTGAGTGACTGAAGACAAAGAAAAGCAGGACAAAAAAGGGGCGATCAGGCAAGGAAAGGTACAAAAGAGGGTGATGAAGAAAAGGAAAAAAGTGAGAGAAAGAGGGAGGGAGAGAGAGAGCGAGAGATACTCACCAAAGACACAGGAGGGGGTACCAGGAGGAAGGCTTTTCCTCACAAGCATGTTTTGTTTCATAAAAGCAGCAAACTGAGCTGGAATGAATCAGAAACAATGAAAAAGAGAGAAAGAAAGAGGAAAGTTACAGAAAAACAGACGAGGGCAAACACCTTCTGCCCTTGTTCTGTTCTGCCCTTGTTCTGTTCTGCCCTTGTTCTGTTCTGCCCTTGTTCTGTTCTGCCCTTGTTCTGTTCTGCCCTTGTTCTGTTCTGCCCTTGTTCTGTTCTGCCCTTGACTCTGAGGCAATAGTGTCACTTGGCAGTGGACAGAAGACATTACAATAATTCTCTGCCAGGAACCACGACGACAGGTGACCGTCAACCTTCGTCCAACGCACCAACAAATTCAACATTAGCTGAACATAAGCATGGTTTGTGTTGGCAAGAAACTTTATTTTTTACAACACTTATTTAAAGCAAAATTGGACTTTGGTAAACTTTGGTTGTGTAGTTACCTGGCCATGATATCAGTCCAAATGGTGGCGAAATATGTTCATTCAGGAAGCGTTCCTACCAAGTGTTCCTGGTAGTAAACAAACCGACCTGCTGACATTTTGCTAGTCTTTTCTGGTAGCTTGCTAACAACATAGAAAATAGTACTTTTATAAATCATTTCAATCACACAAAAAAAAAAAAAGGTAAGAGGACTGGCTATTGTTTGTATTGACAGAATCCACTTCGTTCGCGTTTGTATACGTACTAGTGTAATTTTCAGTCCGTTTCAGCTGTGCTATAGAAGTGAATGGAGAGCGACAAATATCCAATTCTGGTTTATCACCCCAGGGGAGCAGAGCAACTACTGAACATATTTCGCCACCATTTGGACTCAAATCATGGCCAGGTAACTACACAACCCAAAGTTCGACCAAAGTTAAATTTTACTTTAAACATACTGCTCAAACAAGTGTATTGATTTGACTGAACAGAGGCCTTAAAAAGTGGAACATTATGAAAAAGAAATCAACTTGTTCAGAAGAAATCTGAATTCCTACAAGACTCATGCTAAACTCACTTCACAATGTTAAAAATCAAAACTTAAACTAATAAAACAAAGTGGATATGTACTGTAGACACAGCCATGGAGCAAAACAAAAAATAAATAATCAAAACTTACCTACTTAGCCCATTTACGATTCACCACATAACCACCTCATCAAGTGCCATCATAACTTATTGATCACCAAGTGCCACAATACCTTACTGACCACCAAGTGCCACCATAACTTGCTGACCACCAAGTTCCACCATAACTTGCTGACCACCAAGTTCCACCATAATTTACTGACCACCAAGTGCCACCATAACTCACTAACAACCTGACCAAGTGCCACCAGTGTTCCAGTGTACAGATGATGATATACAGTATGTGTGTGTGTGTGTGTGTGTGTGTGTGTGTGTGTGTGTGTGTGTGTGTGTGTTGTATGAAAGGGGTTGTGCCAGTACCTTGAGCCTGTTTATGAGTGAGTACAGTCCCCGAGCGTTGCATGTGGGTCTTAAGGAGCTGAGTGGCTGTAATCAGGCTGGACTTCTGCGCCGGGGACAGGCCTGAGGTTTTGGGCTTGGGGCTGGAGGTGGGACTGCTGCACACACTGGACAGATCCTGGGAAGGAGGTGGAAACACAAAATAAAAACACATCAGTCAACATCAATACACTCCTCTGCATTCATGAACAAAGCTCACATCCAACTGGTTCAGTTTTTTATTGGGAAAGGGGCTACAGACAAGCAATCCGCTTGAAGTTCTTTGATTTGAAGCAAGACAACATAGAGCTCCTGTAAGAGTCAGGGCTTTTCGGCCTGACCTCTGACCCCGAGGGGGAGATGGGGACTCTGACGGCAGGGGAGGAGGGCCGGGTCCTCTCCAGCTCGAAGGGCAGCTCCCGTCGCGGTTTCTTCTTCTTCTCCGTGTCTAGGTCACGCGGCTCTCCGGTGCCGTGCCCGTGGCCGTCAGCCCGCGTTAGCACCCCTGTCAGAAAGTCCGCAATCTCATCCTGGACAGAAAGGGTGGCCAGAGAGAGTTTATTTTGTTTAATTTTAATTCACATTTATTTTACAACCGCACAAGGTTTCCAGTTTCAACTCAATTTCAAGTTGAAAATGTAACCCTCTTTTTCAGGTCACAGAAGGTTCACCGCAGTGACAATAACATACTTTCCAGTGAATTCATGAAATCTTAAACCTTAATAAAGGTTCTGGGGGTTACGGAAAAGTAGATATCCTAAGACTAACCTGGATGCAGCGATCCACCATGGTCTGTGTCAGTCCTTCCGACTTCATTTTTGTTGAGTTGATTCTAGGAGAGGACGTGAATTTGGTCAGTGGCCAGTCAACAACAACAAAAAACAAGACGAGTAAAAATGAAATGCAAGTGGGGGAGGGAAACCAGTAACGGATCACATAGAATGGTATTGCTGGATGGCCCATTTTTGTCACCAGCTTTCCCTTATTCTTATTCTCTTACTTAACCAACCTGAGGTTATCGTCGGCTCCGCCCACCACCACCATGCTGTTGTCTGCCCGCACTTTCTCTCTGAACTCTTCCATGGCCTCGGCCCCACACTGGAGAGCGTTCTGACCAATCACAAATAGGACGGGGGTCTTCATGTCCAGTAAAGGGTCATCCACATCCTGTAAAAAAAAAAATTTTTAGAATGTACATTGGGCTTTAACCCCAAAGAATGTGGGTTAAGAGGGTAAATATTGTGTTGAAATGACAGGTGGATAGAGATGTAATTATTTAATACATTAACTGTAAAGTAATACTACCATATTAAAACAGATCAAAAGGAGAGGAAGTTCTTCTGCGACACTGATAGAAGTGGACTTCTAAATGTGGTTTACGTGTTTCACGCTCTTTAAATATTTGCATCCAAAATCACATGATATGCTTCATCATATAAATAAGGTAACGGCATTTGGCCTTACCCCCCTGGGTCCATTGATTGTGAGCAAAGGGAAGCCGAGACATACTACGGCAGTCACGTACTCCATAATAGAGACCTGGGAGCAAATAAATACAAGAGTGAACAAACTGACATATTCACAAGAACCAATTACCCAGCATTCAATGTGTCAGCCAAATGTGAAATCATCCGATTTTGGTCACGCGTTTTTTAGTTTGCATTCGAATTAAAAATCAATGAACGCAAAACAAAAAACTAATACACATGTTGTCATTCAAAACATTTCTTTGACTGTTCATCTTCCACACCACATCCTGGCGAATGAAACCAGCACCATCTCCGGACAGAGCCCTGTACTGGCAAACCTCAACTCGAACAATGTGTAAAAAAAGAAAATAACAGCAGAGGAAAACTCACGTGGCAAGCGATGAGAGCGCCTACATTCCAGCCCACCAAGACAATGGGCTTGTGAGGGAAGTGGCTGTGCACCTGGACCCAAAACAGACAGAAACAGGGCGTTACCTCACAGCTGAGAAACACTACAGGGACAGTAATATCCTGCGATTCATCTGCCTGCGCAGAGGCTTCTGGGAGCTTCTGTAGTTCTGAGAACACAGGGCTGCGTGCTGCTACCATTTAAAAAATAAACCATTCTATATTGCACAGAAAAACAATGAGACTAGAAAAATTACATGCTTCCATGAACGCATCCTGTGCAAAATGACATTTAAACAGCTGCTTAGCAAGCCATTAGACAAGGCAACACTGAGATGCTCCTTGTTAACCTTGCATTTCCTTCTCATATTTATTCCGATAGCTTGCCCAGATTGGTTCTTTGGAGTCTGGAGTGTAATACTTTGACCAACTCGCACACCATATAGTCTTATAAGGGAGAGAAGAAAAATCTATTTATAATGCCTTTCATATGTGGATTGCAGCTCCAAGTATTTGTTGTATGAATCTGATAAAGTGCTTATCCAAACGGCCTGATTAAAGTGATTTGCATTTGTGAGGTCACAAATACAAACTGAATGTTTCACAGCATTTTTCCCTACTTGGCCCACCACTGGGCGGTGTGTGTGGTAGGCTTGTCGCGGTCGCCGGTGTTACAGGTCTTACACGGTGGTCGGGTGCACACAGAGTGCATTACATGCAAATCGTCCCCACCGTTGTTTTGCTATTATTGTACTTTTTTTTTACATTTGACATGCATTTGACATGCATTTCCTAGCCTCAGCGCCCACATTTATGAACCCTTTCGCGTATACCATTACAAATATGTGATCATTCCAGAACTGGCCCAAAAGCGTACAATCACAAATATGTGATTTGGACTTTCAGTTGAGAATGTTATCACAAGGGTCAGTGCCTTCTAAAGTGCAAACATATGACTCCAATGCGGTGCCTACGAGTCGTTTATTGTTATACTGAAATGCAAATGTTGTTACAGTTGTTATCATCAGACTAGTCATTTAGTTTCTTTTGCACTATCTAGGTTGACCATATATTATATTTGTAAAAAGAGAGCACAGGGTGGGCGGACATCAGTTTTTATAAATAGGCTAGTAGTGTCAGCTTTCTGGCGATACCAATATTATCTTTCTACTACAACTATTAAGCGAGATCTCCACATCGTGACAACCATAGCGTGTGGCCTTACCTCCAGGACTTTGCCCCTAACAGCGGCGATCATGTGTTCCAAACACTGAGTGATGCCTACGTTAGCCCCTCCGTTCACAAGGTGGGTGTTGATGGGGATGACCTGTGACCAGGACAACAAAACAAAACAAAAAAATACATCAATGCACGTCCATTAAATTTAATACTTGCAAATGCCATCACAGGTATAAGAGAGGAATTGCTTCCAGGGCCAAGACAACAGACTGTGTGTGTGTGTATGTGCACTGCAGGTGAGCTGACCTTCCCCAGGCAGGAGAGCTGAGACTGCCAGAAGCGCATTCGGCGGGAGGTAGAGAATGCTGGATTGGTCGGCCCAGAAGGTGCGATCAGGATGAGTGGAGAGCCGGGGAGTTTGCTCTGAAATAAAAATAGACAGTTAGACTTGGACCTTTCTCCCATTTTTATTTTATTTTTATAAAAAAAAAATTAACATACAAACGTCAGCTATTTTTAAAGAACCTGTGCAATCATTTTTTCTTGCATATGAAGTGTTCCTTAAACCACAAGATAAACACATGCATTTTCCAAATATATAAACAGTAGAATAAGAAAATTACACTTTTGGAGTGCACTTGTCATTTCTAAACATGTCTATTCTACTCAATTGAATAACCCCGACGGCGCCCTCTAGCCACCATTGCATGGCATAGTATTAGTGTGCTTAGCCTTTTGATATTACATTATAACAGTTAAAATATGATCATTTTGATTGCACAGGTTCTTTAATGCACTTGCTGTGCTAGTCTGCTAAGAGGGAGATGGGAGCTGCACCGGCTTGTTGTGAGAAAGGACGCCCACGGCAGGGTCCCAGGGCCTCTTTAACAGCAGGGAGAGCGCCTCGGCCCCCGCTGCTCCCGTCTTCACAGAGGATGACAACAGCATCCTGTCAATCAGAGAGGGCAGCTGCACACAGAGAAAGGCAGGCAGGAAGTCAGAATGTGACATCATGCTTCATAGTCTCCCATGGCAACCTATCTTGCTCTGGCCCGGTGTATAATTGTAAGAAAATGCAATGATATTCTACATACCAAAACACTTGGAAGTAAAGCCCCAAACGGATATGGTCCATATCAATTACACAAAAATAGAAGATCTACTCACAGATTAAAGCTTTGACCCATAATATCAATTGCTCTCAGTCTCATAGACGCCCACAAGTAATAGAAATCGATAACGCAATTCAGTGGAAATTAAATACATGGGCTCATCCTCTTTTGATTGAGATGTGTATACACCTGCATAAAGCTTAAAGCATCACATGCTGCCAAGAAATTCTTCCAACAAAAAATAAAACTCCCATCAACAACAAAAAACATCTGTACTTTCATCAACACAACATCACAGCTAAGTCACATGGGGTTTACTTTGACCAATGAGACATTTTCAGTGCATACAGTTGAATGAGAAATCTCAATATGAGGCGGGATAGAAACAACAGGTTTTATTAGGTCATCTACACTTTAGCGGCCGGAAGGTTCCTCAGAGAGAGGCACGCAGAGCCGTCACCTTGCTCTTGAGGGTCTGCAGCACATCCAGGTAGGCAGCCAGCATGGCCAGGCTCAGGGACTCCACCAGGGTGCTGTGCAGCCACTGCGTCAGCTTCATGTCCCAGTTGACGCTGGCGAGAGCGTGACGCACTTTCCGCGCGCACTTGTCCACGGCGATGCGTCGCAGCACCGGCTCGTTGCAGGCCTGCAGGCCGCCGGACACAAACGCAGGCAGCGGGTGAGAGAGACGGCCGTGGGGACAGAACTGCATTCCCGCACGTTACAGTTATCTCACGCGCAAAAATCAATTACTCAGTTCAAGTGAAAGCAAAGCTTGGCTTCTTTACTCCCCAATAAACTAATTCATTATACATTAGCTAATTAATTGACTTGTTATTACTGGTTGTTAGGATCCAGCATCTTTCCTTGTAATCCAAGTCAGGACAATGCAAGAACTCACCAACACAACAAACACTTTACTAGAAAAGGTAGAAGGTTTATTGTATGTCACGCCGGCCAGCGCGAAGATCACTGAAACCCAGCACAAGTTAGCGGGACAGCAACCTTCAACACACTGGTCGCCTAATCTGGCTTAAATACCCTCGGAGGCCTTGACGCTCATGTCTATATCTCTTATCTGTGAGGGCATATCTCTTTGTTCCATAATAACATGCATTTGTTGATCAACAACCCACGCCATTAGTCATGCCCGATAACTTATGGCACCTAGATGTCCGGTCAGGGAGGGCAGAGGCCTGTCCACAGATCAGTCCTCACCTGCTACACCAAATAATTGATCAATACACACACATGCTTAATTACGCTTATATGACAAAACTCAGAACCCACCATGGTTGCCAGAACTTGCCACTAGTGGCACCCTTTCCAGTTTGCACATAAGTAAAATTGAAAAGTAAAGCCACTGACAGTTGGCCCTGCAAAGCTTGTGTGCCGAGAACTCACCCTCTCATTGGCCAGGCGAGCCAGGCGCTCAGCCTGCAGGGCCTTCAGGACCTTGTTAAACAGCTTGTTCTGAGACATCGACCATCCTGCCCTGGAACACAGCACAAAAGTGAGCTTTTCACTGTCCAAGTAAGATGCCCACCACAAGCACAGCGCTGCTACAGTTCCAGGAAAGTTGAACGCTTATTAACGGAACAGAATAACTGACCTAATTTTCACCCTGCTGTTGCACAAGATTCAAGATTCAGCATGTCGAAGCACTGCTTCATGGAGACCCTTCAGTGGGAGGCTTATGAGAACAGACTCACTTGTTAATGTGTTCTTCCCAGTCGTCCGGGGGCGGGGGTGCGTCGGCAGCGGTCCGGGCGAACAGGACATGCCTCTCACACTCGTTCATTACGCTGCGCGCCTTCTGGTTGTCGTAAAGTGGCATGGCCGTGGCCGTTACCGTCTCTACGTCGATGGACATGTCCGTCTCGCTGCAGAAACAAGCGATTTTAAAGCACATTGCTTCAAATGGCAAGTGATTACAAATGTTCAAGGACAGGCCAATCACACTGCTAAATAATATCCTAAATGTTATATACAATCTATAATTTATGTATTTTTTCCCCATTTACGAGTATAATCTACTATGTACAGTTGGAAACAGAAGACTGCCAAGCTGAAAAGTCTTAGTTAATTATAGTGCTGGCATTGTTAATAATGTACATATTCCATTTATGAGCAAGTACATTGCTCAAGCATACAATGTCAGCGAACCTGGCATTGAGTAAAAACCAGCAACATGCAGGCTGCGGTCCTTAACCATTCCATACCAACTATGGCACACACAGGCGGCTTCACAACATCTCTGAAAAAATATATAGGTGGCCTATATATTCTGGATCAGCAACAGCAAAGCCCACATTTGTTATGTGCCTTTTGCGTCCATGGGATTTTGGCAGAGGGCCTGATCACTCACACAGTGGTGTCTTGCTGCCGCCGGGGCGTGACAAACAGCATGCGTGTGGGTCGGGCACTGCTGGCGTCCGGGTGGGCGTTCCATGGCTTCGCGTAGCTGTGGTCCAGGAACACCAGATCCAGCTCTCGCTCGTGAACCGACAACTGGAACAGCAGGGAGGTGCCCATCCTCCTCGCTGACGTCTGGAAGTCCCTCTCCCCAGCACGGTACATTGTTTCCTGAGGCCGTGACTGGGCCCTACTGCTCTCAGGGCGAGGGGGTGGCCTCAACACAAGCCTGAGCTGGATACACACACACACACAAACAGATCAACTTTACCTGATCAATCAGAACTCAATAAAACAATCCCACAACTTGAACTGGCAACACAATTACACCAAAGCCGGCGTCATCAATGTCATAAATAATGACAGTAAACATACACAGCCAATTGAGATGTACGAGCCTTTCACCATAATTAGGTGCAACTCTTACAAAAAACATGAAACTTGAAAAAAGTATCTGGGTTGGTGCATATCACTGATTTTGTAGGAGACCTCTGTGGTTAACACTAACATTAGCGAGCTTGATAGAGTTAAGGTAACGTTAAAACAAAGCTCCAACTACAGCTAACGTTAGCTTCTCATATCACCACAGCGATGCAAGCAAGTAACTTAGCTGTAACAAGCTAAGAAATACAGCTAGATATAACTTAGGTAGCTTGTTACGAGTGTTGATTAGTGGCAAAGAAGGAGAATTAACGTTACCCTGCACTTGGCTATCGAGCAAGCCATCTTGTCATAACAGCGAACATAGCGTTAGCTAATGTGCCAGACACCCATAGGAAAGTCCGTGGACGGGCTTAGCCCTATGATATGGCCTGGTTAGCTAGGTACCTAGCTAGCTACGCACAGTAACATAAAATAGAATTAAAGAATCACAACGATTTAAGTGAATATTTAACTGCATTGCCAGCTGCCTACACATAACTAGCTTGCTGCTTATGTGACATTAAACCGTCTAACGTTATATAGCTAATAAGAAAACTATACTGACTGGCAGGCTAGCATGCTACCTAGCGGTGGTTGGCTAACGCTATGATACTTACTTTCCCGAACCTCCGCCATAGGCCTGAAGTCACTGCATTCTAAATCCCGTTCGTGACAAATGAATCTCCCCGAAAACACCCTTTAAAACGAAAATATTGTGTTCAGTGTCCCCTTTAGTTAGTAACAAATATTCAATATTACGTTTGGACTGCACCTATTCCTTATGGCATCATGGCCTATTTCCTTTTGTTTTACATCCGCGCCACAACCGCACACCCGGAAAACACGGCCTGGATCATTTTTATTTTCAAAAAGAAATGATCAATGCGCTACTAGCTACATGGAAAACACGGCGTAGATTTTCTTTTTGGTAATGGGGTTGGAGAAACTGTATTTAAAGTACTTTTGTACGGACCTACGTTTATAAAGTTTGATTTAATAGCCTACGTTTGCCATCATATACATCTTGTCAGTACTGTGTGCCAGTTATTTCTGCATTTACAAAATTTCACAAAGGGGCTTATATCCCAAACAGTAATACATATATTAAAAATTTAGTTTTTTTCAATAATTTTTTGTGGTGTCATGAGAGTAACAAAAACTTCAAATAATGACTGAGCTGGGGAGGTGTGTGATTCCAGAACATAATGCGAATGCTCTCAAATAGGCATCTATAGTTTTAGTATGCTTTTCTACATGCCACTGTTTCAGGTGGTATGGTGAGTCAAACCGTATTGTGGCCAATCGTCTCATCAACTTAAATGGACATTGCAAGTAGTCTACTTTTCCTTCACCCCCAGAACCTTATTACGGTTTAAAATTCAATAAATTCGCTAGAAAATATAGTATTTTCTGTAACGTGAAAAAGAGGCATACATTTGAAACGCTGAAATTGAGTTGACACTCTTTATTGGAACTGGAAATATTGTGCAGTTGTAAAAATAAATGAACAAAGTGAAATAAAGACTCCCTGGTCACACTTCCTGTCGAGGATGAGATTGTAAACTTTCTGACGGGAGTAAAGCCGGCGGCCACGGGCACGGCACCGGAGAGCCGCGCGACCTGGACACGGAGAGAAAGAAGTAACTGCTGTGGTAGCTGCTCTTTGAGCTGGAGAGGACCCGGCCCTCCTCCCCTGCCGTCAGAGTCCCCGGTTGCATCCCTCCTTTCCTTCACTACCACCTCCTCTTCTCCGTGCCCCAGAAACAGATCTTTGTGCTTTAATCTAACGTTGCTGATTACATCTTAATTACGTTTAAATGGTTACATATTCATTAATGTCTCAATGCAAACCGCAATGTCAGGTAGGTACATTGTATACTGTACATGAAAATACTTGTACTCAAAATATTCAGGCAGTTTTGCATACTTCCGGGTAGGAGAGGAGTGGTAGTGGGGGAGTGGAGGAAAGGAGGTGGGGACTGACGAATATTGGGACGCACCCCTTGACTGTTACAGTAGCTCTATGTTGTCTTGTTTCAAATCAAAAAACTTCAAGCGGATTGTTTGTATGTAGCTCCTTTCCCAATAAAAAACTGAACCAGTTGGATGTGAGCTTTGTTCATGAATGCAGAGGAGAGTATTGATGTTGACTGATGTGTTTTTATTTTGTGTTTCCACCTCCTTCCCAGGATCTGTCCAGTGTGTGCAGCAGTCCCACCTCCAGCCCCAAGCCAAAACAGGCCTCCCCTCAGGCTGTCCCCGGCGCAGAAGTCCAGCCTGCCCACACACTCCCCCACCTTCAGACCACATGCAACGCTCTGGGACTCTACTCTCTCTCTCAACACAGGCTCAACACCCCCACACACACACACAACACACAACACACACACACACACACACACACATACTATCATCATCATCACACTCACTGAACACTGGTGTGGTTGGGGGGGGTGGTAGTAATGGGTGGGTGGTGGTGGTCAGTAGTATATGGTGGTGTGTGGTGGTGGGGTCAAAATTGGTGGGTGCACTTGGTAGTCAGTCAATTATGGTGGCACTTGGTAGTCAGTCAATTATGGTGGCACTTGGTGGTAAGTACGTAATGGTGGCACTTGGTAGTCAGTCAATTATGGTGGCACTTGGTAGTCAGTCAATTATGGTGGCACTTGGTCAGGTGGTCAGTAATAAGGTCTGTGTGGCCAGGCTGGTGAAATTGTAAATCTTAAATAAGCTGGGTGTGTCAGTTTTTATTATTTTATTTTTGTTTTGCTCCATTGTTGTGTCTTCAGTACATAAAATGATTTGTTTAAGTTTTGATTTTTGACATTTTTGAATTCAGATTTTTTCTGAACAAGATTTCCTTTTCATAATGTTCCAATTTAAGGCCTCTGTTCAGTCAAATCAATGCACTTGTTTGAGCAGTATGTTTAAACAAGTGTTATAAAAAAAAACATTTCCTGCCAACACAAACCATGCTTATGTTCTGCTAATGTTGAGTGCGTTGGACGAAGGTTGAAGGTAACCTGTCATCATGGTTCCTGGCAGAAAATAATTGTAATGTCTTCTGTCCACTGCCAAGTCACACTATTGCCTCAGAGTCAAGGGCAGAAGGTGTTTGCCCTCGTCTGTTTTTCTGTAACTTTCCTCTTTCTTTCTCTCTTTTTCATTGTTTATGATTCATTCCAGCTCATTTAGCTGCTTTTATTAAATAAAGGATTGTGAAGAAAAGCCTTCCTCCTGGTACCCCCTCCTGTGTCTTTGGTGAGTATCTCTCGCTCTCTCTCTTTCTTCCTTTTTTTCATCACCCTTTTTCCTTCCTTTGCCTGATCGCCCCTTTTTTGTCCTGCTTTTCTTTGTCTTCAGTCACTCAGACTTTATCATGTTTGGGGGAGTGTGTGAGAGCATAGCCATTTTCTGCACAATATGGGACAGAGTGATTCTTATTTTTAAGAAAATCCCTGGAATGCTGAAATGGTGCAGGAGAAACCTGAATTTCCATTGACCAATAATTATGATCTCTGTGACCGACTGAAGTAAATTTCATAACTGGCTGCTCTTTTAAAGCAAAGGCACAAGTCCCTGCAAGAAAACTTGTAATAACAGGAAATATCCAGAAGAGGGCGATATGGTTTTTCTTACTTAATTACAGGGGGGACGGAAAATATTGGGCAGTGACACAATTTTAGTTGTTTTGGCTCTGTGCTCCAGAACATTGGATTTAAAATGGAACAGTGACTATGAGGTTGAAGTGCAGACTTTCAGCTTTAATTTGAGGGTTTTTACATCCATATCAGGTGAACTGTGTAGCAATTGTAGCCCTCTTTATACACAAAAAGCCCCCACCAGCATTACGGTGACGCTGCGAGGACAGCCCAGCAGAGTCACCACGCTCAGCCCCGCTGGTGCAGGAGTGACGCTGACCAAACCCTCACACATACAGGTGGGTCAGCTGACCTAGGCATGCGCTCTCCGCAGGGCTCCATCCAATGAGCAGTTTCTACAGGAGATCCTTTCACATGTCAGTGCTGGGTTGGAGAACCTGTGATTAAACCTACTCCCTGTTCCATGGTTATTATGTGAGACAAAATGTAACAAGGTCTGTTGAAAATGTGAACCGATGAAACGTTCTGAGAATCTTCTCTAACATATGAAGTGGATATATTTTGGCAGCTTGAAAAACTAAATGCACCTGTCAGTATTCATGCCATCGCATTTCGATGGAAAAAAAAACAAGTGCCATTGGTTCAGGAAGTGTGCTGATGAGCTGTACAAAGGTAACAGTGTAGCAATATTCAGCAAGCGCTCTGTGTCGGTTGGGAAACCTGATTTGTGTATGTGATATATTATTGGCCCTCATATTATCTTGATATTTTATGACGCCTTTTATGTTTGAGGTCAAATTGCCCCCAAAAGTTTAAACTGATTCAAAAGTACTGTAATAAAAAAAGTTTGCATTTTCTATGTCACCTTTTTTTGTGTCTCCCAATTGACTACCGTTTTTTCCATAAATATAAAAAATCTGTGATTAATATGGAAAACAAAGTAATACATAAATATGGAATAGCAGAAGGGAGGAGCGCTGCTGGGCTGTCTGCAGTGAAGGTTGCCTGGGTTCCATCAAAGTATTTCCAATGAAAGTCAAGGCACTCTTCCATAAAAAATAAAAAGCCTTTATTATGTTGGCATATCCATACAGGACAGTTAAACGTTCTGACACACTAACGCATTTCGGCGTGTGCCTTCATCAGAGTTTGTTTCAGGTAGGGGAAAGAATGCATATATACGTGACTATGTTTAAGATGCACAGCAGATGGATGATAATATAAAACCATTTTTTGTTTTACTGAGCGGACTTTCCCCTCGATTCCATCAATAGATGATTTAATGACGTTATTAAGATGTTATCAAAAAATTCCTGTCGAACTTCAAAAGGGAATGTGTAGATATTCAATAGTAAATGGGAAGGGTTTAAAGAGTAATACAGCAGGTTTTATTTAGTAAATGTAAAGTGGAATCATACAATGATTCAATCGTGATTTGTTTCAGTAGAGATGCAATAGTGAGTACAAAGAGATTTAGCAGTAATTTAAAGAGGTAATGACATCCTAAAAATCCCCTTATTACTGCTTAAATATACTATGTAAATCATGACTACATACAATAGTAAACTGAGTAAACACAATGGTTTTGTGTAGAGATTGTGCAGTAGTAACATATAGTAATTGAATAGATCTTTTCATAGGGATTCCAGAGAGATCAATCATTCAAGGGATAAAGGTTGCCATTGATCATGAGGGGGAGAGATAGATTATCTTCTTTGTGATTCCCTGGTTACAATTCCCTCCCCTTCCAACTTTGTTTATTTTCAAGGGTGAATGTCCTGTTAATTTCTATCTCTGTGTAACTGTCTAAGTCACAAAAAAACAACCATCAATCTGCAATCATGGTAAGTATCTTCAGATCTATAGCAATGATGTAAAACGTAAAATGTTTTCATAAATGAATGAAAATTAAATTTCAATCTACGTTCCTGAGATTTTTATCTGATCTTATTAATACACTGTTGTTTCTCTTGTCTCAAAATCAGGAAATGATACTGTTTGGTTCAGGAAAGGCAGGCAAAATTCAAACTGAAGAATACATTAGATTACCATTTTTTAAAATTGTAATATATCATTAGAACAATGATTTCATTTTAAGATGATGAGATCTCTTTACTTTTGTAAAATTTTTATAAAAATGAAATTTATTGTGAGAAAATGGCTTGGTGAAATAACTATATTGTAACATAACTAAACACCAAGTTAATCTTTAGGTTATATTAATTTATTTTAATATAATAAGTACTCAAAATATCTCATTTGTAATGTTTGGCTTTCCGATGCATGGTCTTGGCGTGTAAAGGAACATATTTTAGTCTTAATGTTAATCTTTAGGTTCTCGAAGTTCAAGCTTCATCCGAAGTTAATTAGGCTACCTTGATTAATAACATAAATATTGTTATTTTGCCTTAATGATGACACGAAATACAATAGGTTGGCAACTCATATGTTCATGCATATTTCCCCTTGTTTTATTATGTCCTGTTTATGGCAATGTGACCAACCTGTTTTACTCGTCGGGTAATGCTTTAAAACAATCCACTTTCCCAGGAAGACCGTGAAACGTGCGACTTACACCTGGGGAAACAGAGAACATGCAGCGCACATGCAGAGAATGGCAATTAATTGTGTAACGTGCTGAAAATTAGTTTTCGTTTCTAATTTAATTATCTTTAAAATCGTTTTGTTCAGTTATGTAATCACAGGTGAAGTCGTCTGGGTTTTAATAAACTGAGAGTATGGAAACCTTGTCACTGTAATTAACAAAAATATGAAGAACGAAGAATAGCTACTAAGGTTCAAATTCAATTAACATGTTGACATGCATCTCCATTGTTTAACCGTAAACTATGAAAAACCCGTATGCACAGCGAATCCGCTGTAGCAGGCTATTTGAAAAACAATAAAATTCACTGGACAAGGCTTTGAACTTTTTTCAGTCAAAACCAATCTATTTACTTACAGGCTGTAGGCCTAGAGAGCTGTATTGTAATGACATCTGAAGCGCATTTTCAGAACTCAAATGTCCGTCTATTGCAGTGCGAGAGTTTTCCATTGAATGAGAATTCACGCATTAGGCTTGATATAGGTGTGATCAGCAAACGGAAAGCCATTTTATTATTCAGCATTTTTATATAGCCGACACAATATTAATATTTTACATTACAATCTTGATATTTTCAGTCATGCTTGTGCGCGCCCCTGTGTGTAACATACAGGAGGATGTACGCGCGTTGTGCGCACGCCTATGTAGACACACTTATATGCGCCGTTAAAATAACATGTAAACAACTGCGACATGACTTTCGACCAGGTTTGTGATGGTTTTTAGCGCAAGCGCTTTCTGCTGCCTCAAGATAGCAACACGCCAAATATAATCCTGGCCACTCCTCATCTTAAAACCAACACACCCAGTTCACTTGTAATGGGCTCAAGAATGCATGGTATTTAAACGACGTGAAGGCAAGGCGTTATAATGAATCATGCGCCGGGTGTAGCAAAAAGACTTGCGTTTGGGTTAGCGCTACTTAGCGCCGGGTGTAGACCAAATGTGTAATTTTTGGCTTTCCAATGCATGATCTTGGTGCGTAAAGGAACTTATTTGAGTCTATCTAACATTGTATTTAAAGGAACACGCCAATATTTTGGGAAATTTACTTATTTGCCCAGAGTCAGACAAAATGAGACATTGTAATGACGCGCTCAGTGAAGTGAATATCATCAGGTAGCTAATCTATCTGCTTCTAAAATTACAATGTCTCATTTTACATTGTTATTTCTACACATGGTAAATACACAAGTCACAACATGTAAATAAGAAAGTTTTGGAGTTGTTGGAAAGTGTATTTTGTCACTTTTGAGGGAGCTAGGCTAACTGGTCAAACCCACTTCCAGTGATTGCGGCGAAGCTAGGTTAACGGTGTGGGTCTCTATGCTTCTTACTGCTTGCACACAGAAAAAAGGGTATTCATCTTAGTGTCTGACTCTGGGGAAGATGGCAAATAAATAAGCCAATTTCCCAAAATGTTGGCGTGTTCCTTTAAGAAAGCTGTGAATCTTTATGTTTGTTGGTAATGTGTCATAGTGCCCTCTGCTGGTGAATCAGCACAAGACTACAGCAGGGATACTCAAATCCAGCCAGTAGAACTTCATGGCACTCAATCTCCAGTGAATAAATTAGAATAAAATTATGGTGCGCTTTTCTATTATGATATAGCCAAATAATAAAGTTTTTAAAAACTTTTTCATTGCACTGCAAAAACCACATTTTAACAAGCATTTTAATCTTATAGTTAGACTGTACAATCTTATTTCTGTAACTTTTTTGCTAAATAGGACAAACTATCTGCCAGTGGGGTGAGATAGCTTTACTCATTTCAAGATTCGCCAGTGGCGTAAGATCTTTTTTTTAAAAACAACCTAAAGCAGGCTAATATTTTCCACTTAAAAAAAAAAAGACTAAAACAATTGCTAAAACAGAAATGTTTTGCAGTGTGGAGATTGAATGCCATGGTGATTTATCTTGCTGTCTGTCTACTAATTAAAATTGTCTTCAATATGGATACAAACTCTACCTCGCAAAGAGCACCTCTTGCTCCTTTTACAAATAAAGGCATAACAATCTCAGATTATATGACAGAACGTCCTTTTTTATTTTACCTAATGTTTAACTTATTTTAATACTGACTTTATATGAGTTCTAAAATAAGTGTTTGTTGCCTTTGCTGTGGAGAGGGTTTGCAAAAAAAAAAAAAAGTTCTCTGTTGAGTTACTACGAAGAATTTGCTTAAATAGGGCAACTCTAGTGGAGCGGACTGGTTCTCACTAATCAGGATTAGCGGGGAAAGAGAGAAAAGAGGCAATATTTGGTCAAAGGGGTTTGGAAAAAAATTTTTTAGGACCAAGAGTAGTCGGTAGTTCCTGTAGTTTACTACACCACACAATTCCAAAAAAAAGTAATTAATTGCTACAACCGCTAGTCCGCTACACAAATTTGAATGTATTTAAGCAACCAGAAAACTTGTGCACAATGTAATTAAACTATTAGTTTAACTACATGTAGTTAAAATACTCCCCAACACTGTCAACCCAATAGCTAATTGATCAATTAATGCCACTGATTGGCTTAGTGTTTAAATCAGTCTTTATTAGGTGGTGTGGGGTGGGGATTTAAACTAGCAGTACTGGCTTTTTTTTGAGTATCGGTACTGGCCAGATTTGAGTATCGCTGCCTGTAACTGCAGCTTCCTGAAGGGAAAAGAAAAGAAAAATGGGTTGAAGAGAACAGAGAATTTATTCAACAAGAATACAGACAAAAGACAATGATTCACAGCCTGACCCTTATTTTGTTATGTATTTCTTATTTCCTCTTTCCTTCCCATTTTGCATGTGCAGAAGTTTCTGGCTCTGGCTTTGCTCTTGTGCACTCAGCTTCATCTTCTCCATGGTGCCTGTTTCCATCGGCTGATGGAGCCAGGTAATCCTCAGTGCTATAAAGAAACACGTACACCATCCTGAGTACATTCTGACGTAGAACAATTTTTAAAAGTGCTCGAAAATTTAATATAATATTAATGACAACACTTGGAGCACACCTGCTTAAAAGCAGATAGTATTCAGCACTGGATTCTGACCTGTGACATTTAGGGCCCTATTTTACACCCAGCGCTAAGCGGCGCTCACCCAAACGCAAGTGTCTTTTAAAGCGCCTAGCACTCGCGTCGTTTAAATAGGCCCACCAAGTATTTCTGCGCCCATTGCAAGTGAACTGGGCGTGTTGGTCTTAAGTTGTGACCAGAATAATTGTTGGCGTATTGCTATCTTGAGCCAGCAGAAAGCGCATGTGCTAAAACCACCACAAACCTGGTCTAAAGTTATGTCGCAGCATATAAGTGCGTCTAAATAGGCGTATTGACGCGCGTACACCTTCCTTTCTGTTACACATCAGGGGCGCGCACAAGTATGACTAAAAATATAAATTATTATTGTGTAGGCTATATCAAAAAATGCATAATAATAAAAGGGTCCATAGGTCAAAGACCACATACCTGTCCCTCAGCGAAGGAGCATGCCGCATTGAATTGCTTTCAGCCCACTCCATGAACATCCAGGCGATGTGCGATACGTGTAAGGTTACATGTATAGACTATTCGCAATTATCCTGGATCAGGGCTATGATTTAGCCTATATTTGGCAATAATTTATGTAATCTTCTGGGGGGACAATCTTCTGTAACGGGACAATGGCTATCCATTAAAAACGTTGCTGATAACACCTATATCAAACCTAATGCGCGAATTGTCATTTACACCTAATGCATGACTTGTCATTCAATGGAAAACTTTCGCACTGCAATAGACGGACATTTGAGTTCTGAAAATGCGCTTCAGATGTTATTACAATACAGCTCACTTAATCTCGGCCTACAGCCTGTAAGTAAATAGAATGGTTTTGACTGAAAAAAGTTCATAACCCTTAATATGTGACAATGCTGTGTCTGTTTAGATGCAACTCACTGTCAGGACCATGTGGATAAGACCTGGCATGCCATTGGCTCCTCCTGGAGAAACTCTGCATGTGAAGACTGCTCCTGTGGGGGGTGCTGCGATGGGTACGTACAGCATCGGGCTTTCCTAATGACCTCTTAGTACTTCTGTAGGTATAGTGGTAGCTATAGCAGAATGCAAATAACAATTTTGGTTTTGTTAGTTGGAACACTTAGCTAGCAACCTGCGTAGTTACCTTTGTATGCCCAAGCCTCAAAATTGTGTACCAAAGCCAAACAGTGGGTGCACTCATTTAAACATTAATTTATTATTCATGGCAGATCTGATATCTTTTTATATGAATTGATGGGCAATGTATGTAATACATGTGAAAACCTTCTTTGTTAGGCAAAAATCAGCAATACCTTGGAGTTTATTATTTGTCTTACTGCCGTTGGTTAATTTTTGCCTTCTGTACTTTTGTCTAACTGAATATATTGACGGAACAACCATCCTTCACCACTCTTCCACAGTCACACCCAGCATAAATATCTGTATCTTGCTATTTTTCAGTTCTTCTCCAAATTGTAATTTTGATTTAAAGATGAAAAGCAGAACACTTTGTCAGATGTAATGTGTCTTATCTTTGTAAAATCATCTTCTTCCAAAAGTGTTGGTTGGCTCAGAATACTCGATTGGAGGTTGTTTACTTGCTACAAATCACATTGTTAGTGCTAAGACGGTGGGCAGCCCAATCAAATACCTTCTCTGAAAGCTATGATTGGGATTGCAGGTATTCCACACCCATTAGATTTCCTGATGACTGCATGAAGGAGTTTGACAAGAAACAATGTAAATACAACGTGTTCAAGAAGACTGACCCCACACAGCCATGCCCAGTTTTTGCCTCTGTTGGAAAGTGAAGTGATGGAGTGCTCGAATTACTACAATAAAGCTTTTCATTGGGTAACAAGAATGACTTGTGTGTCTCATGCATTTGATATACATGCCCAGATGTCTAAATATTTTTTCAATCTGCGTTTATGTTTAATGCTGACTGCAGGCGACCTATGGTTTTTTTAACGGCACAAACAATTCTCGTTTCTCTCTTTCTGTAAACACCATAATACATTTACTTCACAATGTAATATAAGTTCATTATGCAAATGTAGCTTGCTTTACCTATATACTTGCTCACCAGTTTTAAGCATACATTGACAAACATCATTCTTATATCCAGATATATACATGTTTTATTGTCAGCCTTGTTTTTCTGGTCTGAGGTTTTGCAGCATAGGCTCTGCATTTACTGAGTAATAGGGTATAGAATAGAATAGAATAACTTTTATTTCCCTTTCGGGAACTTCAGTTGTAGCCCCAGCAACAACAAAAAATACATAGACAGTGGGGCAGACCCACAACACACAAACAAACATATCAAATAAAGACATACAATAGAATTATTGCATTAATCAAGTGACTTAAGTGAATTAAAGTGGAATTAACAGCCCCCGCTGTCCCGAGATGTCCAGTGTCATAAGTCCAACACACAAACTTTCTCCATGCACGCACTGCTGCGGTCTCTGTCCACTGTCGAAATGGAGCTCAGCCTTCCCAGTTACGCCGCCTCACTCCTCCGCATTATCTTCTCCTTCCCTGGTGGCCTTCTGAAGAGTACCCGCACTCCCGGATCAGTCCCGACATCTTCAACTCCGACAAGATCCAACGGACATTCCTGAGCATAATGTGAATGTGTCTCCATGGTGACGACCACAAACAAAATCATCCTGGCTAGACAATTCGTAAATATTACAAAAACGAGCAGCAGGAGTGCCTCGAAAAATCTCCATCCGCTTCCCCGTACCACAACAGACACAGCACATGAAAAAAGCAAAAGACAAAAGCCAGACAAATTCAAATGAACAAACACGTACACGAGAGACAGCTGGACTACATGTCGCCATTACAGCACCACGTGACGTCAGATGTATGAGTATAGGGTATTTTTCAGATTTTATCAGCACATCCCCCAGGAGCCTACCTGTGAAAATGGGGTCATGGCTATTGACAGGTGACAGCAAGTTACAACAGACAGTGTCTTCACATGTAGCAGTTCTTTTCTCAGATGTTATTTGGTTGTTGCTAGATACACTCCAGGGGGGTTATAAAATGTATTAGTGTGCTAAAATGGAGAGAGAAGCTGTGGAACATTGTGGACAGGATGCATATCTAGTATGTATGTGTTGGGAACTGTCACCAACAATATAACCATTTAGACCTAGATCTGGATAAATTATATAAACAGAGATACTAAAATGCATTGTTCATAAACTGTATCACTCAAATGCACACACCTACAGTATATGCACAGGAATCATAAAAATGTTTTTTTCCAATGGAAACAACAGCACCATAAAGATGTTTGTGGTGGAAATATGTCCCTAGTGGGTCTGTCTGATAGATGGATTTGGTCTGAACGGGCTGCGTGGCCCCGAGAGAGGAAGGGGGAGGTGAAAAGGGAGTGGCCCCTGTAAATTAAGCTGTAAATGACACTGGAACAGTATGGATCACATGGTTGGCTAAATTGCTGTAAGTCATCAAGGGTCTGCGGTATCAAATGAGGCTGAAACCATCACTCTGCTGCCAGATATGCTGTAGATATGGATGGATCACTTTAAGGGTTTTTTTCCCATGGTGTTCAATAGAAAAATGAGTCGGGAGAAACAACCCTTAAAGTCATCCATCCATATCTACGACATATCTGGCAGCAGAGTGATGGTTTGAGACTCATTTGATACCTCAGACCCTTGATGACTGTTGGATACATTGTTAGCAAGAAAAAACCTACTGGCGAGCTCAGCAATAGTAAACAACATGGTGGACCACGGAAGACCACTGTAGTGGATGACCAGAGAATACTTTCAATTGTGAAAAAAACAAAAACCTTTTCAACTGTCAAACAGATCAAGAACACTCTTCAGGATGTAGGCATAAATGTATCAAAAACTACCAGAAAGAGAAAACTACACCAGCATAACCTCAGAGGGTTCACCCTAAGATGCAAACCATTGGTAAGCCTCGAGAACAGAACGGCCATGTTAGAGTTTGCTAAAGCATACATAGCAAAAGCTTCTGTTCTGGAACAAAGTCTTAGGAATAGATGAGACGTGAGGTCCAGTTATCAACATGAAGGAAAGAAAAAAGTGTGGAGAAAAAAGGAACTGCTCATGATCCAATGCACCTCCCTCATCTGTCAAACATAGTGGAGGTAGCGTTATAGCTTGGGTAGCCTATGTATGTAAAACAAAATGCCTGTGTATCGCTGCCACTGGAACTGGCTCACTGGTCTTCATTGATGATGTGACTGCTGACGGCAGTAGCACGATGAATTCTGAAGTGTACGGAAACCTCTTATCTGCTTAGATCCAACCAAAATTTCTCAAAACTCATTGTACGACACTTCAACTTGCAGCAGGATAATGACCGCTAACATACTGCTAATGCAACCAAGGAGTTTTTCAGGGCCAATAAGTGGAATGTCAATCACTCAACCTGGATCCAATTGAACATGCATTTCACTTGCTGAAGACAAGACTGAATGGAAAATTTCCCCAAAACTGAAGATGGCTGCAGTACAGGCCTGGCAGAGCATCACCAGGGAAGGTATCTCACATCTGGTGATGTCCATGGGTCACAGACTTCAAGCAACCAAGTACTAAATATGCCAATCTTATTTAAGATAATTTTACTTTGTTCAATTAAATTTGGTCTCCTAAAATGGGGAAACTATTTATAAAGAGGGCTGTAACTCCTACATGGATAAATGGATATGAATGTAAATATCCTTAAATTAAAGCTGACCATCTGCACTTTAACCTCATATTCATTGTTTATTTTCAAATCCAATATGCTGGAGTACAGATCCAAAACAACAAAAATTGTGTCACTGCCAAAAAAAAAGAATGGACTGCACTGTAGTTATACGTATATACAGTGGCGACCAAAAGTCAAGGACTGTTCTGAGCATTTTGGAAATGTTTTAAAACTTTGGTTTGTAACCGTTCTTAATAATATATTATTGAATAAGAAGTGTAATTGGAGTATCATAATGGCATTATTCCTTGATAAATGAAGAAAACAACCGGGACGTGGCCATGTCCTCAGACTTTTGGTTACCACTGTACACACACACACACACACACACACACACACACACACACACTTCAGTTCAGTTCAGTTGTGTTCTGAGCAGCGCTCTTTCTTGCTGTTTTTCCCTCTGCAGTAATAAAAAATGGAAATAGAAGTCTATTCTCTTTTTATTCATTAAAAATTAAACTGATGGAAGGCTGTTGGATGGCTCGTTTAGATAAGGCACCACGCTGTGGTGCATGGATGAGCCTCACAGCCTCTGATCGAATCCGGACCATACCAGCGCCAACTGTGGCTGGTAGCTCCACAGGGCCACTCACAATTGGTGCCGGCGTCGTCCAGGGTATGGAAGGGTTCAGTTGTACAGGGTTTCCCGCTTCATCGCTCTTGGGCAACTCCTGCTGGCCTAAAGGGCATGCATATGATTCTCTCCTCTGACACTGCTCTGTGCGAGCCTAGTGTGAGCTTAGCTGTGATCTGCATTGTGAAAAGAAGTAGCTGTTGACACCATGGGTGATTCTAGGATGACACTTATGGGGGCTCTAAGAATGTGAGACATTTTAAGTTAATTCATAAAGCCAAAATTTTAAATTAATTAATTTATTGAAATTACACAAAAACACCACAATGGTGGTCGCTCTCAAACTGGCAAACTAACAAACAAACACTGATTTTCCAAATGGCATAAAAAAAATGGTCTAAAGGGGTTTTAAAATGTGTCTGTAAAACCTGAGTTGACATCCCAGAGCACCTGAGAGCCCACAACACAGGGAGGTAGAACTCTGTGACTCTGGGGGGCGGGGGCATAAAGCTAGGCATCCGGTGCCGGGAAGTCTACTGGGACCATCTGGCCTGAGGTTTACGATGTCAAAGAATGTCCTAGGCACAATATGACCATACAACTGGACATTAGAAGTAAACGGCATTCTGCAGGACAGGGAGCAGTTATGTGATGTTTGTTCCTCCTAATGACGCCGGGAAACCCAGGCCTGTTCACAGCCGTAAAGGCCTGTGAACAAGCATTCTATGTTCTTGGAAGATATTCTGGACTGAAACAAAGCCGTATATACAGGTGCAGCTCAAAAAATTAGAATATCGTAAAAAAGTTCAATATTTTTTGTGACTCATGTCAGAAGAGGAATGCAACATTTGTAGCCCATGTCCTGGATTCGTCTGTGCGTGGTGGATCTTGATACACTGACTCCAGCCTCAGTCCACTCCTTGTGAAGCTCCCCCAAATTCTTGAATGGATTTTGCTTGACAATCCTCTCAAGGCTGCGGTTATCCCTGTTGCTTGTGCACCTTTTCCTACCACACTTTTTCCTTCCACTCAACTTTCTATGAATATGCTTGGATACAGCACTCTGTGAACAACCAGCGATGCAAATGCCTGTGTTATGTGAGTTTGATTGAGCACTGTGGAATATAACTTCTGCTGAATATATTGATCATGTATTGTTGCAGATCACGTATTGTTGCATTTCCAAATACATGTTCAAAGTTGAGAAAGCTTCTGGAATCATTTTATTCAGCATGAATATTTGAATAATGTTCAAATGCAAACTAACAGATGTATCTTCAAAGGAGAAAATGAACACACCCACCTACTTTGGGCAAGAATATTCCCTAAAGTCAGCTTCTCACACAGAACGTGAACATCACAAGCATCAGCAAGCAGTCGACTACGTTGCATTTCCACTCAGCACGAGGATAGCCTATCTATTTGGTAAGTTAATAACATTAACAGTTAAGCCTCTTGCAGAAAGTTGTTGAATTCTACCCATATTAATAAGATATTATTGTGTCACTGTTGAGAAATTGTTTGCTTATATTTTTGTATTTTTGATTAGGTAGCCTGTATGTGATGGTAAACTTTTCATAATGAAAGAAAATGTGCTCCGGGGTTATTTACATTTTTATTGAAGTCCAAGTTCAGATCGTTAAAATGATATATCATACAATACAATAAGGGTAATAATGAGCAAGTTATGGCTTGTTGAATGTTGCTACTCCTTGAAAGTAAGTTCTGAGAAAAATGCTGTTGAAGTTTTGAAATTCTTTTCTACCCGACACATTTTCAATGAAAACCAGGAATAGGCATAGAAAAGAAGAATCTAAAAAATGGGCACACATTAATAGTGCTATACTGTAGGAGTGATTCAATGCTGAACAATATATATATATATATAAACATGAATATTAAGATTATATATATATTAATATTTAAACCTTTATGAAATGAAACAATAGAAATGTTCTCCTAGAGATATATATGCAATACTGAAAGATAAATATGCAAGTAAAACACAGAAAAACATTATTTATAGAAATTAAATTATGGTTTTATTTATTGATTGGCTACAATGCAAACAACAATAGATTGTCAATATGTTTGCTGTGTTTGCACCCAATGATGATGGCTGTTCAAATAGGTAAGAAAAACTAGATTTTTATAACAATTGCTGCACATAACACATATGTAGCCACACCTAATGATTATGGCTGTTCTCAAAGGTATGCAAAACTAGATTATGAAAAACAATTGCTGCACCGTGAACACCTGTGTATAACCACACATAATAATGATGGCTATTCAAATATGTATGCAAAACCAGCCATGAGAACTTATGATTTAACCTCATATCCTTCACTCCTCATCTCCATTCCTCTACTCGTCTCCTACCCAGAAGGACGGATGCAAAACTGCCTGAACGTTTTGAATACAGTACAGTAAACAATGTAATCAATATTGCGGTTTGCATTGAGACATTAACATATTTGTAACCATTAATTAGTAATAAATATGTAGAAATATCAGCAACATTAGATTAGGACACAAAGATTGGTTTCCTGGGCACGGAGGAGAGGGGGTGCTAGTGGAGGAAAGGAGGATGCATTTTTCTAGTATTGGGACGCACCCATAGGTTTCTTCACCCTGATTCCCTGGTTACATTTTACTCCCCTTCCAACTTGGTTTATTTTCAAGGATGTCCTGTTCATTTCCTGTCTATCTTCTACAGATTCCTGAAGAACAGTCACAAAAACCAACCACTGATCTGCAATCATGGTAAGTATCTTCAGATCTCTTGTAATGAGCTAAAACTTAAATGTTTTAATATATTCATGAAAATCTAATTTAGATATACTGTCGGGAGATTTTAACTGCAGTATTAATATGTTGAGGTTTCTCTTGCTGCCTCAAAACCAGGAAATCATGTTTTATTTAGAAAAGGCAGGCAAAATTTACGTGGAATTATACATTATCATACATTAGATTAAAATCAGTTTTAAAATGTATCATTTGAACAATGATGTGATTTTTAGATGATGAGATCATGATTTTTTTACTTTTGTAAAATTCTCATTGAAATGGGCAAATAACTTTTTTTTAATTGATTGTGGGGACATAACTAATATTATAGCATAATAAAACACCAAGTTAATCTTTAGGTTCTATGCATTGAATTGTTTTCTTCAATTAGGGAAAAGAACTGAAGTATAATAACCGCTCAGAAGATCAAATGAGTCCTTTTTGGCTTTCCAATGCATGGTTTTGTTGTGTAAAGTAATGTATTTGAGGGTATCTCTAATTTTATATAAAAAGCTGTGAATTTCAATGTTTGTCGGTAATGTGTCATGGTGCCCTCTGCTGGTGATTCAGCACAAGACACACTATACAGCAGGGATATTCAAATCTGGCCAGTAGAACTGCTCAAGTTATATTCTACCCAGTAGCGGCTGATTGGCCAGAGATTTAACTCACTTGGTGTCTCCGGTTAGATCAGTCCTAATAAGAGGGGAAGAATGCAAACCAGCAGTACTACAGGCCTCCAGGGTCAGATTTGAGTATCGCTGCTCTACAGTAACTGCAGCTCCTGAAAGTCCTGAAGGGAAAATAAAAATGTTTTTGAGAGAACAGAGGAGGATTTATTCACACTAAAATACAGAAGACAATGATTCACAGCCTGACCCTTATTTTGTTATGTATTTCTGATTTTCTCTTTCCTTCTCATTTTGCATGTGCAGAAGTGTCTGGCTCTGGCTTTGCTCCTGTGCGCTCAGCTTCATCTTCTCCATGGTGCCTGTTACAGGAAGCAGGTGCTGCCAGGTAATCCTCAGTGCTATAAAGAAACACAAAAACCATCCTGAGTTCGTTCTGCTGAAGAACAATTTAGATTTAAAACTGTAAAAAGTGCACTAGGATTGAATTAAATATTAGTGACAACACTTGGAACACACCCGCTTAAGAGCAGATAGCACAGTATTCAGCACTGGATTCTGACCTGTGACATTTAATGTGTTTAGGTGCAACTAAATGTCAGGACACTGTGGATAAGACCTGGCACGCCATTGACTCCAAGTGGAGAAACTCTGCATGTGAAGACTGCTCTTGTAGTAGTTGCTGCGATGGGTACGTACAGCATCAGATATGCCTAGCTACCTCTAAGTAATTCTGTAGGTATAGTTGTAGCTATAGTAGAATGCAACTAACAGTTATGATTTTGATACTTTGAATGCATAGCTAGCAGCCTGGGCAGCTACCTTTGTGAGTCCAATCCTCAAAATTGTTCAACAAAGCCAATCAATGGGTGGGAAGTGCAGTCATTTAGAAATGCACGATTTGTGTCAGGTTATGGATGAGCAGTATGTGTGTGCATGCCTGCGTGTAATACATGACAAAATCAGCAATACCTATGATTTAATTACTTGTCTTTGTGTCTTTGGTTAATTGATAGGAATCTGTTTTGCTTTCTATACTTCTATGTAACTGGATATATCGACAGGCTTGCTCAATACCAGTTCCCCAAATGTCCAATCCTCCCTCACCTCTCTTTCTAACAGTCACACCCACACTCCCAGTATTTTTGTAACTCACTATTTTTTCAGTTCTTTTCTAAATTGAAAATTAATGAGAAAATTCGGAACACTATGTCAGATGTAGCATGTCATATCGTCATACAATCACCTACTTCCCAAAGTGTTGGTTAACTCGGAATACTCTGGAGTAGCCTACTGGATTGGAGGTTGCTCATTTAGTGACCTCAAGTCACATTGTTAGTGCTTAGACTGTGAGCAACCCAATGAAATACCTTCTCTGAATGCTATTATTGTGATTGCAGGTATTCCACACCCGTATCTATTCCTGATGACTGCATGATGGAGTTTGACAAGAAAGAATGTGAATACAAGGTGTTCAAGAAGGCTGACCACACACAGTCATGCCCAGTTATGGGCGCAGTTGGGAAGTGAAGTGATTAAGTTATAATTGCTATAAATAAAGCCTTCCCTTGTGCAATAAGAATGATATGTGAGTCTGGTGTATTTGATATACATGCCTTGTTTTAAATCTCCCATTTGTATTTGATCCTAACTGTGCAACTATGGGTATTAAATGGCACATTTCTCATTTTCTGTAAACGCCATAACATAATTTCACATTGTAATATAAGGACATATGCCAATGCAGACATATTTAGCTTGGAGACCAGTTTTAAAACCCAAGCAGATTGATTTACCTATAGCTGTTTAAAGATGGAAATGATAGCAGTATGTTTTGGTGATATCACGGTCATGAGTATAGAAATGACAACACAATGTCAAACATAAATTGTCAAGCAGCATTCCTTTCTGAAATGATCATTGTGATAAACATAACGTAATTAATCAGAAATATTTCTTAATTTGGAGGCAGAGCTCCAATGGGTTTCCTCATGGGTTTACTTCAACGTCTCTCTCCACTCTCAGAGACATGTACCACACTTGTGATCTGACTCACAATCATACAGTCAAGGCCTGGTATAAAAGAGCTGGATAATTCCTCAGAGGATGGTTGTTAGGACCCCAAGACAAAAAAAAGATTTGGACTCCAAAATATAAACTGCACAATTAATCCTTTCATATAAGGTGCACAGCACACTGAACGTTCAATGTGGTGGGGGGGGGGGAAATAATGCGTGCATAATTCATTATGAATTACCATACTTACACGCCCATTTACTGCCATATTCGGCAAGGCCACACCTCTTTTAAAAAACACATGCCAATGCAGAAAATGCTTTCAAATGCAAACTAACAGATGTATCTTCAAAGGAGAAAATGAACACACCCACCTACTTTGGGCAAGAATATTTCCTAAAGTCAGCTTCTCACACAGAACGTGAACATCACAAGCATCAGTAAGCAGTCGACTACGTTGCATTTCCACTCAGCACGAGGATAGCCTATCTATTTGTTAAGTTAATAACATGAACAGTTAAGCCTCTTGCAGAAAGTTGTTGAATTCTACCCATATTAATAAAATATTATTGTGTCACTGTTGAGAGATTGTTTGCTTATATTTTTGATTAGGTAGCCTGTATGTGACGGACAATGGTAAACGTCCACAATGAAAGAAAATGTGCTCCGGGGTTATTTACATTATTATTGAAGTCCAAGTTCAGATCGTTAAAATGATATATCATACAATACAATGAAGGTAATAATGATCAAGTTATGGCTTGTTGAATGTTGCTACTCCTTGAAAGTAAGTTTTAAGAAAAATGGTAAAGATGAGTGAAAAGGGTAATACAAAATTCACCTTTTGGTGAATTAGCTTAATCTTACACTGAAGAATAATCCAACCTTTAATTGAATAAAATTTATTCTGAGAAAAAAAAAGTTGCTCAGATTGTTTAGAAACTTGGTGAATTAGCTTAATCTCACACTGAAAATATTTGAAAAAACCTGTAATTGAAGTAAATTTATTCTGAGAAAAAAAATCTCTCATCAAGAAATCATTATTTTTAACAAAACCATGTGTGCCACAATTATTGTCACCCCTAGAAATTCTTATGAACAAAATGTAACTGAATAATTTTTTCCATTTATATTTTACTTTTTAAAGTTGATCAGAGTGTTTAGGAACTTTCAAGCAGTAATCCATGACTTCCTGTTTCACTGGGGTATAAATATGAGGTGACACAGAGGCCCTATTTTCTTATTCATACATAAACATGAAAAAGATAAGAGAACACACAAATCAAATGAGGGAAAAGTGTGTTGAGCTTCATAAGTCATGGAATGGCTATAAAAAAATAGCTACTCACCTGAAAATGCCCATATCTACCGTTAGGGCAATACCTAAAAAGTTCAAAGCAACTGGAACTGTTACAAACTTGCCTGGAAAAGGACCCAAGTTTATTTTTCCCCCACGCACAGTGCGGAGGAAGGCAAGAGAGGCAAACAAAATCCCCAAGGATCACTGTTGGAGAATTACAGAGGAAAGTAGCATCTTGGGGTCATCACGTTTCCGAAACTACCATTAGACCTCACCTCCACGCCAACAAATTATTTGGAAGGCATGCCAGAAAAAAGCCTCTCCTGTCATTTCACCACAAATGTAAGCGCCTGGTGTTTGCTAAATGCTACTAGAATTTTGACTGGAACCGTGTTCTATGATCAGATTAAACGAAAAATGGCGACCAACACTCAAGGTGGGTTTGACATAAAAAGAAGGATGGCTATACCAAAAATAACCTGTTCCCCACTGTTAAGTATGGTGGAGGTTCCGTGATGTTGTGGGGCTGTTTTTCCTCCTAAGGCCCTGGGAACTTTGTTAGGGTACATGGCATCATGAACTCTATAAAATACCAGAACATTTTTTATCTCAATCTAGCTGCCTCTGCCAGGAAACTAAAACTGAGTCGTCGTTGGATCTTCCAGCAGGACAATGATCCAAAACATACGTCCAAATCAACACAAAAATGGTTAACTGAACACAAAATCAAGCTTCTGCCATGGCCATCTCAGTCTCCTGACCTAAACCCCAAGAGGAGAATGCACAAGAGAAGACAAGAGCGGACCTATAGGACTCTGGAGAGATTCTGTAAAAAGGAATGGTCACAGATTCCTTGCTCTGTATTCTCCAACCTTGTTAGATGTTACAGGAGAAAACTCAGTGCTGTTTTATTGGAAAAGAGAGGTTGTACAAAGTATTAAATCCAGGGGTGCCAATAATTGTGGCACACATTATTTTGTTAAAAAGAATTATTTCTTGATGAGGGATTTTTTTTCTCTGAATAAATTTACTTCAATTAAAGGTTGATTTTTTACATTTTTTCAGTGTGAGATTAAGCTAATTCACCAAACAAGATTTTTTATAACCCTTTTTACTCATCTTTACCAGGGGTGGCAATAATTGTGGAGGGCACTGTATATTAATATTTAGATTAAACATTTATGAAATTAAACAATAAAAATAATTTCTTAGGAATATACTATATGCAATTCTAAAAATGAAATATGCAAGTAAGACACAGGATAACATTATTTAGAAAAATGTAATTATGGTTTTATTTATTGTTTGGCTACAATGCAAACAACAATCGATTGTCAATATGTTTTCTGTGTTTGCACCTAATGATAGCTGTTCAAATAGGTAAGCAGAACTAGATTTTTATAACAATTGCTGCACATAACACATGTGTAGCCACACCTAATGATTATGGCTGTTCTCAAAGGTATGCAAAACTATATTATGAGAAACAATTGCTGCACCGTGAACACCTGTATATAACCACACCTAATAATGATGGCTATTCAAATATGTATGCAAAACCAGCCATGAGAACTTATGATTTAACCTCATATCTGTCATGGATCGCGCCTTCCTTCCTTTATCTCGGCGCTTAGTATTCTGTTTTTTCATCTACCTGTAAATCTATCTGATTTTTCTGTGTTCCGTTAGCTTTCGCCTCGGTGATTAGTGAGTTCACCTGTCTGGCATTTCCTCTCACTACTTATACCCCGCTTCCTCCTTTTCTCGTTGCTTCCATGTTATTTCACGTAACATTCTAGCCGGTAAAGGTATAGGAAGTTGTGCTGCTATCGACCGCTTTGCTACTCAATGCGGGACTTGTTAGCAGTACAATTTAGAAAAAGTAGAGTGCGCTCTTTCGCTTTTATTTCAGAGCAGAGGTTTTGGTTTCTTTGTTTTCCACTCAAACCTACGAGTATTCTTTTGTTTTTCTTCTTCTTTTCTTTTGTTCACTCCAATACGGGAGTTAGATAAGTGTTACTTTCTAGCGGGTAAAGGTATAGGAGTTGTGCGTGCTATCGACCGCTTTGCTTCTCTACGCGGTTCTGGTTAGCAGTACAATTTTGAATATGTAAAGTGGGCTCTTATTTCAGAGCAGAGGTTTTGTTTTCTTTGTTTTCCTCTCAAACCTACCAGTGTTCTCACCCTAAGGTTTAGGGTTATTTTTATTTCTCTCCTTCTTTTATTTTTGTTCACTCTACGGGAGTTAGATAAGCGTGACTGCTTATTTCTTTTGTTTTGCTCGGATATCGAGCTCCTCGCTATTTATCGCGAGGTTATTTGTGTTCTCCTTATTTTCCCCATCCACTACGGATTATTTTCCGTCTTAGTGGTGTTCGTTGAACACTTTAAGAGTCCTTATCTGTCGCACCTGGACCTCCAATATTTCCTCCGTGTCTCTGGCATAGAGAACCCCTACAATATCCTTCACTCCTCACACACAAAGATTGGTTTCCTGGGCACGGAGGAGAGGGGGTGCTACTGGAGGAAAGGAGGATGCATTTTTATAGTATTGGGACGCACCCATAGGTTTCTTCACCCTGATTCCCTGGTTACATTTCACTCCCCTTCCAACTTGGTTTATTTTCAAGGATGTCCTGTTCATTTCCTGTCTATCTTCTACAGATTCCTGAAGAACAGTCACAAAAACCAACCACTGATCTGCAATCATGGTAAGTATCTTCAGATCTCTTGTAATGAGCTAAAACTTAAATGTTTTAATATATTCATGAAAATCTAATTTAGATATTCTGTCAGGAAATTTTAACTGCAGTATTAATATGTTGAGGTTTCTCTTGCTGCCTCAAAACCAGGAAATCATGTTTTATTTAGAAAAGGCAGGCAAAATTCAAGTTGAATCATATATTATCATACATTAGATTATAATTTGTTTTAAAATGTATCATTTGAACAATGATTTAATTTTTAGATGATGAGATCATGATTTTTTACTTTTGTAAAATTCTCTTTGAAATGGGCAAATAACCTTTTTTTAATTGATTGTGGGGACATAACTAATATTATAGCATAATAAAACACCAAGTTAATCTTTAGGTTCTATGCATTGAATTGTTTTCTTCAATTAGGGAAAAGAACTGAAGTATAATAACCGCTCAGAAGATCAAATGTGTCATGACCTAGAACGTGAACTGAACTCAAACGCACGACCAGGAGACAGAAGTACAATATTAGGTGGTTCTTTATTAGCTTGGGGCAGTCCCAAGCTGTACACAAACGAACACACAAATATACAGGAGATCACAGGAGCTCTGTCCACACCTCGACTCGCTCCAAACACAAAACGGGCTAGAAACAAACAAACACTGAGCGAATATAAACTGGATAGAAAGATATCACAGACCAGAGCTGGCAACAAACAAGAGACAGGGAGCGGTTTAAATACAGGGAGTGATTGGTAACAATGGGAAAAAGGTGCGAATGTTTAAGTGAGTGATTGGTAACAATTAGCAAAGCGTGTGAATGTCTAAGTGGGTGATTGACCAGAGTGAAGTGTGAGGAATGTGAGTAGAGGGGAGAGAAGAGGATAGGTCGAGACCGGAGTGGTGAAACGAGTGGAACAAACGGACAGGACACGCCCAACCTGCAGCACGGGGGAAGACACGGATAAGGGAGTCAAAAACGTTACAAAATGAGTCCTTTTTGGCTTTCCAATGCATGGTTTTGTTGTGTAAAGTAATGTATTTGAGGGTATCTCTAATTTTATATAAAAAGCTGTGAATTTCAATGTTTGTCGGTAATGTGTCATGGTGCCCTCTGCTGGTGATTCAGCACAAGACACACTATACAGCAGGGATATTCAAATCTGGCCAGTAGAACTGCTCAAGTTCTATTCTACCCAGTAGCGGCTGATTGGCCAGAGATTTAACTCACTTGGTGTCTCCGGTTAGATCAGTCCTAATAGGAGGGGAATAATGTAAACCAGCAGTACTACAGGCCTCCAGGGTCAGATTTGAGTATCGCTGCTCTACAGTAACTGCAGCTCCTGAAAGTCCTGAAGGGAAAATAAAAATGGGTTGGGGAGAACAGAGGAGGATTTATTCACACTAGAATACAGAAGACAATGATTCACAGCCTGACCCTTATTTTGTTATGTATTTCTGATTTCCTTTTTCCTTCTCATTTTGCATGTGCAGAAGTGTCTGGCTCTGGCTTTGCTCTTGTGCGCTCAGCTTCACCTTCTCCATGGTGCTGGCGGCTGTTACAAGATGGAGGTGCTGCCAGGTAATCCTCAGTTCTATAAAAAACACAAAAACCATTCCTGAGTACATTATGAAGAAAAACTAACTTGGATTTAAAACTGTAAGGAGTACACTAGAATTTAATGTAATATTAATGACAACACTTTGAACAGACAAAAGCAGATGGCGTAGTAGCCTATTCAACACCGGAGTTTGACTGACATTTAACATGTGGCAATGCTGTGTCTTTTTAGGTGCAACTGAATGTCAGGACCCTGTGGACCAGACCTCGCATGCCATTGGAGACTTCTGGAGAAACTCTGATTGTCAGGACTGCACCTGTACGGAGTGCTGCAATGGGTACGTACAGCATCAGACATGCCTGTTGGGACCTCTTGGTACCTCTGTAGGTATAGTTGTAGCTATAGAAGAATAAAACTAACAATTTTGGTTTTGTTACTTTGATTGCATAGCTAGCAAGCTGGGAAGCTACCTTTGTGAGTCTAATCTTCAAAATTATTTACCAAAGCCAAACAATGGGTGGGAAGTGCACTCATTTAGAAATGCATGATTTGTGTCAGATTATGATATATATTTTTGTCCATGAATGGATGAGCAGTGTGTGGGATAAATGTGACACCCTATTTGGTTGACAAAATCAGGAATGCCTATGATTTACCTATGAGCTCCCCGTGACCACCTTTAAGCGCAGATTGAAGACTCACCTCTTCAAGCTGCACCTCTCTCCACCCCTCCCTACCCCCTTGTGACCTCCCTTGATTATGTGGTTGTGTGGTTACCCCCCCCAAACTGCGCCTGGTACTTTAATTCGTGTTTACCTTTTAGGGTTGTTTTAACACACTTGTTCCTAGTTTGGAAATGCACTATGTACGTCGCTCTGGAGAAGAGCGTCTGCTAAATGACTATAATGTAATGTAATGTAATTTAATTTAATTACTTGTCTTCATGCCTTTGGTTAATTGGTAGGAAACTGCTTTGCATTCTATACTTTTATATAACTGGATATATCGACAGGCGTGCTTAATACCAGTGCCCCAAAGGTTCAATCCTCCCTCGCCTCTCTTTCTCAGTCACTCACAGCATATTTAACTCAAAATTTTAATTTAAAGATGAAAATCAGAACACTTTGTCAGATGTAGCGGATCATATCGTCATATATTCGCCTCCACAAAAAACCAAAAAAATTGCGTAAAAATGGTAAAAAGGTCAAAAAAGTTTTGACCAAAGTGTTTAAGTTAAAGAATGAATCATTAATGAATTATACAAAATTGAAATAATAATGAATGGATTTTATGAAAACAAACATTTAAACATGCAGAACATGGATGAAAAAAAGATTTATTTCCATTCTTTTCACATTTTACAGCACACTGATCTTGGATGACCACTAATAAGTGTATTTATACATATTTGAATTAATTAAACTGAATTGCTCGTATCCTGAATAGGAGAATGAATAGGAGATTCTACTTACACCAGGTGAGGGGTGAAAAACTTATCCGAAAAAAAGGGTGCAGGGTGGTTTTTTTTTGTTTTTAGCACAGTAGACTACATTTGAATATCAGGTTGCTTAGTGCTTGCTAAAAAAAAAAACTTTCATCCCCATCGGTCCTTTTCAGATAAGATGGGACATCCCTGACTAACGCCATTTGTGAGGTGACTCACCTTGCAAGTCTAAGAGTGCTCCAGTTGTGTTTACTAAGCCATGGAATCCATCCACATAAAAGCACTTGGCACACATACAAAACACTTCCAAAAGTATTGGTTGACTCAAAATACTCTGGAATACTTGACGGTTATTCACTTACTACAAGTCACATGCTTGTGCTTAGATTGTGAGCAACCCAATCAAATGCCTTCTCTGAAAGGTCTGAGTCTGATTGCAGGTATATCACACCTGTTTCCTTTCCTGATGACTGCAAGGTGGAGTTTATCAAAGAAGAATGCAATTTCAAGGTGTTCAAGAAGACTGACCCCACAGAGTCATGCCCAGTTTATAAAGCAATTTGGAAGTGAAGCGATGAAGTGGTAAAATTGCTGCAATAAAGCCTTCCGTTGCGTAATAAAAACGATTTGTGTGTCTCGTGTATTTGATATACATGCCTTGATCATCAAGACTTAATATCTAACGATGTTTTGAACCTGCCGTTTGTATTTAATCGTAATTACACAACTATGGGTTTAAAAAGTGTTATTAAGGCTGTTAACGTTGAGGGCTTGTTTGGTTACATTTTTGATTAAGTATTATGTGAAGGGCCATGGAACAATGCCCACAACAGAAATAAATAGTTTCAAAGTAATTATATTCTATTAAAGTCCAAGTTCAGATCTTTAAAATTATATATCATACATTACACTCAGAAAAATAATGAGGACGTTATGGCTTGTTGAATGTGGCTACTCCTTGAAATTAAGTTTTGAGAAAAAGGCTGTTGAAGTTTTTTAACTTTTTCCAACACATTTTCACGTAAAATGGCCACACATTAATAGTGCTATATTATAGAAATGATTCAATGTAGAACAAGGTAAATATACATAAACATGAATATTTACATTTAGATTACATATTAATGAAATGAATCAATAAAAAGAAAGTTCACACAGTAGAACATTTTCTAGAGATGCAATACTAACAGTGAAATATGCAGTCACAAGAGAACATTCATTAGATGCATGAAATCATGCTCTTATTTATTGGTTGACTACATTGAAAAGAAGAAAAGAGGTAAATGTGTTTGCTGTGTCAGCACATGTCTGAAGATGGCTGTTCAAAAAGGTAAGCAAAACTAGATTCTGATAAGAATAGCTGCAATGAACACATGTATAGCCACACCCAATGATAATAGCTGTTCATATACATGTAGTTACGCAAAACTAGCCTTCATCTTCAACAAAATAATCCATAATCAAGCTCTCCCATTGGCTGCTGTGACATGACCACAAACAGTCTTTTCTGATTTAAGTTCATAGGAGGAATAACATGAGAAACAAGCGTATGCATGACTATGTTTACGATGTACAGCAAATAGGTGATGACATGAAGCCTTTTTTTCCCCCTGAAAAATAATTATGAATCATTTAGTGACGCTAATGTTATCACTTCAAAAGGGATTGTGTCGATATTCAATAGTAATTGGGAAGGTTTTAATGAGTAATGTAGCAGGTTTTATTTAGTAAATGTAAAGTAACATGACATAACGATTCACTACCATCACCCATCTGCAGTACGTCTTAAACATAGTTATGCATAAATTTGTTTTTCATGTTATTCTTCCAATAATTATTTTTAGATCTATTTCATTATCATCTATTATTAACTAAATAAAAGTAATTTGTTTCCACATTCTGTACACTTTGTGTTTACCCTGTTTTTATTTACTTTTTTATTATTTTATTTTTGGACACACATTGAAGTAATTTTATTGTTGGGTCCCTAGATTGTTCAAGGCTTCCCATAAAGTCATTTTCTGTAAGGATCTTTAAAGTTATTATCATTTTTTATTTTTTTTGCTTCATTCCTTTCTCTTTTTTTCTCATTTTATGTGAAGCACATTGAATCTCAGTTGTTGTTTGAAATGTGCCATATAAATACAATTTGATTGATTGATTGATTGAGTAGTGAAATGTTTGATCTAGTACAGATACAATAGTGATTATAAAGAGATTCGGCAGTAATTTCAAAAGAAAATATGTAGTGTTTTCTTAAAAATCCTAAAAACTCCACTTATTACTACTTAAATATACTAATGCACAATGTCTACACAAAACCTTTTTGTTTAGTACTCACTTATAACTATTGTATGTAGTCTACATACAAGTGAGTACTAAACAAAAAGGTTTTGTGTAGAGATAGTGCATTGTAACATATAGTAACTGAGTAAATCTTTTCATAGAGGTTCACTAGAGATCAAGCATTCAGGGGATAAAGGTTGCCATTGATCATGAGGGGGAGAGATAGTATTCTTCTTTCTGATTCCCTGGTAACGATTCCCTCCCCTTCCAACTGTGTTTATTTTCAAGGGTGATTGTCCTGTTAATGTCCTGTTTATGTTCTACACATTCCTGAAGAAGTCACACAAAAACTAACCATTGACCTGCAATCATGGTAAGTATCTTCAGATCTATAGCAATGAAGTAAAACTTAAAATGTTTTCGTGAATGAAAATTTTATAATGATATCTAATAATTTCAGATGTCCTTTCAAGAAAGTTTGACTGCATTAAAACAGGAAGTCGTGTGGTTTTATTTTAATGTATCATTTGAACATACGATGACACTATGATTTATTTGTAGAATTCTCAAGAAAATGAATCAAATACATTTATTGTGGGAGAAATTACTTCGTGAAATAATTATATTATAGCATAACAAAACACAAAGTTAATCTTTAGGTTGTATTCATTTAACCCTCTTGCTTTTTTTGGTCCCCCTTTCCCCCTTTTTTTCCGGTCAAAATTGACGGTGTGTTTTTCGGACGTGATATCCTCTTTTCCCCCTAATCCAATTTTTTTTGATCAGTGACATCAAAATGAAGTCAAAGCAAAAAGCAAGACAAGGGACAGGCAAATTTTTGTTTCATTGAATTTATTCAACATGATTATTTCATTTATGACATTTCTATTCATTTTATGAATTTGAATTGATGATCATAATGAATGGGTGGGTATTAGTATATTACACAATTTGATCCACACACACACAACACAACACACACACACCACACACACAACACACACAACACACACACACACAACACACACACACACCCCTGTTTTTTTTTTTTTTATTTTTTTTTTTATTTTTTTTTTTTATTATATTTGTATTTCAAAAAAAATTTATATTCATATTCATTTCAGTTCATGTGTTCAGTGATGAATCAGTGACTTGAGGGGCACCACCGGTGGGTCCGGACCATATATTATAGTATATAATATATAGTTCAAGTTATTCAACTAGTAGAATGAGTAAACAATGAAAGTACCTGTATCGCCTATCCCATGGTAACATCATTGTTCAAGTGTGTGTGTTGTGTGTTGTGTGTTGTGTGTGGTGTGTGTGTGTGTGTGTGTTGCATGTGTGTGTGTGTGCGTGTGTGTTGTGTGTGTGTGTGTGTGTGTGTGTGCGTGTGTGTATGTGTGTGTGTGTGTGTGAGATGTTTTCCATCTGCAGGATGAACAACATATCATACATACCCCATTAATTTCTATTAGGCGGTCAATCTGACGAAAAAATAAATATGCGTCATTGTTGAATAAATCACTCAAAAATCAAATCAAAGTGGTGATCATCTCAATTGTATGTTCAGGCCAGCCTAGTGTGGATAAACATAGATCTAAGATCTTGAGGCAATTGGATGAAAAATACAATATTTATGATTAAAAACAAAGTCACTCGGTCACTTTTGACCCGAAATGCAATAGATGGGTTAATAGTTTTTTTCTATGGGGATAAAGAACTGAAATATGGTAAGCACTCAGACGATCGAATGAGTCATTTTGGCTTTCCAAGTCATGGTTTTTGTGTGTAAAGGAACGTATTTGAGCCGAGGCTATCTCTAATCTTATTTAAGAAAGCTGTGAATTTCCATGTTTGTCGGTAATAGTGATTAATCCCGGTTCCCGGGATCCCGGTATTTCCCATCACAATTCTGACGTCGGGAAACCGGACAATTTAACATGGGCAATGCAGATAAATAACTCTTGCATTATATTTGTCCTAATAAAGTACAATAAAATCAATATATAAAGTTTATTTCCAAAATGCAGTATCCACCATTTGGAAAAAAAAAAAACTGACGCGTAGCCTACTCGTGACTGCTTATTGACAAGCGAAAACAATTGCACTTTAGAGCACGTGAACGTTGCTAACACACGCACAGAAAATATAAGTTCTAAATACCTGCTCCAAACATGGAGAGCAAAATCATGTCAAGCAACGTGTGGAAGAATTTTGAGAAACTTAACTTAACGAGGCAAAATGTTGGGTTTTTTAAAAGTTGTAAACTAATTTCAGAGAAACGAATAGACTAATGGCGACGTCAACAATTAGGCTACCACTAGGGGGCAAACTTGGATAGGGACAAGGGGTAGGCCTGCAAACTAACAGTACTACAGGCCTCCAGGGTCAGATTTGAGTATCGCTGCTCTACAGTAACTGCAGCTCCTGAAAGTCCTGAAGGGAAAATAAAAATGGGTTTGAGAGAACAGAGGAGGATTTTTTTCACACAAGAAGACAGAAGACAATGATTCACAGTCTGACCCTTATTTTGTTATGTATTTCTGATTTCCTCTTTTCTTCCCATTTTGCATGTGCAGAAGTGTCTGGCTCTGGCTTTGCTCTTGTGCACTCAGCTTCATCTTCTCCATGGTGCCTGTTACATAAAAGAGGTTAAACCAGGTAATCCTCAGTGCTGTAAACAAACGCATATCAGAAACCATCCTGAGCACATTCTGGTAAAAAAAAAAGCACTAGAATTGAATGTGATATTGATGACAACACTTGGAACAGACCTGCTTAAGAGCCGATGGCACAGTATTCAGCACTGGATTTAATGTGTGGCAATGCTGTGTCTGTTTAGGTGCAACTCACTGTCAGGACCTTGTGGATAAAACCTGGCATGCCATTGACTCCTCCTGGAGAAACTCTGCTTGTATGGACTGCACCTGTGGGCAGTGCTGCGATGGGTACGTACAGCATCAGACTTGCCTATAGGGACCTTTTCGTACTTCTGTAGGTAACATTCTCTACCAAAGCCAGATAGTAGGTAGAAATTCCACTTATTTATATGATTTGTGCCAGGTTATAATATATTTATTAATGGATCAGTAGTGTGTCCATTAAATGAGAAACTGCTTTGGTGGAGAAAATCAGCCATACCTAAGGCTTCATTTCTTCTCTGGGTGCCGTAGCGAATTTAAGGGAAACCATTTTGCATTCTGTACATTCTAGTAGTTGGATACATTGACAGTCTTGCTTAATAGCAGTGCCTGAAAAGTTCAATCCTGCCTCACCAGTCTTCCATAGTCACACATTCTCAGCATATTTGTCTTACTGTTTTTCAATTCTTCTCTAAATTTTGATTTAAATAAGATAGAAATCAGAACTCTTCACATCAGAGGTCATATCTTCGGACAATCGTGTGATGGTTGAATAATAATACTCTGGAGTACTGGATTGGGGGTTGTTTACTTGCTACAAATAAATCTTTTTAGAGCTAGACTATGAGAAGCCCAATCGAATGCCTTTTTCTGAATGCTATGAGTATGATTGCAGGTATGTCAGACCTAGTTCCTTTCCTGATGACTGCACGATGGAGTTTGACAGTAAAGCATGTGAATACAAGGTGTTCAAGAAGACTGACCCCACACAATCATGTCCAATTTTTGGCGGAGTTGGGAAGTGAAGTGATGAAGTGGTAAAATTGCTACAATAAAACCTTCTCTTGTGATGTTTTAAACCTGCCGTTTGTATTTGATCCTAACTGCACACTATGGGCTTTAAATAGAAATAAATATTTTTCACTTCTAATTTTCTGTAAACACCTTAATATATGCATATCACATTGTAATATAAGCACATTATGCGGAAATGTATTGCTTGGAGACCACTTTTCAAACCCCAGCAGATTGATTTAATGTTTAAATATGTAAATATGTATTTTGGTGAGTCATGGTGATGGAAATTCCAACACATGTCAAACATAAATTGACAGGTAACATTCTTACATTCTGAAATGAATATTGTGATAAACGTCACATAATAAATCTGAAATATTTCTTACTTTGGAGGCAGTTATTTTCCTTATGGGTTTACTTCAACCTACCCTGTATAAATAAAAGTTAAATAAAATTTTAAAAACTTCTCTCTCTCCACTCACAGAAACGTACCACATTTGTGATCTGACTCACATTCATACAGTCAAGGCCTGGTGTAAACCAGCTGGATCATTTCTCAGAGGATGGTTGCTAGGACCCCAAGAAAAAAACACATGGACTCCAAAATATAAATTGTACAATTGATTTTTTTAAAATATAAGATGCATAGCACACTTAGCGTTCAAAGTGTGGGCAAAAATCCCTCTAGAATTCCCTGAATTCTCCAAAAATGCACATAGGCCAACAGAACATGTGAGAAATCCTATGATTCCTTCAGGTAATATTGAAACAACTTCACCAGACGGGTGACACATTAAAGGAAAAACCCCTACAGTGAGGGGGAGGGGGTCTGGTGGCTCTGTTATGCTGTGGGGGGCATTTTTCTGGAATGATTTGGGTCCGCTTGTCCCGGATAGAAGGGTCACTGCAAATCAATACAGTTATTCTGAGTGATCACCTTTGTCCTATGATGAAACATTTCTCTCCTGATGGGAGTGGTGTCTTCCAGGATGACAATGCCCACATCCACAAGGCACAAGAGGTCACTGATGGTTTGATGAGTATGCAAATTATGTGAATCATATGCTATGGCCTTCGCAGTCACCAGATCTCAACCCAATTGGACACCTATGGAAGATTTTGGCCCGACATGTTAAACATCGCTTTCCACCACCATCATCAAAACACCAAATGAGGGAATATTTTTTGTAAAATTGGGGTTCCATCCCTCCAGTAGAGTTCCAGAAACTACAATCTATGCCAGACTCGTGGTAGGATCTATGCCAAAGTGCATTGAAGCTGTTCTGGTGGCTCATGGTAGCCCAACACCTTACTAAGACACTTTATGTTGGTTTTTCTTTTAATTTGTCACCCGTCTGTATACGTCTTATTGTCAGCCTTGTTTTTTCTGGTCTGAGATGTTTCAGGTTTTCATAACATTATGAAGTAATGGGGTGGCAGTGTAGTATAATGGTTAAGGAACTGGCTTTGTAACTGAAAGGTTGCAGGTTCGATTCCCAGGTAAGACACTGCCGACTTGTACCCTTGAGTGAGGTACTTAACCTGCATTGCTTCAGTATATATCCAGCTGTATAAATGGATAATATATAGAAATGTGTAAGTCGCTCTGGATAAGAGTGTCTGCTAAATGCCTGTAATGTAAATGTAAAAATGATAAAATTTCTGAGTACATTGTATTCTTCTGATTTCATCAGCCCATCCCCCAAGAGGCTATGTGTGGAAATGTGGGCTATTGAGAGGTGACAGTTAAGTTACAACAGACAATATCTTCTCTGTGAAATGTGCTAAAATGGAAAGAGGAGCTGTGGAACATTGGAGACATTATGTGTTGGGAACTGTCACCAACAATATAACCATTTAGACATATATCTGGATAAATAATATGAACAGAGATATTAAAATGTATTGTTCTTTAACTATATCAGTCAAATGTACTCACATATATTCCCAGGAATCATAAAAAATGTTTGTTTCCAATGGAAACAACCGACGCACCATAGTGTGGTGGAAATGCAAAACAATAATAATTTTTTTAAGAAATGAAGTGAAATATTTTGGCGGCTTGAAATATAAAATGTACCTGTCAGTACTCATGCAAAAAAAAAGCCACCTGAGTACGAGTTGCACACGGCCATTGGTTCAGGAAGTGTGCTGATGACCTCTAGAAAGATAACCGTGTAGCAGGATAATACAGTAGCAAATGCTCTGTTAAATGTCCATTGGGAAACACGATTTGACACATTTCAAAAATATTTTTAAACAATATATTGTATACCGACGGTATACTTTCAACTTACAATGTGTACTAGTTGCTTAAACCTTCTATTATGTTTGTGGAAAATTTGATCACGTTCAGTATTTGGCGTCTCTTAAAAACCAATTGACCTTATTATTTTCTCGTCTTGATACAATATGACTTTTCCTAATTTGGTTGGATTACATAGTAAACACACAATAAACATAATGCCATGTTTTCAAAAGTCCTGTACCTGTAAGGTGGAGTGTCAGGTTCAGAGTACCAAATGCGACAGCCAAGGAATCTCAAAGTGTACACCGTAGTGTACACCAATAAAGCGGAGAGGTCCACACCAGGAGAGGGAAATAACAAACAAAAATGGAGAATGAAAAACACTCCAGGCAAAAGCCAAATCAAAACTATCAAATAAAAACAGGGCGAAATCGAGATCCGAGTGAAAAGATAATACCTCTCGCTTACAATACGAGTAAGCGATATAAACAGAGGTATAAAAACAAACGAAAAGCAAAAACAGAAATAGAAAAGTCTCTCACTCTCAATACAGGAGAGCACAGGAAAGATAAGCAAAGAAAGTAAACCAAGGCAATCTGTTTCAAAGAGAGCAGAAGTGCAAACCAAAACGAGGGACAGAAAGCACAGAAGAGAAAACAAATCCAATTAAAGAAAAACTATAATGAAGCTAACAAGCAAGTCCCTCGTATCTCTTAAGCAAGCTTATAAGTGAAGAGGTCGCTTGGACTGCCTATACCTTATTGGCTTCTATGTCAAATAGCAAAGACAATATCAACCACCGGAAAGTGGAAAAAGGCTGCCAAAACCCATGACAGTACCAACTTTGTATACAAAAGTGTTGTGTGGGGTCATTTGTGGGATAGCTGCTTAAAATGTAACAAAATATACAGCCTTTTTTTATCTGATTTTTGTGGGTGATTCTGGAGGCGCTTTCCCATACAGCCCTTAAACTTCACAAAATTTCACTTATGTCAGGCTCTAAAATGAGAAGTTTCTCACAGATTACTGAGTAGCTATCAAACTTTTATATTGCTATGTTTATGGCTAAACTCCCTCACCAATAACATAAAAGCATGTAAATCAAAAAATAAAAATGACCTCATCACCAAGCAATATTCTATATGAGGAAGAATCACATTTTGTAAATGTATAGGTATTGTTTTATGTGATGATTCTTTGTATTGGTGTTTTTCATGCATTTTCATATGAAACTGCACTTCAGGTTTGACAGCCTTTGGTTGTTCGCTTAACATTTTGCATAAAAAGCATACAATGGCAAAAACAATTGTTAGGCATTGAGCTTTCATGTTCCATTTTATATAATCATATGCATAGTGATATTTGCAAGAGGACTCACTTGACTTGTCTGTATAGCTATCACTTGTAGCACAGCTGCTCGTTTTGCCCCAGGTGGGAATAACTGCTAGTTTCATTTTATGTCCATAGTGTGATGTTGATACTTATTTTGCCATAACATAATTTGCTTGAAATGTCACTGTGCTTTCATACTGTAATGTAAAATCAGAAAAACCTTTCTTAACGTTTCAATATAAACATCGAACAAAAAGTTCGGAAATTTGTGTTTAGTTGTAACAATGCTTCTTGGCAATACATTTTATACCGTTGGAAAGCCTGTTTATTTCCCTTTTAAATGGTACCCCATTTGTAAGGAACATGCATTTGTGGGATGAGCAGCACAGCTGAGTATGTGGGTTGTGCCCATGTAAAATTTGCCAAATCTTCTCTGCCAATGCCAAATTTCTGAACTTTTTGTTCGATGTTTATCTGTTCTGGGTTGAAGCACTTGAAAAAGTCACATTTACTTTAAGCATTTGTCTAAACTGCCTTATCGAGACAAGTGGTATCATTGATTTGAGCAAGTTTCAGGTTTTTCATTTTGTTTTATTTTGGTGACTTCATTAGAATTGTATCTAAGAATTGTATGTTTTTGCCTTGCAGGGACCACCACCGGCCCAACCAAGAACTGTTAGTAATGTCAGACGCCAGAACGTTGTCGCTGGCTATCCTTGGTCATGTTTCGGGAGCGAATGGCGGCCATGAGGACTCGCTGAGGGCTCCTTCACCAGTCCAGCCCTCGCCACCTTCCCGAACCCATCGGAGGTTGCTGGCCGAAGCGAGGGGCGCTGTGTGAGAGAGCCAGAAATATGTCCTTCTGACCCCAGCATCCATTAACTCGGAGCAGGGCCTGCTGACGCCTGGAGGAGGGGAACATAACCCCAGCTTTCTGAGAGAGCCATCTTCTTCCACAGCTACCCAGACCCAGCAGCACTAAGGGGATGTTACCTTGCTAATTCTCAGCTATGGAGTACAGGTAGATTTAAGATGGGGATATACCAGCTACAGTGTGGTAGACAAGTTCTGTTAATGCCTTTTAAATGACCAAATGGGCCTCTGAATGTGGGTTTCAAATGTGGGGAAGTATTCTGCGCCGCCTAGCTAATTTCCGAAGGTTGTACAGTGGAACAAGAGCATCTGGATTGTTACAACACTCACAGGATGCTGCATTATTTCTATTAAATATTTGATGCTTCAAAATTAAACCTTATTGAAATTCAATGTCATCAATTTGAGTTTTTAGTCATTTTGAAGAAGCTAAACCGTTGTAAGGCGAGCTCCACGAAACGCAAAAAAGCTGGCTAATGATAAAGGCTGTTCAACATGCAAAACTAGCCTGGAGAAGTCTTTGAACGGCATCTGTTGTAACAACACCGGGATCCGTTTCTTCATTGTCGTTATGCATAGAAACATCTTCGTTTTCAGTAGAGTGTCCCATCATACCAATGTCAGGAATTATATCCTCACTCCTTGTTCTTCTTTTCGCTGAATATAGTTCAACTAATTTTTTGAAAAATGAATATTTGGAAATGTAAAATTTGCTCTTTTCTACTGACACACTAATGCAGAAGACAAAAAAATAAACATCCAATCCATTTTAATATAATTTGAACAATGATTTAATGTTAAGATTATGAAATCATGAGTTTCAGAACTTTTGTAAAATTCTCATTAAAATTGGGTTATTCTCTTTTTTAAAACTTGATTGTGTGGAAATAGCTTGGTGAAATAACTATATTATGGCATAATAAAACACGGTGTTATTTAGGTTATATTAATTTAATTGTTTTTTTCAATTCGGAAAAATAACTGAAATATGATAACCACTCAGAAGATTGAATTGGTAATTTTTGGTTTTCCAATTCATGTATGGTCTTGGTGTGTGAAGGAACATTTCTAATTTAAGATAGCTGTGAATCTGTGTGAATGGTGCCCTCTGCTGGTGATTCAGCACAAGAAAGACTATACAACAGGGATACTCAAATCTGGCCAGTAGAACTTCTGTTTTTCATTTCTGCCCTTAGGTTGACGCTGGACTGGAGTAGGCCTAGGCAACTTTTTTTTTTTTTTAGAAAGATATTGGGGCACGGCCATGCACCATACACTGTGTTTATAGCCTCAAAACCTGCATTCTAAAATCTGTGGGGTATACAGGATTACTGAGTTAGCTGGATTAGTAGCACTTTTTTGACTGGTCTGGTAGACCAATAGTAAATGGCGTGTGCCCAGTTGAGCAGAGGGAAATAAAAGATATTTGTTTGGCATATATTAATGTATTTAATAATATATTTATCGGTAATTGAATGTATTCAAGATTTATTCATTCATTCATTCATTTGAAAGTAAAAACCCTCCATAAGAAATACCTTTCATGACTTTTGTGGTCTGATGACTTTTGTACACGTGAAAAAGCAACTAAATGATCAAAGTCTGTCGTGGTTTCCAAGCGACAAGAATTTCAGTTCTCAAGAAAATTCAGAGTTCTCAAGAAATTCAGAGTTCTCAAGAAAATTCAGAGTTCTCAACTTTCGCTCTCAAATTTCCTCTAAGTGTTCAAATAAAGAGGATGAAGCAGAAATCTCAGAGAATGCTAGACTTTATTCCATACACCGCACAATCAAAGTCGTAGCCTCTCTGCAGAGATGCTCAACAATTCATTAGGTACAGTCCAGTTTTATACAGTTTCGTATCAGATTGTTCATCCCATTCTCCGCCCATCCTTCGCCCATCAGGTGTCTCTTCTCTTACGCCACAATGGTTTTCTCAGCTCGCATGTCCAGCCCCATGATCTCTTCTGACCTTTTGTTGCTGAATCCGAGAAACCATGGTGGTTGGGCAACACTTGAACTCTGGAAAGTACCAAAAACAACTGTGGCGCGGCCCACGTGTCTTCAAATAAAACATTTTTCTACATGTCACTGTGACCGTTCTGCTTATTAACTCTATGTGTCTCTATGAGACTGTGTGAGTGCGCTTTAATTCTTCATTACTTATGTGCCTTTTTGTGCTCATATAATACTTTATTGTGTTTTGGTGCACAAGATACATTCATAGATACATATTCAGATACAATCAATATATATTGTCACATGATACAATACATTGCCGCATGATACATTCATAGATACTTATTCCATGCATATTCCAATATAAGTAATACATATCCAATACATATCATATTTATACATTACATTATAGGCATTTAGCAGACGCTCTTATCCAGAGCGACTTACATAGTGCACTTCCGTTTTTTTTTTTGGAGGGGGGGGAACTACACAATTTTGTAATAATAACATAGTAATAAATAGTCACAATGAGGTAGAAAGAGTTGGAGAGAGGTGCAGCTTGAAGAGGTGAGTCTTCAATCTGCGCTTGAAAGCGGTCAGACTTTCTGCTGTTCTGACCTCCACGAGGAGATTAACCAATGGAATTTCCAACAAGTCATCTAAAATTGTATGCTTAGAATTATTTTTATGTTCAGATCCTTTGCTACACGTGTGTAATGAAACAAATATGTAAAGAATTCATTCACGTTTCAGTTGAGTTGCCATACATGTTTTCGGATCCAAGTGACGTTGATATTGAATGCGTGACGTCAGTAGAGGAGAGCAATGTCCGCCTCTTGCAGTTACACGTTGTGGTAGCAAAAGACCAGAATTAAGCTGGCTGGTAGCAGAAGAACTAAAGATAGCTACACGTTTTTTTGTGTGTGTCACAGACATCTTTTTTAGAATCGAAAGCATCAACGGAGCACTGTATTGAAACATCTGACAGAAGGCGACTGAGGACTAACGTTACATATCAGAAGAATTGTAATTCAACTGAAACATCAGCAGGTAAGGTCGCCGTTTGCCTTGATTTGTACGGTCTGTCATCGCTGGCCTTAAGGAAAGGTGCTGAATATCTAGCTAACGTTTCCGAACAAGTACGCGATCGAACTTGGCTTATTAAAGCTGCAAAATGTAGCACCATCTGTCGAACCGAATGGCTAAATTTGGTCCAGTATCTAGTGAAGTCCGATAACTAGCTTCGTTCAATAGCTAGTTAGCTACTAACTGCCTGTTATTGCGAGTGTTAGCTCGCGTTACACAGTGTAGCTAGCTAGCTACGTGTATTGAAGGATGCTGTGGCGTTTAACGTTACTAAGTTAGCTAGCTAACAAACGAACTAACTATCAAACAAACACACTTCAGTAACGTTATTGTATTAAAATCCAATTGAACAATATGGTGTTGGCTGTCACTAAGTTTTATGTCTAGCAAATTTGTCTGAAAGAAGCTAACGTTAGTTAGAAAATATATAGCTTGCCAGATTGAAGGCACATATCTAACGCGTTGGCTGGTTTAGCCACATTTTGGTCTTTGATCGCAAACCAATGAACTAGTTAGCGAGCTTAGCTTGTGGCACCCTGACCCTATCTGTCTATATATACCAGAGAGATGGTCGTGATGCTGGCAGCTGAATGGAGCGAATGAAGAGAGTCTTATTTATTAGCTAACGTTAGCTGGCACCCATTTTAAACCGAGTCACATTATTCTCAGACATTTGTGTTTTTGTGCAATGTAATGCATGGCTTGTTGCGCGATTGACATAAAGTTAAACTGTGGAAAATTTGCAGAGTAGTCCTACGATACCCTCAGATCTAGCATAACCTTAGTATACCGTTAAAGTTAATTAGTTCGTCGGAAGTATAGTTTTGCTTAGCTAGCTATGAAGATGGATAGCTAGCTAAATTATTTATTTTACGACTAGCTTAGATCTAGCTAATGTACATCTAAAATCTATTTGGCAAACATTAGCTTTGGGGTAACGTAAGTTTGTTACTTAGATACATTGCAGGAGGTAGCTTGCCCAAGCTGAGTTCCCTACTATTACACAAAGTAGTTAGTAAATATGGATTTTACATCATTTTGATATTTTAATTATATTTTTGTGTAGCAACACCGTTTACGGGTCACATGTAATGCATTTAAATACATTCAATCAAAGTGTGAATTGAAAATGCCTTCCCTGTTATCATGGTGATAGAATGTCCTGGGGAAAGTATAGGCAAGTGGAAGGAAATTGCATGGGGGGTACGGGTACGGTAAGACAAAAAAGAAGAAGCAATGATAAAGGTTCCCCCTTCAAAAAATGGTCTGCTTACAAAACTGACTGTAAGACTATGTGCACAACATAGAGGATCAGTGTCTGGCTGGGGGTGGGGGTTGGGACCATGCGTCCCTCCAGGTCACTTTCCCTGGAACAGTACTTAGGATATTTTCTCAGGATATTTTTTTGTTTAGAGATAAACAATGGCCTAAATGGGAGCACACTACGTTGTGCAGTTAGCATGATTCACTCTTTGCTGACAGTCATACGGTCTGTTGTTTGTTAAAGCCAAGTTTGTGCAGCCTTCAGTTCAGATTAATACATTTGCCGTCTGTAGTGTCCCTGTCCCAAATGTCTTAAGAAATTTGATTTGTTCTATTTCTCTTTTGGTGTTATGCTAACCTCCCCTTTTCCATATCTAGAAAATCTAGGTGCATGTGACAAAAGGCACATTCAGTACTTTTTGGTTCATTATTCATTCATATAATGTTTTTAGTTCATTACTTATTCATTACACATTCATTACTCTTGTGCTCACAGTAGCTTCCTTCGTAGGTACAAGTTGGACCCAAATCTTTAAAAAATTGAGATAGACCATTGAAAAATCGTACTATGCCATTCATTTGCAAAAGTTTATCTTAGTCATCTACAGAAAGACACTTGTATTTGTTCAGCAGAAATGCTTTAAAGTTGACATGTGCATTTCCCTGTTGTGTGCAGAAGGAGCCTAAAATAGAGCAATATTATTAATGGTGTTGGCCTATACTGTATGGGGTTGAACTGTGAATGTTTTATTAACTGTTGCCCTGTAATAGTTATTAAAGGTAATTGTGAATCCTAAACAATTAGCCTGTTTCAGTTAGCAATTGAATACATTAATGTCCTTGTCGAATGTATAAGCTGATATAACACACAAACAGTGTGCAGTGTCTATACAGCAAATGTGAGATTTCTGCTATTGTGGCATGATTCTTCATCTCAGTTGATGGTTTTCCCTTGGTTTTGCAGTGACGTGGTAGTGGGTGATGATGTAGCCTAGCACTTTGGATAATGACGCTGCTTGGTGATGACATCATCTCTAGCGGACAATGGCCACTAAGAGAGTACGTGAGCATCACCTGCCCAAAATGAGCAGGTGGTGTCACTTAATTTGAGTTCTCGAGGTTGGAAAGCTTCCCTCTGGCTGTATCCTGCTTTATAAAAGGAGCTAACAGGAGACACTCTCATACCAGAATAGACTTCTGCTACTGAACAGTCTCCAAAGTGTTTCCATCTCTCTAAATATTTATCACTTGTATCTGAGAGACTCGTAATGAGAAGCCTCCGCCATCATTCTTGACATGTTTTGTCTTTTTTATGGCAGAAGTGTAATTAATCTTCAAACTGGACGATATAGCTGATTTAGTTCTGTTCATTATTCACAGGTACAGTGGTTTGATTAATGGGTCATAGGCCGCTAATCAAAGTTGTTGCTCTGTAATGGAATGTGTTTAGAAAATGCACAGTTTACTGTGTTGTTTCTGGTTCTGTTTTAAAGATGTGTTTTCTTTAGGAAAGTTGGGCAAATACATAGAGCCATGCTTTGACAAAGCTGCTTGTTATGTTCCGATTGGGCATATAGCCTATATAGATGGTAGTTTAGTAAGTCGGACTCCGTACCAGGACTGCTGGTATTAATGCTGGTCTTTCTTGTACCAAAGTAATCAGTCTAAATATTTCAAGTACAGCCGGTGCTCTAAAAGGGGTCTTTATAAAATGCTCATCGTCAGGAGAAGTTTTTAATTCCATTAAATGTTAATGTGCAAGGGCCTTACCTTGCATTGCCTGGTCTTGTCTTGCCTGGTCTTGTCTTGTCTTGCCTGGTCTTGCCTTGTCTTGTCTCAGTCAGGCTACAGTTTTATGGGCAGTCAGCATTTTAGCCAGCAGTTTCCATTTCCTATTTGTCTGCCCAGTCTTGTATTGATGGAATACCTTCATTAGGCTTGCTGATATTTTGCACTGCATTTTGCCTTTCATCTAGTCCCTGGAATTGTCTGTAACAACTGAGTCTTTGTTTGGTAGGTTTTGTCCTAGTTCACATTCGTATCCTCCTCCCAAGCTAAGCCCTGTCTACTTAACACACGGGGATGATGATGAGGGCGACGGCGGGTGAAAACTTCTCTTGCGAAGACCTTTCCTCTGTGCCTGGAGCTTAATTGCTGGGCCATTGTGAGAAGGCAGCAGCGTGCTGCGCTGTAAGTGGGAAAAACCTAACTCTACAGTTAACTTTTCCGAACTGGGTGTGTGTGGAAAAGACACGGCAGTTAGCCGTTTTATTTATTTTTTGTGTGCTTGACAGAGGAGAGGAGAGGAGAGGAGGCGGGAGCAAGATTTGTGGCATACTTGTGGGATTGACAGGCAGTGACGTGTAGGGCCTTTCCCTAGCTCTCTATCCAGGTCAGATTTAGCTAACCAGCCAGGAGCTCTGAAGAGTCACTCAGTTTTCAGTGCACTGCAGCTATTACTAGTATTAGTCTCTGACTAGTGTGAGGCCTTTAACAGCGACTTCTTCTGGGGCCGGGGATAGCAGCTTCTGTCAAATTAGAGCGATATGGACCCCAGCAGACATGATAGTGACGGAGCCTAGCATTTGCTAAATCAGACTCGACAAGGCGTGTTATCGCTGGTCCACAAATAGCTGGTGGTTGCCAGGGCGCCACCAGATGTGAGCATTGCGTTCTTGTCACAGGCAGAGAGGCGACTCGTGACTGTGTGTAAGCCGCCAGCCAAGGCCGCCCCTCTGTTGCCGCCGCTTCTGCTGTCGGAAAACCGCGCCCACGCCGGTCGCGTGAAAAATTTATGGGCTCAATTTATGGGCTCAATTTACACCAGTGCGATACAGTGATGCACACACACCACCCCCCATTGCCTTTGTGTTAGGAAACGAGAGCTTCTGCTTCTGGCAGCGGAAAACGTTAGCCCGCCGGGCGTGTCGCAATATGCCCGAGGAGAGACAGGGCAGGTGCAGTGCCGCCGGCCTTGTGGCGACACGTCCACAGATTTCCACATGGCTTCTCCGCAGAGTTTGGGCAGCAGAGATCCTGCCCCTGAATCCGCAGAGACGAGACGGTTTTTTAGAAGGAATGTCCCCCTCTATCTCTCTCTTCCTCCTCAGCGTTCCAGGGCTTCTTTGCTCCCTCTCTCTTTTCATCTCCAACGGAAGAGGCTCTGAAGGGTGGGCTGTCTCTCCTGTCTCCGTCCCGAGCTCCACAGAGGCGCACAAACACAAGGTTGGAAGGGGCGACGGCTCACATTGCAGTAGCTTTATAGCGATTCGGATCGGCTGAGCTTACGCTCCATCCTGTTTGTCAGGATGTGGGTATTGATGTCGAACGTATCTCTCAGGCATTTTATGCTAAATTATCATCTCTTTGCTGAAAGATTTCTAAACCTAATCTAATGGTAAATTGTGAATGTGTGTGTGCCTGTCGTTTTATTAATAGGTCTGTCTCTCTTCAGGAAGTACTGCCAGCAGAGTGCCATTCCCGCCGAGGAATCTCCAGCACCTCTCCGCATCGGGCCAGCGTTTGTTAGCGGCCGCGCCCACTCTCCCGGCCCCTCCGGAGGAGTCATGATCCAGAGGCCTTGCCATGGCGGCACCAAGCTGACCCTGGCCCTGCTGCTCTGCATGCTGGGCAGAGCGGGGGGCGCCGCAGAGCCCTCTCCAGCCCTGTTCCTCCAGGACCTGCTGTCCCGCTACGGGGACAACGCCACCGTCTCCGTGCCCCAGCTCCGCGCCCTTCTGGCCCGCCTGAACGTGGGGCAGGGGGAGGGCGGGCCGGACGGATGGACGCCCGCGGACGGCATTTCCACAGTGAGTGCATCATCGCGGTGGCCAGTCCAGCTCTGGCTCTTATTGCTGCCACAAACCTCTTTGCTTGTGAGTGGTATTGTTCATGACGGTGATGACGACGATGTTGCTGTAGTTTTACTACGTTTACATACAGCACAGTTCAAAGGGGATTCTAATAGCCCTTGGAGAGAAAAAAAGAAGAGAAAACAACGCACACCGTAATTTTGTATAGAAGGAGGTGCAGGTGATCGTAATGAACAGCGCACACTCAGCTCCATATATTATTCAATATTTTAATTTACCAACGTTTCCACTTTCTTCTTCATCAAGGCGTCAAATGCCTCCAATATTGAATAATATATGGAGCTGAGTATGCGCTGTTCCCTTCTTCTTAAATTATAATAGCCCATTTTGGTCCGCTGCCCGGTCTTTTGTATCCTGCCGATTTGGCCTTTCATTTTCCACTCATTAACTAAACTTTTTAAATTGAATTATGTTATGTTCACATGAAGCATATTTAACATTTTTTCCAAGCTTTGCACCGTTGTAGTTTTATACAGCCCATCAGATCGAGGCCCTCCGAAGGGATTAGCGAATGAGTAATCCGGCACCTAGCCACAAGAACTTCAACAGCCAGGCTAGCATTGAGAGTGAGGGGGGGGGAAAAATTGTATTTTACAGCACACTGGTGTGTGTGTGTGTGTGTGTGTGTGTGTGTGAGTGTGAGAGACAGATGCTTGTGTGTATTTATATCCCTGTGCTGAAGGACTCACCTTCAAGGGTGCCTGTGTTTATTCAGTATTGTGGCTGCGTGTGCTACGCTCTGGTTGATATGACTGGTTTTATCGGTTTGTTTAAAGTACTTGACCTTTAGTGTATCTCTTTGCCACAAATCATAACATTGGCCTGAATATGTTGCATGTATTAATGTGAGGTCTGTAGTGAAGGTCAGTGTTGGGGCCTCTGTTTTCAGTGCTTGCCGGCAGACACCTTGCTGGCCGCCCACGGTTTGAACGAGCAGTCGCGTTTGGACAGCCGCGGCTTGCAGGAAGTCTGTCCCACCATCCTGCAACAGCTGGACGTTGGCGACTGCGGGTCGGAGAAAAAGAAGGAGCCCACCAATGACACGCCACCTTCGCCAGCTGAAGGTGAGCGTCCATGATGTCCCACCACTCAGTCTGTGGTCCTTGGATTAGTAGATCCCCCTGGTTCAGAAGGTTCAGTAAAGAAACATGGGCCTGCTCGCACTTCTCTCTGCGTGTGTTTGTCAGCGTTTAGTGGGACCTTTAGTACGACAATCTGATGTCTTGATAAAGGTCACAGACTGAAATGTTTGCAGACGAGTCTGGGGTGAAAAGTGTGCGTGGGACTACATCAAGTTGTGTACAAGCCATCAAATTCTAAAATGATCGCTTAGTGTGTTTATATTTACCAGGTGATGGAAGTGGAGGGTTGCTTGGCAGATGTTGGCAGGTGATACAGATGTTTTTTTATCAGATCAGTGTACCTGTGCTGTTTAATGCTGCGCACATCCCATTGGAATGAATCCCATTGGAAATCCCACAGGATTGTTTGGGCTCTTTTCAAAACCAAAGAGAAGTCTCTATTCGTTGTTGAAGGTGCAGGTGGTAGTTATATAAAAGCTTTTAATGCAGGGTTGGAGTCGATTAAGTTCACTCCGGACTAGTTTCCCCATTTGGGGATAACGTGATCATTGTTAGACAAACATTAGTCGTCAGACACATCCGCAATGTGGGTTAACACTCATTGTTTATAAAGAATGTTTTTCTTAAAAAAAAAAAAGAAGTTAATTCTGTTCCTGGAACTGCACTCTATAATTTGTTCCTTGTTTTTAAAGGAAATAAACAGAGATGGTAACCTTAACGTGCTGTTTTTTTCCAGTAACCCTTTAAATGCTGTTTATGGATATTTTATCTATGGTCTTCGGTGCCACATTATAAAAAAATATTTTTATTATTTGTTGCCTTCATTTTCCAGTTTATTTATTTGTATACTTTTTTGGCAGGAGGACTCTGGATGTTGGAGCTCCTCTTGGTTTTATTGTCATTCTGCCTGATTTGTTCTGTATTTGTTCAATTGTATTGATAACCAATGTCTTCCCAGAGCTCAGAACAGGGTGAAGGCGAGTGGCTGTGGGCTGGCGGACAGGATGCAGTCGATTGGGGGAAACTCCACAAACGCTCTCTCTTTCTTTCCTGGGGTGTCAGGGTCTGTTAACATCGTTCTTTTGCCCTCTCAGAGATCAGGCCAGCTCAGGGCTGGAGGCGCGGTGTCACGGGAGCCTCGCCCTGTCCCTGTTCCTAGGGCTCCGAACTGCTGAGGCGACACCGGAGCGCTTCCTCAAGGGTGGTGAGGGGGGGCTACACTTCACGGGCCCCAGAGTGGGCGGGGCTCCACACATGTCTTTGATGACGTACTCACTTAAACCAAGTAAAATTCTGCTCCTCAGAGCTCAACACTTGATTCGTTCAGATCACTGACTCACTGTAACACGTAATGGCTCCGCTCGCTTTGAGGTTTGTGGAGTCTCACTGTACCCTCTCTACTGAAGGGAAATGTTGCTTGTAGTGCATTATACAATAGCTGTAGCAAATTACCTTCAAGCAGAAAAGCAATTTTACTTAAGGTTTTATCACTTTTAACAAGACTGGAGCACTGCACTGTTGCAGCTCAACCCACTGAATTCCCTGACTGTTGGCAGTGAACAGTGAACTCCTGTTACTGGAACCTTGTTGAAAACAGCAGCAGGTTTCTCTGTTGCCCAGGCACTAACGCTACAGATTCCCCTCTGTTTGAAAGGTGAGCAGCTGATGTGGAAAACTTGGACGGAGAACTCCTCAGCATGGCGTTTAACACAACGAATTGGCTCTTTCAGATAAGGGGGTGGATTCAATGGCATTGTTTCCCCAGTCCCTGAAGACGTCAGTTCTGATCAAACACGGCTGATTTGACGTCAGTGCTTTCTGCAGTCTTACTCTCTTGATATCTTCAAAAATGTCCCCTCTTATCTCTGACACATAGCTTTCATGGCATTTGATAGACTCTGCACGTAGGAATGTTGATCTGTTTTTTTTGTCTGATAAGAAAGTGGAGAGGGAATGTAAAAAATCTTTTTTTTGACATGCTCAGTTTGTATGGGGTCTTTTGCAGCATACTGTCCGTATTTCACAAAATACAAGCGGCAGGAAACGGCCCCATGCCTCCGGTGCAGCGTGGCTTCCTCCGGTGGAGAGAGGTGTTAACTGCAGCTCTCTGTGTCCCGCAGTGTGGGGTTTCTCTATTCTGAGTGTGACTCTGGTGAGCGTCTTCGCCCTCACCGGCGTGTTTGTGGTTCCCTGTATGAAGACGCGCTTCATGCGCATGGTGCTCGTCTATTTCATCGCCCTGTCCATCGGAACTCTCTTCTCCACCGCTGTCTTCCAGCTCTTGCCTGAGGTGCAGTAATCCCCCCCCCCCCACCCCCCGCTCTGTCCAGGCAGGGCTTTGCCAAAAACACACAAACTAATTTCTCTCACCTTTTTTGTTTTATTCACTCTGTTTGTCTTTTCCTTCTGGGGGGTCCCTGAAAGGGGTGGAGCCTGGCACTCATCCCAAAAGTGCTTGTTTCTAATGAAAATTATGATTCTCTTAAGGTGTCCGTGATTGGTTGGTGATTCTCCTGAGGACCCTGTGATTGGTTCACTTGGAAGTTTTCTGGATGGCTTGTGTCAACACACGGACTTTTGATGGCTTGACTGATGTGATTTTGGCTTTACTTCACTGAAATCTAGTCAAAATTTAGACATGATTTGGTCTTGATTTTCAGAACCTCTTTTCTCTTTTGGAACTTAACTGGGTTTTTGTAAAGCACTAACCAAGTTTTCAACCAAAATTTAAATGAGCCTAACAAGATATTAAAAAGATAACAGGTCGTGAAAATGTAAAGCTGTCACATATAATACACCAGTGGTCCCCAACCCTGTTCCTGGAGATCTACTGTCCTGTAGGTTTTCATTTCAACCATAATTTGGCACACCTGGTTCTACAATTAGCAGTGAAACGAGATCTCTAGCTCTTGAATGAGGTGTGCTTTGTTAGGGTTGGAGTGAAAACCTACAGGACGATAGATCTCTAGCTCTTGAATGAGGTGTGCTTTGTTAGGGTTGGAGTGAAAACCTACAGGACGATAGATCTCCAGGAACAGGGAAAGGGGACCTCTGCAATACACTGTAAGCACAATAAGAGCCTTTCATGCCCTCTTGCTCACCTTCAAAAGAGTGTGACTAGAGCCCCATTGTTTCAGCTGTTGGCCCATAGGCATGGAAGGTGCAGAACACCTGTTCTGGAATGATGAGAAAGAGCTTGAAGGCACATCAGTCGGAAAGGCCCGTGTGTGCGCACCGGCCAATCACAGAACGGGGGAGGAGTCAGGTGGTGGCCAGAGTATTGTCTCTTGTGTTTTGGCCCTCAGGGTGCATACTGCATACCTCCACAGTACTGTTATTGAGAGGAGCTGTTGACCCACAGCTGTGCGCGCCTGTGATCTCTTCTGCGGAACTAAGTGGTGCCTTTTTAAGAGAACACTGAGAGATTCTTTCTTTAGCTGGGGGAATAAAGGATGTGTGTCTGCAGCGGGCGCTTGGTTTCTCACCCGTCTGCTGCGTCTCCTCTCCAGCACCCCACTCGAATTCTCTAAGGCCCGAGCACACAGAAAAAACAGAGCCGATTTCTGTCCTCACAAACCTTTTATTCTCCGAGTCAAAGCCATTGTTCTTGTTCCAAGTCCTCGTTAATCACAGGACCGATGGAAAAGGAAAAACGAAATTGAGCTGTATCTCCTACTACAAGACTGAGCCTGTCTGAGCAGGATGTGTCCGTTTCGGTCGCACGCTTTCCCCTTTCATCCGCTCTGAGAATAGACGGCGCCTCCGGGCACATCCTGGAGTGCAGGAGAGGACGGCAGCCATCTATGTAAGGTGGATACAGGCAGCACTTCTCTGGTGATGAACTCTGCTGTTTCGGGGGGGGTGAAATCCACTGGTAAAGTCATGCACCTATTCTTAGGATATCCTCTTTAAGGATACGTGCATCGACACTGACTTCCACTAAACGATTAAAAAAACAATTCACTTGTTTTTTTTTCTTTCTCTCTCTCTGTGTCTCCCCTTCACTTTTCCTGTCTGCTCTGTGACCCCCCCCCCCTCTCACTCGCTCCCTCCCTCCTCTCACTCCCTCCCTCTCTCTCTGTGGTCACGGTCAGTCTGGGGTTATGGGTTCCTGTGCGTCACAGTCATCTCCTTGTGCTCCCTGGTGGGCGCCTGCGTGGTACCTTTCATGAGGAAAACCTTTTACAAGCGGCTGCTGCTGTACTTCATAGCCCTGGCCATCGGCACGCTGTACTCCAACGCCCTGTTTCAGCTCATCCCAGAGGTAGTGTGGGTGCTTGGGGGGCGCTTTCCAAGCTCCACTCCTCCCACGCTCTCCTGACCATCCAAAACGGGCCCAAATTAACATCTTCCTTCTGGGCTGTGCTAATTTTGCACTGCTGGAATGTGATTGGGAGTCCCCACCCAGACAGAGCCAATCGGTCACGGCTGGTCAGGGGGGGGTCCTGGAGGATTTGAACTGGGAAATGATGATTTGAGGTGCTGTGTTTCTTCATCCCCGCAGTAACCATTTAAACGGTTAAACGGAGCTTTCTGTGGCCTAGATCAAAGTCTTCTGGCTGTAGCTAATGAATACAGTACGGTAATATAGAGACTTCAATACAAATGAATGATAGATAGGTGAAGATTTGCATTTGCAAGCCTGCATGTTGCATTCTAAGGGCATGAAATTCAAAGTGCAATACAATGTATATAGTGTATAATTAGATTTTGCACCTTTGATAAAGGCCACTTGCTTTTGATTTAACATAATGCCACAAGTCCCAGCATCATATTTCTTACTAAGAAAATGGTTGATGAACTTGATAACGCCTCGTGATTTGAAAAAAGGACCTTTGAACTAACGCACATCAAACAAGGAATATTGCCGACAGAGGAGAAAGCTAGCAATACTCAAAAGACAGCATCGCGTTCATTTTAAAGTATTCCTTTAATAGGACAATCATTATTCCTCATTTGTTTATGATCACATTTTAGTTGCTTTGTTGAGGCGAAGCTTTCATTGGTTTGGCTGAAGTGTACATTTCTGCGATGGAATGTGCTTCTGAAAAATGCTGAACTTCAGCATTTAATCTACCGCAGTATGGCGAAACCTGTCAGCGTTCATTGAAATCTTTTTGTATTTGCATGCAGAATTATTTGATGATGATTAAAAAAAAACACAGAAAATTATTAATTGTAAAGAACAGGAAGTAAAAATACGACTAAAAATCACTCTCACTGAACTCTAGGAACTAGAAATGAATACTAGAAATGTTCCAATTGCATAATGCTCAATCAATCTGTTATTCGTATTTCAGATGTTTGCATGTGTAGTACTAGCTCAGATCATTTGTCATATTGACATTCTAAAGCTGTACAGTTGAAACGTTATTCAGTGAATGATGACCAGAAATGACTTCTCTTAAGAACTCTTGTCACAACACAACGTTTTTCTGCCGTAATATTCATCTCATCCATGATTTTTTTGTTTTTCAACACATAAAAAAATTATTGGAGATGAGTCTTGGGTCAGTTATTTATACAGTAAACTGTGTGTCATGTAGCCAATGAACAGACGAGTCATTTTCTAGCAACACATTTCAGGTGAATACGTCTCTCTCTGTCCTTCTGTAATGTAGTCCATTTTCATGCGTAGGCATTTGGCTTTGACCCCATGGAAGCTTACTACGTCTCCAAGTCGGCCGTGGTGTTCGGGGGCTTCTACATCTTTTTCTTCGCTGAAAAGGTCCTGAAGATGGTGCTGAAGCCGAAGGATCGGGTGAGAAGGGCGGGGTCCGTCCTGTATTCGGGGAACCCTCACTGTGACCTTCTAGATGTTTTTGGGCCTGACTTAAGGGTGTCCTTTCGTTACTATTACTTGAACGAGCAGAAGGAAAAACTTTTTGGAATGTAAAGGCTGATTTGACAGACTGACACCACAGACCGGTTCATCCTGTTCAGCAGGTTATTTGCTACTATAACGCAAATTATATCTCTGATATCAAGTTCAGTCAGATGGAACGCAAAGTCAAGATTCCATTTGTATTCGTGGTTTTCTATGGTATGTGTTACGTAAAGCGGTGGGTACAATTATGTAACAAAGTCTTGACTGTTCCATTTCCAGTTACCAAAACTAAATTCAAATATAGAGATCATGGCGTAGAATCCTTCCGTGTTCATATTTGTTCAGGCCAACTGTTACACTAATGCAGCAGCTGTTTACAAACAAACAATGAATCATGAACAATCTTGTAGAGTCATTAGTCATTTTCACAAAAATTTAATAATTAATATAATTAATATATTTTTTACATGAACTATTTTCAATTTGAACAGTGCCCTGTTCCATCAAGAATCTAGCACAGAATCATTTTAAATGATCTGAAGTAAAGGGCGATTCAATTCAATCGGCAATCAACTCAATTAATTCAGTTCCATAAATTCAGGTCATAACTGGTGGGTTATTAATATTTATGATAAATTAAATCACTGTATTTTGTCCTGTGATGTCACTGATGTGACCAAAATGAGCACCAAGGTCTCTGTTCTGGGCGCCCCCTTGTGGGTGTAGTGTTTCACTGCACTTCTCACAAGTCTTTTTTTCTTAAGATTTAGCTTAATTCTCTGATGTGCATCCACACAGCCAGTACCTGTGAGAATTCATATTTTTCAAAACACCTCTACCGTTCTCTGTGGCATAGTTACACACTGAACACTGTACAGTGGTGCTGTATGGAAGAACGGCGTTCCCCAGTAACCGGCCATCCTAACTCGCCTCTACCTGCATTTCCAGAAGGCCAAGGGTCACGGCCATGGCCACAGTCACTACCCGGCCGAGCGCTACGTCTCCCAGTCGGACGTGGAAGACGGGGTGACGGAGAAGCTGCAGAACGGGGAGGCGGGGCTTACCCCGCCCGTCGGGGACACGGACGCCAGAGGCCCGAGCGAGGACGTCAGGGTGCTTAACGCGGGACAGACTGTACAGGTGAGTGTGGGGGATAAGCGGGCTAAAGGCTAAGCTCTGCAGCTGGTCTCTCTTGGTCTCCTCGCCCACGGGGGGATTAAAGAGCTAAACCTCACACCCTCACACTCCAGTAGGGTCAGGGACTCCTGGAGAACCGCACACACTTAGTCTTTTCTCAGATGTTCATGCACTGTCATTACTCAAACGCAAACAGAAAGCCTTGTGGAGAGTTTTTGTCCCAAAATCGGCCATCGTGTTGACATTTGAGGGCTACATGGTATTACGGTATTGTCTGGTACCGTCAGGTACAGAAGGGTTCAGTCATTTTTACAGTCATCTGTAAAAATATGAATGATTGATCACTAATTTCCACAATTATTTAAAATTGTTCAAATGTAGTCATGAAATTGATGAAAAGATTGATCATCGGTATAAGTGAGACAATACAAGTGTGGTGATCCCGAGGGTTGCTTTCAGAAGTGAACGTGCAAAACGGGTGTGTAAGTTTACAGTTGCCCCAAGAGCCATGCCTCTGTGGATCACAGGATACGCAGAATTCAGGGGGCGGCTGCTATTGGCTTAAAGGCACGGCGTACACGGACATCGGCACGCTGGCGTGGATGATCACCCTGAGCGACGCCCTGCACAACTTCATCGACGGCTTGGCCATCGGCGCCTCCTTCTCAGTGTCCGTCTTCCAGGGCATCAGCACCTCTGTGGCCATCCTGTGTGAGGAGTTCCCCCACGAACTGGGTAAGACCCTCCCCCTTGTTAGCACCCTCCAGTCACAGGCCACATCAGGGAGGCACCACCCTCCAGTCACAGGCCACATCAGGGAGGCACCACCCTCCAGTCACAGGCCACATCAGGGAGGCACCACCCTCCAGTCACAGGCCACATCAGGGAGGCACCACCCTCCAGTCACAGGCCACATCAGGGAGGCACCACTCATTTCCCACATTCGCTCAAAACTCACTTCAACATGCAGTCACAGGCATTTGGAAGCATTTTCAAGCATTTTTTAGTTTTTTGTTGCTAATTTGAATGCCTTTTTGCAGCACTGCTATTCCGTTTCCATAGCAGTTATGTTCATGAATCAGATGATTGAGTGGATGAGTACATGCGTGCATACGTAGCTGTGTTATTCAGTCTGGTGTTGGTTGTGCCATTTAAGCAGGAATGTTAAAGAACATCAGTTGCCTCATCAGGTCTGACTAATACAAGGGAGCTGATCTGTGCGACTCCATCCATCCGTTCATCTTGGATTTGCTTTAGCACTGTTGTACCACGCTTTATGGCTTCATATGTTAGTTGTATGGTTCTATGGTTTTGTTTTATGGCTCTAGTTTGGCATAAGTTAACTTACATTTAGCGCTTTATTGATTGCATTTACACTGTGGACTGTGTTGGACAAGTCTGGCACTGTCGCTTGTGTAACTCAGGTGGATGGACTTGCGTTCTGTCTTCCTATAAGTAACGAGAAGAGCTTCTGCTAAAGGACCATATTGTACTGTAACCAAGCGTTACATTATATTGGACATATAAAACAATTGGTAGCCAACTAATATAGCTATTACTACAGAGATAACTCCATCTCTCTCTCTTTCTCCATCTCCACTGTTCCCCTCTTTCCTCTTCTCCCCTTTTCTTCCTCTCATAGGTGACTTTGTGATTCTGCTCAATGCTGGTATGAGCATACAGCAGGCGCTCTTCTTCAACTTCCTGTCAGCCTGCTGCTGTTATCTAGGCATGGGCTTTGGCATCCTGGCTGGTAGCCACTTCTCTCCTAACTGGATCTTCGCCCTGGCGGGGGGCATGTTCCTCTACATTGCCCTGGCTGATATGGTGAGGGTCCGACACCGAGGCCACTACCTTAACGGCTAATGTCTTTTTGTGAAAAATGGGAAGGTCTGGTAGTCTAAAATGGGAAGGTCTGGTCGTTTACATTTGGAAGGTCTGACAGTCTAATGCCAGTTTATTTTACTGGGGGGGGGGGGGTGCCATTGTATTATTATTCTATTCGACCTAGGGTCGTAATTCACTTGTTTTTTGTTTTTGTTTTTTTATACAGGCATTTAGCAGACGCTCTTATCCAGAGCGACTTACACAACTTCTTATTATATCGTATTACAGTGACAGTGATACCAGTTGTGTTTTAGATATTTTAAATGGGTCGCACTCTAACCCCCTCTCTGCCTTGGTTTCTCTGTGCATAGTTCCCAGAGATGAACGAGGTCAGTCGTGAGGACGAGGAGGCTGGGGGCATCGCCTCCCTGGTCACCTTCGCCATCCAAAACGCCGGGCTGCTGACGGGTTTCACCATCATGCTACTGCTCACCATGTACTCAGGGCAGATCCAGCTGGGCTAGGCCCGGGACCACTCCGCCCCGAACGCAGACCTACGGTTTCCTGTATCACATGTCCCCATATGCAGTACTGCATCCCTACACTCAGTGGCTTCCTTTAGATCTCCCTTCCCACTGCTCTGACCTTTGACCTGTGTCCCCTGCTCAAGAGAAATGGAGATCCTATGGAAGTCCAGGGGAAGCATGTGGAAATTACAAATTGAAATGGATTAAAAAAAAAAAATTTGATGTAGGGGCAATTTCAGCTCTGGAGATATATGAAGTGCAGTAAAAATTGGGAATCAGTCGTATTCCCTGAGACCAAATCCACGAAGGGCCGTTATCATTTTCATTCATTCATTGGTACCTGTCCTCCATACTTGTGGATAATCTTGCGATGGAGGTGTGGCAGTCAGAAGCCGACTCCACCGATCGACTTTTTCCAGGAGTCCAGTCTGACAACTGCACACCATCTCGGAGCACTTTGCACTGTCCGTGTTCTTGGATATCACTCTGAGCCCATAAAGACCTCTTCCCTTGTACCTTAGAAAAGTTCATTCCATACCAAAATCCCAGAGAGCGGTGAAACAAATTGCCCCCAAGGGACTGTCCTTTTAAATGTTTATTTTTTATTTATTTTCATTCTATTTTCCTAACGTGAAACAATTTGCCAGAATCACAGGGACTGAATCCTAAATCAAAGACCAAATACGAGCTGTTCTTCTACACGAAGGGCTTTTTTAGAATCCTCCCCTTGCCTCTCTTGAATTCGATTTTTGAGAAATGTAGTTTTTGTAGCCTTCCATTTTATTTTATTTTTTTATAGTTATTTCATCGTTGTTCAGGGTGGTCAGCATGGACCATTTTCCTGCAAATCCAACACAGAGACCTGTTCAGTGCGATTCAGGTGCTCTATGGACCATCCACGTGTGGTGATTTTACTCACATACAGCATGAATGCAGCTTTTCCCACACTGCTCTCATACTGAAGGCATTCATTTTTAGTATATATTTTATTCGTTCATTATTAATTATGTTTGTGACCACGTAATGACAAAACCAAGGATCAAATATGCAGCAGGCCTGTGATTCTATACCAGATTTGAAGAGACCATAGATATTATCACACTCATTAATCGAAGTAGGTTTTAAGTGTTTAATTTCTTGCACAAACTTGCAGTTTCCCTAATGGCTTGCACCTTATTTCAGTGGAAATGCTGTCATAGATCTGCGCTTTGTAAAAGCCTTACATTAATGCACGGCTGGCTGGTTAACTTACTGGAGGCAAAGCCAGTGTTGGTGCGAGTTGGAGAGTACTGCTAGAGTTTCAACTGGAATGTTCTTCATCAGCTATCATTCTTATTTTATAAGAACCATGAAGTATTTTTGTGACCCAAAACTGCAGGGGCTGGTTAACCAGGCCTGTTCTGCTTAGCTCGTATGCTTTCGGGTCTAGATTATTTTGAGTCGCGAATAACATGACTTGTTAGAAGTGTCACGATAATATGTAATAATACTGTTCATTCATTAATAAACAGTGAGCTCAAGCAATTAACTGTTGAAATAGTCAGGTATATATAGTCAAGGTTTTAAGCATAAGCTGTAGTTGTGTGTTGTTTACATGCAAAAAATAGTGTTATATGCAACAAGAAGAAGAAAGTCCTAGCAGTCCTAGCTGTGTTTATTGTGAGATCTAGAAACCTACATTACATATATAGAATACTGTCCAATATGCACCATGCATTACTGAGCTAGATATTTTTTTGAAGTTGACCGTGTATAATTAAAAAACATATTAACTGGATACCCCCAGTATGTTGTTTGTTTTGAGTTACAGACCTGAGATTTGAAGCATTATATCATGGTTTAGCATTTTATCACAGTTTTACAAGCCTCCTTCAATATGTTTTTTTTCCACAAATGGTGAATTCTGGGACACTTGTTTTGCGTAGATACTATTTGTTCTGACACACTTTAATTTCTCGTCACAGTGGTGCGTTTAAAAAAAAAAAGATGCAGTTTAAGACATCTGGCCAGAAGGGGGAGACAAAGCCTTTCTTAAACTCAGGATTATTGTGATGCACACTAACACTGACACTGACAGTGTCTATGAGCTTTCCCCTCAGTTTCAGGCAGCACAGGAACACTACAGAGATGTTCATTTTATTTATTTGCAGATGCGCAAATGCACAAACATTCAAACGTTGAGGTCAAACTGACCATTTTCACCTGGAACAGGTGGGTCCTGTTTTATCACTTTTTTGGCAGACAGCATATGTGGTCCACACTCCGATCTCTCTGTGGTGATGAAGTAGGCATTTTTCTAGTACAGGTGCGTAAATAAACATGCCAAAATATTTGACAAAATACAAAAAGACAACATTTCTTAAAACAGTAGATTAACCGATTAAAGGAGTCTACTGCAGTAGTGGTGCAATATTTGTGTGCCTCGTGTATATTTTACTAACATTGACAAGTACAACCATTTTAGGTTCCATACACTTTTGTCCCATGCAATGTGTGTTACAGAGCTGAAAGCAAAAATGTCACAGTTTTAAAACAAATTTTTAGGTCTCTTGAAAGATGGTGGTTATTTTCTTTGGGTAAATATGTAAAATGTGACTATGGCATCTGCTAAATGAAGTTTTCTCCTTGATTTTATGTCCCAGTCAATGCATTTTGTCTTTTGTCTTGATTAAGTTTTAGTGAAGGGGGTGAAGAATAGCACAAAAAGCCATTCATATACTTGAAAACCATTACTGTACCCTGTGTTTATTGTCAGACTCTAAGTAATGGGTGGCGATGCGTTTAATGGATGTTGCTTTCCTTTTACCATTTCCCTTACGATTACCTTTTTTCTTTTTATGCAATTATCTGCACTTAAATAAGTGATGAATGACTGAAAGGGGATTTATGTGATTTCTTCTTAAAATAGACAGTTTCTCAGCTCTACCTACAGATTAAGTATTGGTCCTTTTCGGGTCATAGTTCTAAATGAATATACACAGCTAGCTTTGTTTTCCTTGTCTGGGGGAGGGAGCCCTGTGACAGTTAAGCGGACCGGTCTTTGCTGGGAGCAGTCCTCACTCTAAGCGTGCTCACATGTCTGCCAATCTGTGTTCCTAGGCAGCCACACAGACGGTGTATTACTTGTTATTTTGTTGAAGCCATTATTTGAACTGAAATTTCGAGGACCTTTCATTAATTATGCCGTCGGAATTTTGTTCTTCATTTGAAAGTCGTAAGTCATCCTCCGAAGACCCAGTGATTAATTTATGTCACCTGTAGGGGACACGAGTCTCTGGTCTTAATCTCAAGAACCATATATTCTGCTACGCTGCAACCTACAGGACAAGGGACATTCAATGAAAGTTAAATAATACTTTTGAAAATATTTTCCCTGCAACATGGTTTTGTCATCCAACACACTTGTAATATGTTCCAAAAAAAACAACTTTATTTTCTGCCGGTTTTCAGGAGGATAATACTGACTGTAGCAGATTAGTCATAGAATTGAACGCCGTTGAACGATATGTAAACAGTCTACGTTAAAGTGAACAAACCTTCATCAGTGATTTTATATTCATAATGTTATTTATTTTAGAGGAACATTTAAAGGTCTGTTAAGATGGTAATACACCCTGGGAGGTTTGGGACGGGTTTCCCCAATGGTCAATAAAGCTGTGTACATATGGTGAGCATATACACTTTCTCTGTTTCTATTATTTTGTTCTGTTGATTAAGGGGTCATCACCTTTTCATGAATTGACAAAGGGTACTTTTTAAAAAAAATTATTTGCTTTTTTTATTTTTGGGGTTTCATTGATTAGTTTAAAATAAAAACTAACACTGATTTTTCATTTACTAATATTTCATGACATTTATGCCACCATACACTTTCCTGAAATGTAGGAGATACAGATAATAACAGCTGTGTTCTTCATAACTTGTAGGGCCGGTTTCCCAGTCATTTAAGCCTAGTCGTAGACTAAAAGAAAAATTCACTGAAGATCCCCATTGAAAAAAGTTTTTAGTCTAGGACTAGGCTTAATCCACGCCTGGGAAACCAGCCCGTAGTGTTACATTATCATGTTCCCCAGAGGAGATTCTATAGCCTAAGCTCATTTGTCTTGAGTAGGTACCTACATGCTATTACATTTTTCTTTCTCTTTTTTTTTTTTTTCCTTTTTTTTGTTGTCATGGAAGCATATTGTAAGTGGTGTCATGGTTACAAATGTCTTTTAGCTGAGATTTAAGCATTTTTGGAGATGTATTTATTTATTGATTATACTTAGGATCATAAACTGGTACTCATTAATGAAGCTATGTTCTCTTGCTCTTGTAATGGGAAAATCCATCATGCCTTTTCAGTGTATAGAAACTTGCCTTTTTATAAACTTCTTTTTTTTCAAATATATTTGCCTTTCTCCATTTTATTTCTTTGTCGTGAATAAGTAGTTCATATTTTCATTTGCTGATCTCCATAATTTATTAAAATGTTAGTTAGTGCAAATGAATCATTCACATCATTGGTATAGTTGACCTCAATGATAACACAATCATTTTATAATTCATGCTCTGTTAATCTTGGAAGTAGTGCCCCCCCCCCCCCCCCCCCAACATTTGCTGTGCTGGGAATGCAAAGGATGTGTGCTAATGCATGTTAGCACACATTGCAACCAACCTATTTACTTTTGTGGGCAGTGTGAGGCCTGGAATGTTTTTATATTGACATCAATACCAATCACAGCGGCCATTCTCATGATTCAGTATGTATACTGGCAGATGCAATGGCACAAATTGAGGATTTTGCTGTCCTTTATTTTTGCAGTTATTTCCCTGTTCAAGTGATACTTAGAAGAGTTTTGGTGTACACAGGAATTACATTAACATTAAGACTGTCCCTGTCTGGTATTCACACATGATTTCTGTTCGTGTTAACGAACTGTTTGGGCACACATGTACATCATACATCAACTGTTTTGGGCATGAATGTACATTAATATAAGTGAAAACAGAGATGAAGGAGCTTCGTCGTTGATGTTATCGAGTTGCATAGATTGTAGTCTACATGTTTGTAAATAAGCAAAAAGATTATGTGTGAGTGTGTGCCACTAAATTCAGCTATAAAGCCCTGTAATGTTGCAGTTTGACAACTGTTCTACTGAACAACATATTTTATATTTGTTAGAAGGTATGAACAATTAATTGCAAAAGATGGTGCAAATTGGTACAAATATCCACTGACTATTACCTTAATATGCATATAAAGGGCAGATGTACCGGTATCTCATTAGTGGGCCATTTCTACAGGGGCCAAGTGGTTATATTTAATTAATACATTAACATATAAAATTAAATATGTAGTAGTACAATAGAATATCACCAACATTTTTATCAGCATATGTTCCAATTCAATGTAATACATATGTATTACATTTCTAACGTGCATGCAAATATACTCATATTAAATATACACACCAAGAAGTTGTGATGGTTTTCATGTGTTTAATATTAAAAATGTTACTAGTCAAAACCTGTGTGGGGAGGTGTCCAAATGCAAATGCATTTGCTAACAACTGAGTTAGTTGTAGGCTATTACCAAAGGCAAAAATAATGTTTATTATTGTATAGTCAGTGGTTCACCAAACAAGACAGCATGTAACGTAACATATCATCTTTTTGAATGAGGATATAGGAAACTACCTATCCTCAATTCGGCACATAATTCGAGAACCCAGAATACAGTGAACATAACTTGTTTGCTGTAAATGTAAACTTTCCTAAACGCAGTAAAACGATACACACGCAGTAGTTTCAATACACACTAAAAATTCAGCATACTCTGGCAGACGGCGTGGTTTTAAACTACATATACTAAACACCTGAAGACAACGAGGCTTTTTGGGAAATGTAGGGCATCTTTCAGGAATGTGCAGACACTACAATATTGAGGCTGTAGTTAATTGTGTACATACTACGTTACCCATAAGTCTGGGCGTTCGCCCGACTCAACACTGCCATATTGTAGGAAATCCGTTTGTGGTCTGGTGGATTAGCTAGTTTAATCCGCGAGAACACGGAGGGAGAACAGAAGACAGAGCTGGCTAGCTAGCGAGATAGGGGGACATATACAACACGGGCCCGAAAGCAGTATAAAAAAAAGTATAAAGCGGGAACAAAATACTGTGACATTTAGATAACATTCTGCTTTGGGAAAAGTGCAAATTCTACTTTGCAAAACCTTTTTTTTAATATATATTTTTTATTCCTGGGTTCTGTTTATTTTAGTTTGTTGACTTGGTTAGCTAGCTAGCTAATTTGTGACAACCTGACAACAGCTGGATACCCAACGAAGGAGTCAGAGACTGCAACTAGCTACTTAGCTGCCTATCTAACTACATATAAAATACTTTGGGCGATAAAGCGGGCTCCCCCTTTCCCCTTCCCCTCCTGGGTTTTACCTTCTAACCTAGCTAGCTAGCAGGAACTCCCATTTTGGGCTGTCCTGCCTTGCTGGTTTTGAATTGGGGGGGTCGCTAGCTAGCTAGGTAGCTAGTTAGCGAGATTAAGAAAGTCGTCTCTTTGCGAACGGCACAGAGGAATCCATCAGAATCGATCATCCTGAGGTGAGACGAGGTGAAGCGAAGATGTCGGGGAAAGAGCAGAATAAACAATCCACCACCGAGCGGCTCGTTAAAGGTGAGATTCATTCTGCATGACGGTCCAAAACGTTACTTACGTATGGCCAAGTTATGTCGCCTAGTTAACGTTACGTTAGTTAGTCTACGTTAAACTTCGGCTTTGGTGAGCCACATCACTTGTATTGTGTTTGCAAACTAATAAGTTAATGTTAAATTGCTGGAACTGAGGGTTATATCAAACAAACTTGCCTGTTTTTTAACGGTTACGTTGGACTGAAACGAGTTTGATTCTTGTCACTCCCTTCGCTAATTTACAATGGTTGGTTAGCCTCTAATTATTAGCGAAATTATTAGACTGCTAACGATCTTAAATAGCCTGATGGGTAACAGTCCATTTAGTCTGTAATCTTTAAATAGCTTGTTAACAAACAGACGTATTCATGCACCATTATTTGGTATATCAGCTAACCAGGTAGCTATCTTGATGATGCATGTTACGTTAATGTTAACATGATGTTAAATTGACGCTATTTTGCTGTAACGTTAGATTACGTGTTTACGAGTTTTTTTTGTATCTTGCATTTTGGTGGATTAAATTGGCCATGTTAACTGTTGGTAAAGTGTTTATTTTTTTCTCGTGTTGGTTCAATTGTTACCGTTCTTGGCTATGTTCTCTAGCCTACCTAGCTAACGTTCATTGAATCTGACAACCTAAATTAAGTTATTTGTGATGTGTGGTGTTTCTTGCACCTGTTTCCATTACCCGGCCATGACATATCGTACCCATGACATTTGCACTTTGGCTAAATGCCGTTCATAAAGTCAATTTGACATTAACTGCGCTAGTCGTAGGTGACGCTATAACGTTATCTTGCGACTAACGTAGCTAGCGATAATTGACTTGCAGCAAACGTTAACGTTTCTTCCTAAATATTCTTGGAACCGCCTGTTTTCAGATGGGTTAGTTGGTTAGCTACTAGTACCACACGTGTTGTGATCATAGACGGTTGCGATTCACTGCCATCAGGCAGTTCCAGTAGCTCGCTGAGTCGCAACACTCATGTTAATAAAAAATGGAAATGCTCTCTTTTTGTGTCTGTCATCCTTTTACTTTTAATGCACATTTCCAAGATGATGGCGAGGCAGTGGATTTTTTTTTTGTATTTTCCAGACTTACTCGTGTGTATGTATGGCATGTATTTTCTTCTGTATGCATGGTGAAAGGCTTTACAAAGATTCAATCAATCCCAGAGAATGCGATGGCTTCAGTACAGTAACCCACGTGACTGAAACTGTAGGCTAAATCTGTGAGCAAAAAAAAACAAAAACCTTTGCTCCATCGAGACTGACGCATTGTTTTTCTTGACCTTCAGTTTCTTTATGGCACCCATATTTGATCCCCAAGCCTCAGCAGTGTATGAGAACTGCAGGATCTTTCCCACAGACCCGTGCCTCTGCTCTGCTCTGCGCTTGGCTGTGACTGGAGGGAGTTGTGTTGGCGTGCGCAGGTTGAAACCCTTGGCTCTTGACCAGCAAGGAGAGCCAGGAGATTTTCCTCTGATGTGTGCAAACTCTCCCTGTGGCTGTGGGGAGCAAGGGAGCCTACTGAGCACCATGGCTGTTCAGATGCACACACAGCGTAGAGAGGAGAAGCTTCTGAAGTGAGACATAATTGATCCTCACACAACTGTTAACATGTCCCTCTAATTGAACATAGCTGCCAGTGTGCATTGGCTCCCCTAAAAAAGCGCACCTGAAACGGGTTGGACCGATTGACCGAGTAATTTTCAGCCTGGCAGGATCCCTTTCTCTCTCTTCACTGCCCATCTGAAAGCACGCGTTCGCATTCGGTTTGCGTTAAAGTTCCCGTACTCGTGTTCCGAGGCCTCGTATTGACTCACGGGAAAGTCCCTCATCCCAGGGTGCTCGTGCGTTCCTGGGAGACACTCGATGGACACAGTCTCTGAGTCAGAGTCGAGCCAGATTCGCGTGAGGCTGTAATTGGATCATTAGTTACAGGAGGGAGTAGCGGCAATAGAGGTGTGCGTTTGCAGGTTCAGTGTGTCCAGGTTTGTCTAGCTGTGCCTGGATCATGTGCCCTCTCCAGGTTGTGTTATATTGTAGAACAGGGGTGTCCAATCTTATCCGAAAAGGGCCGGTGTGGGTGCAGGTTTTTGTTTTAGCCCAGCACTACTACACCTGATTCAACTAATGAACTAATCATGGTCTTCAATCAAGACATTGATAAGTAGAATCAGGTGTCTTTGTACTGGGCTAAAACAAAAACCTGCACCCACACCGGCCCTTTTCGGATAAGATTGGACACCCCTGTTGTAGAAGGTAATGTGGCTGGTAAAATGTTGAAAATGGCTGGTGATTTTTAGAATACACAAGCCACTCTGGCCAGTGGGTGAAAAAGTAAATTTCATACCCTGGCCCTCGCAGAGCTGATAAGGGGAGACTGTACTGCCAGCCAAGGGCTTTTCAGCACGCCGCCACCCCAGGGAGCTGCGTTCAGTCAGACTCCGGCCTCCTCCAAAGACCTCCTGGTGCTTGAGAAGTCACTCGCGCTCAAATGAATAATTAAGTGTGCAAATAAGCAAGGGCTGAGTAATTGAAAGAGAGTCTTTCCCTGGCGCGTGCCCCGGACCAGTCCCGCGTAGACCGAGCTGCAGCGCTGGTTCTGTGGATAGAGGTATTTAAATGTTGTGTGGATCAGCGGGAGTCACGTCAGGGCGGCAGGACTCGAGGAGGAGAAGAGGACGGCTGCTACACTTTACAGATATATTCCCTGTGCATGCTGGCTGCTCCCACATCATGCTGTGCTGCTGTATCAGAGGCAGTTCCCTGCTCCTCTCCCTCTCCCTCTCCCTCTCTCCACATGGACCTGACCGTGCTGGGTGTGTGCCTGGCATTACCGACTGTTCCACTCTCGTTATGAGTTCATAGAACAAGATGTGAGATGTGTCCGATAAACAGGCCTGGTTGTTAATGCCATGTGGGCATATGAAGAAAATCTCATTAAAGTGAGTGGAGGCAGGCAATGCAAAGTGCAGGTGTGGCATTCCCATGGTAGTCCAGGGAAGTAGGACACCTTGCTGTACTTTTTCATCATTGTGTGTGGGCTTCTTCTGCTGACTGAGGTGAATACAGGGGCCAGACTAAGGCAGTGGTGTCTCCAATGTTAAGTCTCCGGTACGGAGCTGTTTCAGCACCCTCACTGACTCGTGACTGTGGAGTGGTGCAGTTCTGTGTTGGCCAGGCAAAGCACGACACGTACAGGGTCTGTTGATTTGCACAAACTTGTTTAATTTTTGTGTGGTGATCCCTATAGACCCACTTTTGCGCAGGGCTCCAGTGCAAGGGTGATAGAATGGCACTGTTGGGTTCTCGTCACCGTTGGATAACTTCTCTGGCACCCTCACCTGTGATGTCATCTGGATTGCCCTGAAGCAGGGATCACTTACATACTGGCGGCTGGGCTGCTGTCAACAAGTAGAGGGTAGATATTTGTATTTTGGATTTAAGGAGAGGTTGATGTAGGCAACAAAACAGAACTGGTTGGGAAGGAGATAACGGGATATGGGTAGGGGACAGTGACCTCTTCTGAAAGGGTAGCAGGGTACTTGTGATGGGCCTGGCTTGGTGTAATTGACAGTTGCACCAGAGAGAACCGCCATTCCATCTTGCTACGGCTGAAAGTGCCTTATCTGAATGTGCCTTTCCCCCAGTGGTATATATGCTAGGCCTTTTTAACACACCGCTGGGCCTCGGTGGCTATGCAGTATTTTGGTGTATTGTTAAAAGGTGCATTGCCTCCCAACAAAGGGCTGGATTTACGAAGACTTTTAGCGTTTGCAAAACATTTTAGCACACACAAAACCAATAATATGACCAATGATTGGTCATGGTATTTGTTTTGCGCCAATCATTGGTCGTGTTATTAGTTTTGCGTGTGCTAAAAGGTTTTGCACACGGTAAAGGTCTTCATAAATCAGGCCCTAAATGCGATGCTGGCCAAACACAAATGTTAAAGTGGAGGGAAGACGAGATATGCCTGGAGAATTGGTGCCTGATATATCTGCGCTGGCAGGGCTATGATGTTTAGTTTTAAGAAACGTCAAACGTACAATGAAAACTGCAGTCTACCTTCACATGTCTATAGAGGAAGCTCGTGTGAAGTATGAACAGATCCGCTCGAGTCTGATGGCCCCAGTTGGGTTTTTAGACCAGTTTTTAGCCTCCTTGTCAGGTGGTGTTGATAATAGTCTGCATGCCTTGATGGACTCCTGCACAAGGTTACTGTTTGTGGTAATGCCACGCAATGTTCACTGTTCAGTCAGTTCCAGGCTACTGTAGTCGGGGGCCTCTGAGAAACTGTTCAGCATGGAAAGGCAAACACCATCAGTGATGTGCAGACTATGGCTCTAGAGCCGCGCGTGGAGTCTGTCGCACACCTCCTACAGCTTTTGGTGTTGGCAGCCAAAAAGCACAAATTAAAAGTAGGTTACAGATTCTTTCAGTGTGTCTCTGCTTGTGAAAATCTGTTTTTGGACAGCGTCTTCTTGCGATTACAAAGTTTGTTGTTTGTATAAAAAAAGGAAAAAATAAAGATCTTGGCAAAATCGTGGACTTTTGTAACTACAAATCCATATTTTATGATTTTGCTCTCACTTTCACTTAATGTCATCTTGAACAAGATTACTGTCTAGGTAGAGAGAACACAAGTACACAACCTTGAGGCCTGAGAACGGCTGTCATCAGTCGGCATGTGTGAACAGACATGAGTTGACCAGGCATAAATTCACCTGAGATTTTGTGGGCGGCCATTTTATTTGGGGAAAGTGTCTGCAGAACTCAAAGCAGGCTAGCTACATCTGTGTAGTGTGAACGATGCACATTCATTTGGTTTTGATGAAATCTGGCAACCTGGCTGGTTATAAGATAGAGAAGAAAATACTGGATATTAGAGCTGCAATGACGGTTGTGACTTATGAAAGTTACAGCTTCAGTTAATCCATTTATCCTGCAATCTGATCCAGTGTACGTTTGTTCTAATATCCATTTATGTGGTATGTTTGTTTTTCAAATTAAGAAAAAATTATCCATGGCATTTTTTAACCCCTTCCATTTAATCTGCAAGCACTGTTTTGTGTCTCATCTATACTCTTGCATGGCTGAGTCACCATGTATTAATCAAGGCCTAGTGTAGTTTCCCACGCTACTCAAAGCAACATTGAACACACCTTTGCTAATACAGTTTTTTCAAACCATGTTACCTAAGAGCAAGTACAACACAGTCTCACTGATCCGGTTGAAGATGCTCAATATCAAACTTCACAAAGAATGTCGCTTCAATTAAAAATCTACCATCATGCTTTGAAACCTTACAGTTGATTGCACAACAGAGAACTAGTGAGCTACAAGCTAAGAGTTTGTGGTTGATCCTCATTAAAATATTATTTTCAGCAACTGTATGGAATTGTGGTTTGATCTGATGATGATACAAGAGTTCCTGTTACCCTGTGGGCTGAAGGCATCAGTGAGCAAAAATCAGCAAAACTTAGCTGACAGTTGGTGTACTTGATACTATAAACATGCATGCATGTATACCCGCTAAGCTGTAGATCAAATGGCATTTACCCTTGAAGTTTTAGCTATGTCCGTACACAGCCCAAGAGATCCGATGTTGGTGGAGAGGCACAACTTTTGTATGTAGTTGCCTTTGGCTAAGTTGCCCTTACATGTGGAGTTTCATTTATAAACGTCTCAGGTGAGTTTGATGAATTTTGACTTTCTTTTCTACAGCTCAATGTTATTAGACATGAGTTCTCTAGGTCTGGTAGACATTTTGAAATTAACATAATGGAGCTGAATATTATTTTCTGAAAGATATGCAGGCTGGGGGCAAGTGGTGATGCAAGTCTTGAAGAGTTTCTTGTGTCAGTTTCCGTTATTTTAATTTACCATATTGGTTTGTGGTCTGCAATTGATGGATTGACGCCAGCTATGGATTAGCCCTTGTTGTTTCAGAACTTGTGTCTCTCTCTGGCGTGTGTTATCCCTGACAGCCCCATATTGACCCTGTGTGGTTCACCTCTGTCTGCCTTGCGCATTAAGAAGAAAAGGCCACGTTTGAGGACCTCTCTTTATTGTGGCTGTGTGTCAGTGTTTTCTTTAATAAAACTTACTTTAGCATGAGGTGACCCTTCACCCAGCTGCAGAGGAGCGCGGCCGCTCCCACAAACCTCACCCCAATTTCAGCACTGCCCTCCATCTTACAGTTGTGAGGATTTGGCCATGGGAATGGAAGACAGAGTAATCCTGGTGCCGAAGGCTAGGATTTCTTAGGATGAGTTAAGAGAATTACGTTCTGGATGATGTGCGTTTCGCGAAGGCCGTGCACAAACAGGCAAAGAACCCTCCAACTGCAGTATCTTGACCACGCAGCCACCTCTCGATGAGTACCAGGAACCCAAGAGAGAAACTGTTAGACACCCCTGTTTACAGCGATAGTGTCCAGAGGAAAGAGCTCTGTCTTGGCTAGACGGATGAGGAGGCATTTCCTCGCTAAATCAGTCGACTAATGCAGTGCTGTTGAAGGGAGATTACTCGTTGTGGTTGTTGAGTGGCCGCCCCCTTTCCCTGGCGCTCTGCTGCCTATGGCCTTAATAACTTGATTTATATTCACGGCCACTCTTTGGAGGCAGGAAGTGAACTGAAAATGACAGCCTCTAAAAGTAGGGAAAAAGTTTCTGTCTGTTGTCCAACACCAAAAATAGAATGCCTTTGTTCTAGAGCGGCACTGTTTGGAGGCGTTCAGAATTTCTGCCCATTATAAGGCATCACGGCTGTCTGCCTAGCACTCTGCACGTAGCCCGACATGTACTAATGTTTCTCTTCAGTATCAACAAAGGCCATGGTAGAGCTCCCATCACTTGACTTGGTGTGTTGTCCCTTGTAGAAAGTCAAAACCAGGTAGTGTCAACCTTCTTAAAGATGAACTCTGAAGGCTTTTGTTTGTTTTAAGAAGCAGTGGAAGAAAGATTGTGTTGTGCTTTTTTTGGCTTTTGAGGTAGTGTTTTTGTTTAGGGGGCCTCCCCTGTAACAGGGAGTTTCCCCACATACGAGCCCACTTTGCCTCTTTGTTTTTGGCCTTAACTTGAGGGTACTGATGATTCGGGAGAGGAGTAGACTTTTCAAGGTGCCCATAGTTATTTCCGGTGGGCTTTCTGAGCATTTTCATACGGTCATGCCAAATAGGGATCCGATATCTAGTGAAGGATGGAGACAATGCTGTGGACGTACTGGTCTTCTTTCAACATCAGAGGCCCAGGGCGTTTCCAGACACCAGGTCAATACGGACAGGCTTGCAGTAAGCTCTGCATCATCGCCTGATGCTTATGACCGCAGGTGTAGAGCTGAGACAGAACGTCCACCTAGCATCAGGGGCAAATGCTTACTGTCATCATAACATGCATAACCTGCTTTTGTTTGATTTACTGAACCAACCAGAAATGGCTCATGAAAGGTCCAAGTATTTGTGTTACAGAAATGTGCTGTCAGTCTATTAATAGGAACATGAGGTAGTTGTTGGATATCTGTAGATGATTAATCCAGATCAATACGAAATAGAGTATGTTGAGAATTGAACCAGTTCAGAGTCCTCTCTGAGGCAGAAATCATTGCCAAGAAAGATCTCACCTGATTTTGTTGGCAATGTCTATTTAGATACAGTGAGCACCATAATTCATTGGACATTTTTAGTTATTTGGTTCTGTACTCTAGCACTTTGAGTTTGAGAGGATACAATGGGGTTGAAGTGCAGACTGTCAGCTATAATTTGAGGGTATTTTCATCCATATCGGATGAACCGTTTAGAAATTATAGAACCTTTTGTAAATAGTCCCCCCCCCCCCATTTTCGGGCATCAAAAAATATTGGACAGTTTAACATAATGTAGAATAAAGTAATCAATTTTAATATTTGGTCACATATCTTTTGCATGCCATGACGTCCTGATGTCTTTGACCCAACAATATCAAAAGACTCTTGATAGCTTATTTTCTGGTACTCTTACAAGCGATACTATAACTTCTCTGCATTTGAATGGATCTCTATGGGAATTGGAGGGTGGGACTAGATTTAGCTGTAAATTATGCTGGAACAGTATTGAATACATGGTTGGCGAAATGGCTGTAAGTCATCAAGAGTCTGAGGTATCAAACGAGCCTCAAACCATCACTCTGCTGCCAGCTCATTTACTTTTGTGAAAATTAGTGGATCTGTTAAAGGGGAACGCTGGGTTATTTCATAAACTCCTATATCGATTTTATATGTTTAATGTGAGTCTTGAAGCTTACCGCACCAGAACTGTGCCTCCCGGTTCCCTTCTTTGCAGTTCGCTGATCTACTTCAGTGCTGGTTAAGTCCAGCTGCAGGTCGATACTGTATACTGGAAGGTTCGAAATTGATCAGATTCTCTGATAGATAAAAGTCTGATATAACTAAAGCGATGCCATCCTCATTATCTGCAGGTTCCTCCGAGTTCGGCAATGTATAATTTAGCTTTGAAAATCGAAAACATTGTATATAATATTCCGAAATTGACTGAAAATGCTTTGGAAACTATTGACTGCAATATTATATACAATGTTTTCGACAATTCCCGACGTTCCCCCTTAAGTGCATGCTTTTGCACATCATGATTGTGGAGCATGCCTACTTTATCAGTGTTTTAATTTGTTCACTAAGTGTTAGAGTATCAGTAATCAAATTAATTTTCCCACAGAACGATGAACATTTGTCCAATTTATGAACACTACATACTAGCTGCTCTTCTACTGTGCGTGTGTTAAGCTCTTCTGCGCTGCTAAACATTGATGTTTGGATACTGCAAGGGGTTGGTGTATTTTCAGAACTGTCACAGTTGCGTACCACTTGCTATTTTTGTGACAGGAAAGTGGCTAATAAGCATGGAGATTGTAACATACATAATGCATCTGTAGTCTTCTGTGTTGCCATTGAACTCATATTGTGCTATAGGCTGTATTTGCTGAGATTCGCTCAGTTCTACCTTGCTTGGTGCTTGTTGATTAATACACATTTGTTATCAAAGGCATTTTAGACGGAATTATTGTTGACAACGTTGCACAAATACACTTATAAGTGATAAAGGAGTATGATGGATTTTTAATATCACTTTGCGGATTATGGATACTATAAGGAGTTTTCCTTTGTTATGCGTAATCCCTATACATTTTTTTTACTTGCATTTTCTAACAGTGAGAAAAGCACATCATTTGAGGTGTAGGAATTCTTAACCGTGCATCTATCTTCATATAAATACATTTGCACTCAAGAAAAAATGTGTTTCTCTAGAGCCCTGGGCAGAAATATAAGGTAAATAGTGATGAAAAGTGTTCAAAGACATGTTGGGCTGTTTGAGATGTTTTATGTGTCTATCGGTCTGTTTCTAAAGCTGCTCTGGCGTCAAAACTGGGCTTCGGGAGCGAGGGCGAGAGGCAGTAAATTTACTCTGCCGTGTCTGTGTGTGTCTGTCTGTATCTGTATGTGTCTCTATGTATGTGTGTGTGTGCGTGTCTATGTATGTATGTATGTGCGTGCGTGTGTGTGTGTATGCGTGTGTGTATGCGCGCGCGTGTGTGTGTGTGTGCGTGTATGCGTGTATGCATGCGCGTTTGTGTGTGTAAGTGTGTAAATGTGTGTGTGTGTGTACGTAAGTGTGTGTGTGTGTGTGTGTGTGTGTGGAAGAGCACGAGCGAGGAATACTAGATTACTCAGTGCTCTGAAACACCGCCTCTGTTTGGTGTATTCTGGTACACAGTTCATCCCATGACGTTGCCTTTGTAAGACGACACGGAAAAATCAAGATCAGTGTTTAGCATAATACGGTAAATCTGCCAAGTGAGCTATGCCTCATATCCATACATACTGGGTGACGTGCCATCTCTACAGTCCCTTATTTGAACTTGCTTAAATATCCATTACATCTTGTGCAGTTGTGGCGGTATAGAACAGAAGTGGCCCTGTATTGGCGCTGGCCCAGTGGCCTTGTGCACTGTAAATGTGTACTTGTGAGCACATGGCCGGTGTTTGTAATAATCGGGTCTTTCAGACTGAAAAATAACTGCAAGCAATTAACTGTCCACACCAAGAGCTAGGGTGGAAGAACTGTCTGCTTTTTTCATCCAGACCCAAACAGGACTGTGCGTGCATGTGTGCGTGTCTGCGTGCGTGCGTGTCTGTGCACGCGAGAGAATGAGAGACCTAGCGAGACAGCAGCACGTCGCTTCCTCTGCTCCATGTTATGTGACTGATGCCGATGAAGAGCTCCCACTCTGGGTAATTATTTAATTGAAGTGAGTAATCTCTTCTGTGATTAGAGCAATTTGTGTGCTAGCGCATAATGACACGTTGCACAACCCCCCCCTCTCCGTGCACTTGCCCCATGCTAACTCTCCGCTGGGGCGGACACGAAGAGGGGGCTCCCTTGTGTGCCGCGACGTCTTCCAGCTCGTATTGCGTGAGTGTCCCGGGTCCAGTTTTCTGTTTTTAGAAATGACCAGTGGTCACGGAGACGTTCTCTCAAACAGATGGAACAGTTGGGTTCATACAGATTGCTTTATTACTCCATGTGGCCGCAAAGCACGGAAGATGAGCTCATATGAGCTCATCCATTCAGTTGATTCAACATTTGTCTGTTTTGCTCACTGGCTCACAGGCGAGCGTGTCACATCAGATTCTATCATGCTTCATTTCAAACTGTTTTGCTTATTTATTTGTGCGTGCGTGCGTGCGTGCGTGCGTGCGTGCGTGCGTGCGTGCGTGCGCACTTACTAGGGATGCACAGATGTATCGGCCTATTGTTTAAAAACAACCAATGGCCAGCTCTGATTATGTCCTGTCAATCAAAAGGAGAAGAAGTCTATAGAGTACTACGTCATGCTGGTTTCGGAAGTAATTTCCACATTTATTTAGAGTGTAGACATTAACTAAAGCTTACTTTTAAACAATTTCTACTGATTATGTCTTACCGTCAATTTCCCGGATTGTTCAATATAACGTCTGTTCGCAAACTATGTTGTTTTTCTAGACCAACTTCGAGTATATTTTACGTTTTAGTATTTTCTTTGTGAAAATACCACGCTGGCACTGTTTTAAAAACTCCGTCCCATAATTTCCTCCGAACGTGCAGCCTTGTATCCAGACTCTTGTCATATAATGTTAGCCAGCAGTAGCACACGGCTCCGTTTTTAAACACTTTTTTCTAACGTTAGCTAGCTAACTTGAAGGACTAAAATCTAGAATTGCTTTATGTGGTTAACCTTAGCATAGTTTCTGACCTTGTCAGGCGGGCTTCTCTACTTAGCAAGCTAACGGTAGCTGGTCTTCAGTCTCCCATCTGCCACAGAGCAGAGAGACGAGATGATGATATCTTATTGGTCGAGAACCACCCGTGCGTTGCAGTACTGAATATGTAGTCCGTTAAAGTGGACTACAAGTCGAACTACATTCATTAATGCATTACTTTAAAAAATAAAAATGGGAACATGCGATATATGTAATATATTCTTGTACCACACAGGCTAATCCAGGAACGTTTTGGCTCATTCTATAAATCAGATTTTAAGAAATAGTTGATAGTCTCCGAAGCCCATTCTATCTTCCAAAGGGAATTTACTTCCGAAACCAGACTCCGCCCACGATTGACGGACTCACTTGAGTACTCTATTGTATATTTATTTGGAATCCAAGAGTTGGTTTTCATTTGCTTGTCAGATAGAAAATGGCACTTTGTTGTTCATATTTCAGGAATGCATTTTAAAGTTGGATGACTGTGAAGAAATGTCATAAAAAATAAATGTTTAACTTTGTTGCATTACTTTAAAGTTGTGTAATTAAAATTGTGTTTCTTGTGTTTCAAAACTTTAAACATAAGACCTACAGAAGCAGAATCGCCAAACAATCGGTATTGGCCAGAAATGTTCATTTCGGTGCATCCCTAAACATGGCTGCTTAGGTTTGTCTTGGGATTTGCCAAAATGTTTGCATATGTCTAATTGCCTACTGTGTTAAAGATCAGTTCTGGCCATGGGTCTGTTCTCAGTTCTGGCCATGGGTCTGTTCTCAGTTCTGGCCATGGCTCTGTTCTCAGTTCTGGCCATGCCTCTGTTCTCAGTTCTGGCCATGGGTCTGTTCTCAGTTCTGGCCATGGGTCTGTTCTCAGTTCTGGCCATGGGTCTGTTCTCAGTTCTGGCCACGGCTCTGTTCTCAGTTCTGGCCATGCCTCTGTTCTCAGTTCTGGCCATGGCTCTGTTCTCAGTTCTGGCCATGGCTCTGTTCTCAGTTCTGGCCATGCCTCTGTTCTCAGTTCTGGCCATGCCTCTGTTCTCAGTTCTGGCCATGGGTCTGTTCTCAGTTCTGGCCACGGGTCTGTTCTCAGTTCTGGCCACGGGTCTGTTCTCAGTTCTGGCCACGGCTCTGTTCTCAGTTCTGGCCACGGGTCTGTTCTCAGTTCTGGCCACGGCTCTGTTCTCAGTTCTGGCCATGCCTCTGTTCTCAGTTCTGGCCATGGGTCTGTTCTCAGTTCTGGCCATGCCTCTGTTCTCAGTTCTGGCCATGCCTCTGTTCTCAGTTCTGGCCATGGCTCTGTTCTCAGTTCTGGCCACGGGTCTGTTCTCAGTTCTGGCCACGGCTCTGTTCTCAGTTCTGGCCACGGCTCTGTTCTCAGTTCTGGCCACGGCTCTGTTCTCAGTTCTGGCCACGGCTCTGTTCTCAGTTCTGGCCATGGCTCTGTTCTCAGTTCTGGCCATGGCTCTGTTCTCAGTTCTGGCCACACTTTTTGAAAAAGTTTACCTGCGCAATCCGTCAGTTTCTCCTCACCTGATACTTTGTGCTGACTGTAAATACACAGACGTATGGTACGTTGCTGAAGCGATAGCGGGGAATGTTGCCGGGGGTTTTGTGGCAAGGCTGTCACAGTGGGTCGTACGCTGATGCCAGGGGATATGATGGTGATGATGTCACGCAGCACCAGCAGACGGCGTGTCAGTCACAGAACACGCTCTCTGGCCCACAAAATCCATATGCAGCCAATCGGATTTCACAGTAAATGCGACGCAAATACTGCCCCCAGGGCCGGCGACTGGCTTATCTGTTGAATTTGTCTCTGACTAAACCCCGCCCCCCCCCCCCCCCCTGGCTGACGGCTCTTCCGCTGGTTTTCACACTTTTGCGAGAACTGAAGCTGGGTGTAAATGACACCGGCGCTCTACTGTGCTTCGTGCTACTGTGCGTCCTCTTTTCATGCCTGAAGAGCATTTGTTAATGCGTGTGTAGCCTATGTGTGCACATGCATGAATGCACACGCGTATACATACGCATCTGAACGCACGCGTGTGTACGCTTGTACGCGCGTGCATTCATGCTTCTCAATGTGTGCGTGTGCATATGTGTATCGATGTGTAAGCTTTGGAGCCTCTGATTGGTCAAAGCCTTGCCGGGGGTCCTGCAGTGTCCGCCCTCTGCCCAGGCCTCAGCCAGGCCCCCGGGGCGGGGCTTACACGGTTTAGCAACCCTTGATGTTAATGAGCTCATCAGCACGCACAGGAACAAGCAAACATATGAGCCATTAAGTGAATGAGGTAAATGCAGCAGTCTGAAGGGGGAAGACATGCAGAGGCAAATGGCAAAAGCACTACATTAGCACAGCAGTCGCAGTGCAGTCACTTCAGCTTCTATCAGCGCCTTCTATCAGAGCTGTATCAGCGTTTGAGTGTTCCTGCGTAGGCCTGCTGTCTTCCTCCCGCTCCGTTGTGCGGAGGCAGGCTCAGCTTCGCTCTTCTGTCGGAGACGTCGTCGCCGTTTTCTCTTTGTTAGTCGGCCGCGTTTGCGAGACGGGAGAACAGGAGGTGGTGTCCTTGGGCAGTTTCATTAGATGAATGTGTTTGGGTCTCTTGTTCATTTGCACAGCAGAGGCCTGTGTGTGGTGTGATGCTGCCGTGCGGCAGGATGCTCACCGGAGCGAAAGGTGTCCTGTCCCGCACCTGGCCTGTCTGCCCAGCAGTTAAACAGATAGTCTCCTGGTCGCTGTTGAAAATGGGCTCACCGCTGGCCTGATGTAGGTAAAAGTGTAAAAAGAGCCCAGTAGTGTTCCCCTTCAGGGAGGGCAGACGACCACAGCATTTGTGTTGGTTAGCTTTTCCACTTAATGTAGCCTAATTCTTACATTTTGCAAACACTTAAGCAATGGAAAAGCTGGGTGTTGTGATTGAGGCCATGATGTATAGCCATTATTTTTGTGTTTGGGCTTTAGGACCAGCCACATTGTTATTATGTAACATATACAAGGCACATAAAAGGCATAGACTACAAGAACTATGCCAGTGCAACTGTGAACGGGACGGCTTAATTAATGACAGCATATTGAAATGGGGAAGTGACACAAGCAGCATCTGGCATATGTTGTTTTACTCTAAAGAGATGTCGGTCAAAGGTTTTCTTCGGTTGATAACGGTTATACAAATCCGTTCAGGTCGGGCCAGGTTCCAAGAACTTGTGACCAGTAGCTCCCGTCCACCGTCTTTACCCTGGACCGCTGTCTTAACCTTACACAAGTGTGCATTGTTCCTGGAAGTCCCGATCCCTGATCAGTTATGAGAAGAGTGAGTCATTCTGTATGAGGCCTCGGTGGGAGAGGTGAAACATGTTGTCTCATCTGGCCTCCTCTTTCACAGCTGCCTGAGAGAAGCCCCGCCCGCTTGTGATCTCAGCAACCAGGGGAGTGCTTTGCGTAAAAGCCCCCGGGGGATCCGTCTCTGGACACCACTGGGAAAAGCCAGCCGGGCTTCCGGCACCATCTCTCCCTCTGTGCTGTCGGACCTCAGCGAGCTCATCGGCATCAGGCTGGCCCGGCACGGCCTGGGCCTTAAATAAACAGTCTCTGAACCCGGAATCCCAGGCTAATAGGGGCTTTGCCATAATCTACTCTTCTTAACTCTCGTACGGGGCTTACAGGCCTTTTGGCGGCCCGACTCGCGGGTCCCAGAAACGCTTAGCGTTTATTTATACCGCGGTCGTCAAAGCATAACAGCTTGTCCCGATCAGCGGCCGGCCCTGGAGGGAGAGCCTCCTCAGCCACCTGGGGGCTGGCCAGGTGTGTGGCAGTAACCCATATCCAGGCTCCGCCCACAGCCAGCTGGCAGCACGCCCACAGGAAGTGAGAGTCGGGCTAACGGGTGGTGCCTTATGGAAGCGCAGTGGGATTTAGCTGAATGGACTCGCATTGTGAAATAGTTTACAGCCTTCCGGATGAGAGCGCCTTTCACTTATTGCATTGCAGAGGGAGAGGCTCCCGCCAAGGTAACGTCAGTGCCTTCGTTTTGCCACTAGATGGCCAAAAGACATTCAAGGGGTTAGCCGTAGCCTTTCAACGTGGCTTTGCCCCTCCCCACAGTAAGGCTTCATCTATGCACAGTCTCGCCCCTCAGGCTGCTTTGACATGGCACTAATCCATTTAATACATTTACTTACTGTAAAGATTTCCCCACAAATTCATTTTCCCATCTTGGAGCGTGGATGAAATACGAAAGGAAATGGATCATATGAAATATGGAAGGAACAGAGAGGGTAGGGAGTTGTGGCTGCATACTGCATACTTGGTATTTGGAGCTGGACTCAGAAAGGCAGTGTTTTAGCTGAGAAATGACAGTGTGGTACAAAGAGGAGCAAAGCCCCTCCCCCTCCTCCAGTCAGAGCTGCAGACAGCCCAGATCAGAGCGCTGCGTCTGTCTGCTCCTCCTGCCCTTGGAAGAGACGAGAGCTCAGCAGGTGAGCGCGGCATCCCCGTGCTGGGTTTCAGCTGTTGGCAAGGTGCTGAGGAGGGGATTGCCCAGGGGTCCGGGGCCCCTGCCGTGTTTAAGGGGCACCGTTGGCCTGTCCGCCACGGCCCTTTTGAAAGCAGAACTCAATCGTGAACTCGGCCCCCCTTCTCCCCCCTCAGTGCCATGCGGCGCGCCATCAAAGGGGGTGTGCGCTCTGGACCAATGCTGCTTGGGACCAGGGGGGTTTTTGGCAGCCGGCCCCCACTGGAATATGCTGTGAATGTTCCTCTGTGCGTGAGGGTAATTGGAACCGTTTGTTTCCGTGTCTGGGGAGTCCTTGGATTTTACTGGGAATCTGAAAACATGCACACCCCCCACCCTCACATGCACACCCCTATCTCTCTCTTACCACACTCAACTGTAAGACTGCGTTGCTTTACACTGCACAGGGTGTGAATTCACGCCTTACTGTTAACTTCAATCGTAAGACGACTGCAGGTTTTCCTTTGTGAGCGCAACTACACTCACTCACATTGTGCGTTGTCCCTTTAGATTCATACCAGAGCATCAATCACTTCCTTATATGGCCATTGCTTAGAATAATACTGGTCCTGTTGAACTGGTAAGTGGGCTGTTAGTATGGCAGCCTGTTTCACGGCCACACCAGACCACGCAGAGCTGGAACGGGGCTGGCTCAGTCGTGTTGAGCTCGTGTGTGTACTGGGTGCGAGTTCCCCTCCCCCCCTCTCCGCAGTGCCTGTGTGTGGGCTGCTGGTCAGGCAGGCTGTGGTGCAGCGGCGCCTGCTTGTGTATGGAGCGAGCGTTTCCTGCAGGCACCGCGCATGCTGTGGTCACTGCAGCCCTACTCAGTCTGACATTCTGAGCAGGCTGCAGGGAACAGGTGTACAGGGCGGTCTGTGAGTGCGTGTGTGCGTGTCTGAGTGAGTGCGTGTGTCTGTGAGTGAGTGAGTGTGTCTGTGAGTGAGTGAGTGCGTGTGTCTGTGAGTGAGTGAGTGAGTGTGTGTGAGTGAGTGCGTGTGTCTGTGTGCGTGCGTGTGTCTGTGAGTGCGTATGCACATTTGTGTTTGTATTTGTGTATGTTTACAGTGTGTGTGTGTGTGTGTAAAAATGAAGATGAAGGGCTCTGTCTGTAATGTACACTGCCCATTACCTCTGCTTTTAATGATTTTACTGTTTCTGTAGCTCAGGTCCATCTGAGTGCAGTAAAATAAGACCTCATAATGCAGTCCTGTGTATAGACTCCTGTCATTGTCTGCACTCTGTTTGGACAGCGTGCGGTCGTTGATGCGGTGCGGTACCGCCGGGCTTGGGGTCGAGGGAGGACAGCCGAAGCCTGATTGTCAGGCTTCACGGGTCTCGCGTCGCTGCGGTCGCCCGGGCCACTGTGGGAGTCTGAAACAGCGAGCGCATGCAAATGACTGGCCTCAGCAGCGATAGCCCGGAATACTCCGCCTACACTGGCTAGTGGCTACACAGCTGGTCGGAAGGCCAGTTTACTGCCCTGCCCTGCCCTGCCCTGCCCTGCCCCGCCCCCTCATGCTCGTTACATGCCCCCTCGGACTGAACAAATAGCCTAAATCAGTAAGCATGCCTAAGTAGCCGAAACCTTACTCCACAGAGCTCTTGATCAGAGGACACATCCCCCGCCCCTCTTTCTCTCTCTCTCTCTCTCTCTCTCTCTCTCTCTCACACACACACACACACACACACACACACACACACACACACACACACACATTGTAGACCAGCACAGTCTTTATGATAAAGTCTAGATTGTACAACAGCCTTATGATTCATGTACAAACGCTTGTTTGTACACTTGGTGCGAATTAGAGGCAAGGTGCAACGCAGTGATAAGAGAGGCGCGTGTGCGCCGAGCGTGTTTGAGTGTCGCGCGTGCGACGCCCTTCTAACGCCTCCCCCCTCCCCCTCTTCTCCCACAGCGGTGCCCTTCCCGCCTCACCAGCGCCTCTCTATGAAGGAGCTGTTCGAGGACGGCAAGCCCAAGCCTGAGGTGCTCAAGAGCCACCTGGTGAAAGAGGGCCGGCTGGAGGAGGAGGTGGCGATGCGCATCATCAACGACGGGGCCGACATCCTGCGCCAGGAGAAGTGCATGCTGGAGGTGGAGGCGCCAATCACAGGTAGCGTGCGCCGGTCACATGTCAAACGCACTCTGCGTGCATCGGTGACAAACGCTCAACTTGTCAATCACAGGGTGTGAATACACAGCCATTAAGTTTATCAGTCAGAGGCGCCGCTTGCAACCGCCATAATTGTATAATTGCGGGTGCTGTACATGCCATGCCAGTCACTGGTATATAGTGTGCCTTTCACAGGTACTGTGCACATCAAACAGGCTGCATGTTCCATCAATCATGTAGACTGTGAGTCAGTCACAGCCTCCCTCGTTTCAGTGCATACAGAGTGCCCTGTCATTCAAACTATCCTGCTTTTAAAAGATTTTATTTTGATAAATATCAAAGGACCGCAATATCAAAGGTCAAACATTTTAATTCTATCTTTTGTTGCATGAGCTGTAGCAAGTACTTCCCTGCACAATTATCGGAAAGCGTAAACCTTGGCTGCTGGTAACAAAGATCACTTAAACACAAAGAGTAATGTAGAAACGGTTTCTGCATGGCTCATTGGTGCATGGTGACCATTTTCGTGTTTATAAATTTGATTGACAGTCTAGACAACCTGTGAATATCAAGCGATACTGGAGCTGGCACTTACAAATCATCAGTTAGCCAGACTTTCTTCATCAGGTTAACAGTGAATTTTCTTTTGATAGCCGAGTTGTTTCTTTTCGTTTCGGTCTAATGAGTAGCTAGCTTGGGCTGCCAATCACTTTAAAAAAGGGTCGTCCGGTTCAAGGTTTGTTCAGACGCTGTTCAGAAGTGTCTGATCAGTTGTGCAGCTGCCATATATATTATGAAACTTATCCAAGTTTAAATTTAGATCTTTAACAGTTTCTTTCAGCAAACCGCAAACTTGGTATGCAGTCGTCCTGGTAGCAGACTTGGCAGTAGCAGAAAATCTAGCCCTTTTCTACAATCGTAGGTCCGCACGTTAATCCGAGCAGCCAATGACGCGCCGCCTCCAGCAGGTCGTCGTCCAGCCTCATCCTCCCCATGCCAGCTGCATCACTGCAGAGTCAGACCAGCGAACACTGCTAAGCGTCTGGCCCGCTGAAGCCCCTATACCTTTAATTCACATGCTGCATTAAAGTCACAATGAAACGGAAGTTAGAGCAGCACTAGCTTCCGCGATATGACGTACACGCGAGCAAAACAAATCTTACCGCCGGGAATTTTTTAAGGGCGGGGAGTAGATTTGATTGACGTCAAATGCGAACACAAAGAATACGTGCCACGGTGTAAAATTACGTTGATTGGACATATTTGATCAACGTTATTGGTTCCAATTTTGATGAACGCCCACTGGAACTTGATGACGCAAATTGAAAAGTGAAATTGTGTTCCAGGAAATGAAGGGGGAAAAACTTTGACTTGAAAATACACAAGTATTACCATTGAATTCATATTTTGGTATATGCACACATGTTTATGTGGTTATCTAGAATTGGCTGAATTTATGAAAACGTGAATTTTGATTTCAGCTTGTTTTAAGGACAGCTCACTTTCGTATTTACGTTCTGGACAAATAAGACGGACGATGAAAGACGAGGGGTCATTTGTGTGGTTGCTAAAACAGAGGAATGAATCACCCGTGGCTTTTCACCATCCGGCATCCTGGTCCTCTGTACGCCAGCACCCGGCTAATGTATCCAAGGCTGTGGAGCTCCCTCGCTCGCTCGCTCGCTGGAGTTTCTGAGCCGCGCCACCTCTGCCCTCCAGTGATTCAGAGTTTCTGATGAAGCGGCCCCTCTTTCCTCTGCACGGAAACACAGGAGCCGTAATGGAGCGCCTGAGTGAGGCGGCGTAGGAGCAATAATTAAGACATCTGTTTGCAATGAAAGGCTGGTGAGTCAGCCGCTGTGAATCGGTTTCAAGGCCAGCGACATTTTCAGAAGTGTGATGAGACGGAGAGAGAGAGAGAGAGGAGAGGAGGAGGAGCAGGAGGAGGAGGAGGGGGGGGGGGGGAGGGGGAGGGGGAGGGGGGGGGGGGGGGGGGGGGGAGGGGGAGGGGGAGGGGGAGGGGGGGTCTCTTTGAGACACTTTTTCGTGTCTCAAAGTTCAATGCTGTTGTAGGGAACTCTGAGGAGAAGGAATACAACTGCTCAGTTCTGCTTTCTCACTGGTATAAGAGAGAAAAATGTCATGCCTTTTAATAGGTTGCTTTCCTCCATTTATAATACCGAAAAATGTGTATACTGCTACGTTTATTTCACCAAAGACAGACTTAAGCACATTACTGTGATTTACATAAATATCCAAATACATCAAATAGCTTGAGGTCTTGTTTTGACTGTATAATCTCATTTTAATTGATTTATATCACAGTAGATGTCTAAATGTGGGGATGAGTGTCAATACGTTCTAAATTATTTTATTTTTTTTCCGCTTCCAGTATTTCATTACACTTAATCTTACACAAGCTTTATATGGAATTTAACCATAATAATAATATTATGAATTCTTAAAATAAGATTGACTTTCACTGAAACTCTATTACAAAAGAAGCAACACAAGTACAGTACCTGCTATCTTTGGCCTGACGAGCACTGTAACAGTTTAAGCCGTTCTGTGTCTGCCATGTCGTAGTGAACCTGCATTAGTGCCGTATGTGTTACAGGTGTGATCGGGTCTGCGTTGTGCTGTGTTCCTCTCCCTGATTGGCAGTTCTGAGCAGCAGCTAGCTGGGCTTGGTGTTTACCCCGGCTCCGCGGTTTAGCGCCGGTCCTGGGCACAGTTGTTTACATCTCTTGACAGCAGCTGTTCCTGCATGCGTTCTCTCTCCTCACAAAGTCACGGGAACCCAGTGGCATCAAATCAAACTCCAATGAACCAGTTCACAGCAAACCACCCCCCTGAAAAGTAACCAAGGGTCTTTGTGTTCGAGCCTCTGCGCTCTCCTGCCTTGACAGCCCAGGTTTGCGCCTCACTGTAGCTGGGTGTTTCGTAGGTTTGGTAGCTTTAGCATCCGTTTCTGTGCTCTTTGTGACGTGCGGCTCCCGTATCAGGCTGTCACAGAATCCCAGGCTTATCTAAAGGTAGCCAGGTGTAGAAGGAATCGGCTCCCCTACCAAACCACCAGATATTCTCGTACTCATGATGCACATTGCGATAAATCAAAACTTTGGTCAGCCAATCGTCCCAAGGAGAACTTTGGGGCGGCTAGCGTATTACGTGGGCCGAGGGCTCCACGCACTTTCCCTCAGGCCTCTCTCCCCGTCTCTCCTCAGTGTGCGGCGACGTCCACGGCCAGTTCTTCGACCTAATGAAGCTGTTCGAAGTGGGCGGCTCGCCAAACAACACGCGCTATCTCTTCCTGGGGGACTACGTAGACCGAGGCTACTTCAGCATCGAGGTGAGTACACCTGGACTTGCCTTGCCGCTAATGCTGCATGTCATCACGGGTTTACTCTGGAATATAGAGTAGGAGATCTCCCCAGTCAGAGCAGGTATCTGTGCTTCTCATCCGGACTGGTTTGCTGTCTTTAATCAGTCATCCATCTCTACCTTGTTCTCTCCAGGGTGGACGCTAAGGTGGAAGCATATATTTTTGTCTTAGTTGTAGGGTCAGGGTAAAATAAGTGTTGAGCATTTTGATACCTGGATACTGTTTGACAGCTACTATCCTGAATGTATTTTAGGGATTATATTTTCCGCTTTGGTGCCTATTCCGCCACGATAAGAGTCAGGTGGGATTTATTCTCCTGCCTTGAGGTGTTGATGGGTGATAAAAATGCGGTAAGTGATGTAGCGCCGCGTCTCTCAGCCGGCTGAACGTGAGCCGCCAGGAGGAACCAGAGAGTAGCCGCCCTGTCAGCAGGGAATACAGAGTTCCGGCTTCTCGGCACAATCACCAGCTCCGTGTGTCTAGTGTGTCTACACCACGCTCAACACGAGGGTTAAAGCCGGCTTTGCCAAGCGCAGGCAGCGTGAACGATACCGCGGCAGCTGCCTGCTGCCATGTCGGAGGCATCAGTCTTTTCCCGCGAACGGCAACAGGAGGATCAAGCCAACTTTTTAATGCTGGCGGACTGCCTGCTTGCTTGGTGTTGTTTGATGTGAAACAGGCTGTAGAAACTGAAAGAGATTGGGTGATTTTACTCCATGTCTGCATCATTTTGCAGTCAGTTTAGACGTTTCTTTGTCTTTTTTTTGTTCTTTTTTTTTTGACTGCTTCAGTGAGTGTAGTTTGTTACTGCTTCAGTGAGTGTAGTTTGTTACTGCTTCAGTGAGTGTAGTTTGTTACTGCTTTAGTGAGTGTAGTTTGTTACTGCTTCAGTGAGTGTAGTTTGTTACTGCTTTAGTGAGTGTAGTTTGTTACTGCTTTAGTGAGTGTAGTTTGTTACTGCTTCAGTGAGTGTAGTTTGTTACTGCTTTAGTGAGTGTAGTTTGTTACTGCTTCAGTGAGTGTAGTTTGTTACTGCTTCAGTGAGTAGTTTGTTACTGCTTCAGTGAGTGTAGTTTGTTACTGCTTTAGTGAGTGTAGTTTGTTACTGCTTCAGTGAGTGTAGTTTGTTACTGCTTCAGTGAGTGTAGTTTATTACTGCTTCAGTGAGTGTAGTTTGTTACTGCTTCAGTGAGTGTAGTTTGTTACTGCTTCAGTGAGTGTAGTTTATTACTGCTTCAGTGAGTGTAGTTTGTTACTGCTTCAGTGAGTGTAGTTTATTACTGCTTCAGTGAGTGTAGTTTGTTACTGCTTCAGTGAGTGTAGTTTATTACTGCTTCAGTGAGTGTAGTTTGTAAATAAGGTATTGAGGAAATCAGGGGTTTAATGGTCAGTAATCGGCTGTGAGGCGATATGTGAATTTGTCAGTATGTTCTTCTATCGCATCTCTCTGTTTGCCGACTGCAGAGAATGTGGAGTCTGCAAAAAGCAACACACGCATAGAATAGGTACTTTAGCTGGTACCTACGCCTGTTCAGTATCTTTGGTGAAAATGAGCAGAGAGACCAGCTTCTGCCCAGTCCGATATGTACATTTGGGGCTATAAAAACATCTGAACTCAGCACAGCAGGCCGTTTCTGTGGGCAGTGATCATAGGTGGCTCGCTCTGCACTTGAGTGAGAGGTGCACATTGTCTGTGCGCCCCTACAGATGCTGTGGATGAATCCGTCTCTGCTGCACTAGGCAGTCTTCAGCAATGTGTTACAACTGGTCCGCGTGGAGAGTGTGTGCTGGACCTACGCAGCCGGTTCCTACGGGTCTTTGCGAAAGTTGCTCAGCCGCTTAAACACACGGTGGGAATGGCGGCAGCATTTCCAGGGGCAAGAGATATTGCAGCCGTTTATTCTGGCCGGCAGATTGTTCTCGGAAGACACCAAATGATAGAAACCGTAATGGTCCCTGTTGGGGTGTCGTCCTCCATCGGTGCTGGAATGAGATCTGTAATAACTTGGGCTTCTGCCTCTGGGGAAATGACCTTGTCTTGTTTCACAAACTAGATTTTGTAGCAGACCGCTGCCCTTTATTGACCCTCCCCCTCTCCGCCCCCTCTCCTCCCCCTCTCCTTCCATCCCAGCCTTCTAGCACAATTTCTTATGTATTCTCGGTCGCTAGGCAACCTGGAGGAATTGCTGGCATCCTTGCAGAGGCTGTGCTAGTCGAGCCGTAGGAGTTGTTTAGTTGGAAAGTGATCAACTGGCTAAGACTACATGTACCTTTAGTGTGTGAGTATGTGTGAGTGTGACTGTGTGTCTACACGCACGCACGCATGTATGTGCTTGTGCGTCTGTGCATGCGGGCATCTATTCCCGTATGTGTGCGTGCACACATGTAGACGTCCACACATGTATCTATATGTGCACCTGTGCATGCATGCCTCTGGGCGTATATTCCCATGTGAGTGTGTGCGTGCACATATGTATGTGCGCTTGCACACGTATGCGTACACACGTGTATGTGCACCTGTGTTTGCTGTTCATGCCCCTTCATCAGTCCGCTTGCTCTGAATATGCCCTCTCTTACTGACCGCATTGCTTTCTGAAATGCTTTGGTCATGAGAGAGCTTAAGGAGCACTCCAGGGTCAGGCCCGGTGGCTCCCATTTCATCCAGGAACCCTGGGATTGATCATTTGACGATGATGAGCGGGTCCGTGTCCGTCTCTGAGGATTAATAAGCGGAGATAACGTTGAGCGGGACAGAGCCAGAGCATTGAGCACACAGCCTGCCCTTACCCTGTGAGTTGAGCCTTATTATTTATAGAGCAAACGGCTCAGAAGTTAGGGTTTATCCCTACGGGACGGCTGAAGTGCCCGGATGTGTGGCCAAAATGAAAGGACCTCGCGGGGGCGCGGGCTGCTGGCTGCTGGCGGCTCCCCCCTCCTCTAAGGGCACTCACCCCTACGGCGGGCAGGCGGGCTTTTGATGGGGGCGCGCGGGGGTACGGCCAAATGTCACAGATGAAAGAGCCAGCAGGAAAGAGCGAGAGGCAGGGCTGGCGGAGCCGAACTAGAGGGCGGATTGGGGCGATCAAACCCTTTACCTCTCTGTCTCCCCTGGGTTTCCTGCTGCTTCAAAGCTCTCGGCGTGTGAGCGTGTGTGAGCACGTGTCTGCCAGGCCCTCCCTGGCCTCGCTGTGAGCTGGACTGTGGGTGCCACCCCCCACTCCCCCCCCCCAGTCTCATTGCACACCAGTGACTCCCTCTGGTTAATCCTGTACCCAGTCTAGCCTGTATAAGTTGTGTCCATCTCACGCGACTCAATTTGTATATGAGCTGGTAGCAAGGTATAAAATTAACTTTTTCACCTGCTGGCCAGAGTGGCTAAATATCACCAGCCATTTTCAACATTTTATCAGCCACATTACCTTTTACAGTGCAATGCAACCTGGTTGGTAACCTGCCAAAGTGGCTGCTAGAGTAGAAATCTTACCAGCCTCAGTCAAACTTTCACCAGCATTTGGCTGTTCATTTCACACCTTGGCTGGTGGACTGCAAGAAAAAAACCAGCGGCTGAGAATGAGATCTCATGTTTCAGAGGAGGGCATGTGCTTGTCTCTGCACTAGAAAAGGCAGCAGTGAGCTCCGCTTCCAAATGCAAAAGAGCATTGTGCACGTTTGGAGAAAATATGGGTTAATAGACGAACACTGGGAGATTGCCTGCCTTGCGGTACAGTCATGAGCCCACTGAGGGGACCAGCCTACCGTTGAGAGAGCTGATCTCACTTTGTCTGCTTAGGTGTCAAACAGGGACTTGGCAGCCACCTCTCCAGCCCGTAGGAAACGGCATGACCGCGTGCGGTTTGTGCGGAGGCTAATTAGCGTGACGGTGAAGGCACCACCCAGCCTCGTCACCGGGCCCTCTCTGCTTGATGCATCACGCTCCTGAAATAGATATCCAGGTTAAGCTGATCAGGTGATGTAAGCGTTAAAGCCGGATGTGGGCTGGGTGTTTGGGCGAGGCCGAAAGAGGCCAGGATGAGGAGGGAGTTCAAGGCAGAGGGAAGGAGTTGAGATGAATAAAGAAGGCACATCAGGGCGTTACCTTCTGCAGGCCTGCAGGATTTGGAACGGGCAGCCACGCCACCGGGTCCAGCGGGCCAGAAAATCTGGCCACGACGGTCTGTTTAACGGCATGGCAGTTAGGCAAAGCGATTGCATTGTCCACCCGAGTTTGAGGAGTTGGACAATTGAGGCTTCATTTACACGGGCTGTGGGAATGTCGTACAGTCGATCGGCAGAAGGTGTCATAGAATAATGCAAATAAAATTTTTAATACAGCCGCATAAACATAGGCTGTCTACCCTGCCGTGCTAATCCGATAAGACCGCTATAGTTTAGGCTAGCCTATTCATGAACATTTAAAAATAGCCTAACAGGCTATATAATTGTCTGAAAATTATTAATATTAGTCTGAAGATAGGCCGTTTCTGCTGTCATGGTCCCGCGAGCACAGTGATTTAGTAGCTTCCCCAACACTGGCAATTTAACAACACAGGCAGCCTATAATTGGCTACGGCGAGCCGGTTAAAAAAATAAACATTAAAAAAAAATTTTTTTTTTTGAAAGGACACATTTTCAATCACCCGTTGTCAAATAATGTTGAAACACAAGGCCAGCAAAGTTTCTTAATTCAGCTAATGTTAGCTAGCCATTCCATTTTGGTAGGTCTATGGCTTTGAAAGCGTGTTCCACCAGCAGACTTTGTTATATCCGTTGCAGTATGGGAAAAAACATGGCTAGAGCCGTAGATAAGAGTAACTTTATTGGCGGCTAGATAAAGGCTACAGCAGCGCTACGCCACTTCTTTTCCCTATAGTGTATAATTATAATTTTCCCTCAAGCAAATGGGTCAAACGCAAGCACATGGCTTTAAAATCTCCACTCGCGCAGCATACGTAGATTCTGTTATCGGTCAGAATCACACCTCCTGCTCTGTTGTGTCCCAAATTTAGCTATTGTCCTCTTTAAAAAAAAAAAAAGAAATGAAAAACTTTTAACACAAGGCTAACGTTATAGCAAGGGCAGTGGGTGAAAACTGTTTTTTTTTTTAAAATAAACATGTCTGCACTGTTTTAGGGGAAATTGATTGCGCAGGTATAGGTTTTGATTAAATCGAACTCTGTTTTGCTCGCTTCGTTTTGTTCTCTCGAACACTACGCCCTGCCTCTCATTAGCGTTAGCGCTCAGCAGGGTGACGCATGTGTTTGTGTATGTGCCAGTAAGAGGCCTGCGGGCTCTCCAGTGCCACGTACCAGGCTTTCCCTTGGTTTTCAGAAGGCCTGGGTACAGCGCCTCCTTTGGTGGTGGATGGTAGTGAAAGGTGGGTTTTTGATGAATGCAGGTTTTTTTATTATTTTTTATTTTCAAAGAGCCAGCTGGTCAGCCCTGAAAAACCACACCATTGTTTGTGCCCTGAGTGTTTTAACTTGTTTCTGCAGACCCCTAGTGGTAGTAGACGCCGGCGTCTGTTTAAAAACATGACAAGTACGTTGCTAGTTCCATGAGAATATGGATTTTATCACCATAAACTGCACATCATCATAATCAGTACTTAATATACTATCATCGTGCGAAATATCACGTTTCTATGTGCCACTGTTGGCTTGTAATTCATGAAAGTAGCATGTTGTGCTTCTACACTGTTATCTACAATGGACCCGACCACATGTAAGATAGCAGACATTTAAACATATTTGAGAGTTAATTAAAGTTTTTATTTTATCACCAAAAAATCGTTTACTATCACAGCAGCAAGAAACACCTTCCAGGATCCTGAATACATTATAAGTGTTATAAATACATACTGTTTTGTACAGTATGCAACAAAGTACTTGATTAATAACACTGCCTTTTCACCACGTTAATACAATAAAAGTGTCAATTATCTGAGTGACCCCAACTCTTTGTTTTTAATTAAGTTAACCTAAGTCTTGCCATTTTAGCAATGACGACTGTACAACTTAGCAATGACAACTGTAACTTAATTATTATATGACCAGTTGTAATTGATTGTACCATTATTTTGTCAAATAATGGTCACATTAGGCCACTTTTTTCAGTCCGCGTAATATTGCAGAAAATTCCATTTTCAGATTGCAGATTTTAGGATTTTTTCCCGCGGAATCCTGGGGGGGGCTAATTTATATCGTCCAATGGAGCGCATCCTAAGCTTTCTGAAATGGTATGGCATTCCCATAGGTAGATTCAACCAACTGACCGATATCCATGCTTAACACAGCACTAGGTTGCATCCATTTTGGATCCAATTTCTACCAGTTTCAGATGCACAATGCCTCATCGTTATTATGCTGAGATTCGAGTTGATTTTTTCAAGTAATAACTTTATTTGTGCATAGGTTGAATTTTTGTCACAGTAGCCATGTAAAATATAGCATTTATTATGTAATTTCTTGTGGTTAAATAGTAGCATAGGTTATATCATGCATTGTATCATTAGTATTGGTACATAGCCTAGCCATGCATTATGCTATGTTGAGCACACCAGCATCAATGGGTCATAAACTAACCTATGATATTTTTGCTGGTTGTCAATGGTAATCCAGTGTCACAATATTTTGTGATATTTATAAGACTAAAGTAACAAGTTTATCTGTGACCAGGGTAAATTTTTGTCACAATCCATGTAAAATATAGGATTTATTTATTTATTATTATTATTATTATTATTGTGAAATACCTACTATATTTATTTTTGATGATTTGCAACATAGTACATTATGTTGTTCTTATTTTACTATAATTTGTTGCGGCTGAATGGTAGGATAAGTCATATCATGTATTGTAGCATTAGTATTTATACATAGCCTAGCCATGCATTACCCTTTATTGATCACCAGCATCAATGGGCCATAATATGGACAAAGAAAGCATTGTATTCATTCTTGGATAGGGTTGGATAGGTTTCTGGACCTCTATATATCTATCTCACCGCCCCATTCTTTTGAAAAAGATGGAAATTCCTTCATGCATTGAATGCAAACATGTTTTCTGTGAGTCTACTTTGTGTTGATAGAAACTGATTACCTCCTGATTTACTGTAATGCACATTTTATCCATTTTGGATACATTTGGAGACACCAGGATACACTCTTTACAAATTACCTTGAGTAGTTTTACTTATCCCCCAAAAATTTTGTACACATGTGGTCAAGAGGTGTGTGGACCAGGAAATGTGAAGTATGACCTGTTTTATATTTTTGCCTTTCAGAGGTGCGCTGTAAAGTAAGAATTACAACTTCCGTTTTACATTTTCTGCAAGTATTTTGTGCGTTTACGGCCCGTAATATATATAAAGATTATGTAAACAAATAATTTTAAGCAATGACATTAAATGGTACAGGGGTCTTCTTCAATTTAAACCATTACACATGTGTGTGTGAGTCGTGATGTGCACATCTGGGGTTATAAGGCTTTAAACAGAACAGTGCAAAACGGGTGAAAATTGGCCCAATTTTGCTTCTGCACAAAGAGGTTAAGCTTGTAACAAGGAAAAATGAGCGTTCATGCCCGCTGTAGCCATCCACATTCTGTGTGACCAATTTGAGCCCTTCCCTTTGTGTGGGTAATGGTAAATAACCCTTGTCCTGCTGGGTGGTTTGGTTATGGGGGAGTAACCTGTGAATTCATTTTATAATAGTCATAATAGTTTTCTGATTTGAGAAATCATCTCTTGCTGCCGTCTACATGGAGGCAGATGCTCTTTCAAACGGTCCATTGCAGCTGGTTATTTAGGGAATACATTCAGATGCTGGGCCTTAATCAAGGATACAATAGCAATGTGGGCCACTGGAATCGCACCTGCAGTCTGTGAGATACCAGCTAATTTTCCTTACCATCGTACTGCGCTGCCACATTGTGCTTAATTTGATAAGACTATGCATGATGTTTATAGGGCGGTATGCTTATATGCATGTTTTTTACCTGGAAAGATCCATCAAAACATGATTGGCCACAAGCTGAAATGGCAGAGGCGCTGTGGGAGGTAGTGCTGCTGTTAAGAGCGGCGTAGTCGTGCCTTCGCATTTTCACCATCCTTGTCAGTCAGTCGGAGCTGCTTGAATATATCCAACTCATTCATGAATTTCACGCCATTAAAACATTTCATTGCACTTGTAATTGATTGTACCTTCGTCTCACAGATTCGGTTCTATACACATCCCACAAAAAACAGATAATGCCACCAGTGCTGTGGTTTTCCATCCTAACATGGAGAATACGTCAGAGTCAACCATGGATTGACTGACGTATTCTCCACGCTGTAAGACTTGCACACTCGCCCTACTGGTGAGACAGCCACTGCACCCAAAAAAAGGTCCTGCTCTTTATCGATCTACGGGCTGTTATGTGACAGGATCACAGTGTGACGTCGCTTGCCCATTGTCCCTGCAGGTGGTCGTGAGAATTTGTTGGGGGCGGCGGGTAGGCGGGTGCGGCTCTCTGAGAAATGAGAGATGGATTCTGTGCTCACAGCTCTAAGCCTGGACCCCGTCCTCATTACCTGCCATTTTCTGCTCCTTCGTGCGTGGGCTGCCGGGTCCCCTGCCATTTCTTTTTATCCTCCTCTCCATCTGTTATTTCAACTGGCATTTGAATTCACGCCTTGGTTACCTTGGCATTTTGTTGATGGGGCTTAGAGGTGCCATTTGATGGCTCCACTGTTTTTTTTGTTTTTTTTTTGGGGGGGTTTGTTGTTGTTTTTTTTGCCTGTAAATGGAAAGGTGGGTGAGAAGGGGGTAGTTTGGTCCGGTTTGGTTTTTGTTCCGTTTTTTTCGGCAGCATGGTCTCTTTCGCCTCACGCCCAGGGAACGCTTTTCACATTGTGCCCACGCAGTTGTCAACTTTGCGTCCAGAACCCAATGCGTTTCTTAGCGAATAAATCACTTTTCAATTACTGCAGAAATTGTAGCTTTTCAGCTAAGGCCTCCGACAAGAAAATTGGCAGGTGACCTTTCAATAGTTTACCTCAAAATTTTTTTTACAGTGAATGTAATTTTAACTACATTTTTTTGTACTTATCAATACAGACGAGGTCCATTTTGTGTAGCTTGAGTGCAATGCAGGATTTTGACAGAGGCATGGATTGCACATCAGCATTATTGACCTGGCCTCCCCCCTGGTTCCAGTCTATAAGCACTAGCAGAGCAGCTTCATTAACTGTGGAGTGGCAAGAGAGAGAAGCGCCTCCGTCCTTATCGATCCGCCGAACCGGCTTCTGCATATTTAGAGGCCCTGTTAAAATGTGAGGGGGTTAGCACTGCTCCAGATCAGGGAGGGGGAGGGCCCCTTAGGAATTCCCCCCCTGAATTACACCTGACGAGGCCATGCCAAACGGGTACGCCGTGTTTCTGGGCAAGAGGCGAGCGAGAGACTGAGACTGTGCGTCTGCGTGGTCTCAAAAGAGCTTCTATTTTTTTCCCCTTCGTTTATGGCTTGCTTTGTTTTTTTCAAGCTGATTTCAGGGCTGGCTGCTGAGGCGAATATGCGTGAAGGGGGTAGAGACTGTCTCCGGTGAATGACGGCTCATCCCACCACCCGCCGTGTTTTCCAGGCTTCAGGCTGTCTGTCAAGGCACCGGGCGCGCGTGTAGCGACAGCGCTGCGTTCTCGCTAAGCGCTCGACGAGCTTTGAGATTTAGTGTCAAAGTGCCCCGGAGCAATTCTATCTGTGAATAGAGGTGCTTTCAAGTTTCCTCGCATGGCTTAATATTGCCAAGGAGACGAGCACAGCCAAATGTGTCGATGAAACAATAAGACCAGGCTGACCACAGTAGTGAGAGCTGTCGCCTTTGTACTTCTGATGGTCAGACTCTGATGGCTGTGTACAGTGGTATAAAGACACCTAATACTGGTGTCCAGTGGGTAATAACAAACACATTGGGTAGATTTATGACAAAGTAAAAATTATTGTTACACCCCAAACATCTGAATTAGGCTGAGGTTTGTTAGCTCTGCATGAGCATACTACATTGAGTTTCATGTACTTTTTCTGGAATAATTAGAATGCATTCCATTCCTCAACTCCAGTAAATATCAAATAAGGTACCTTACAGATTACTATAAAGAGACATGTATTGGGTCCCCTTCTAAGACCCATCAGTACCCATTGTTGAGTTAGAAAGCCTCTTTTTGTCCTGACGGCCTTCAGTTGCTCAAATCAGTGTGATTAGATCACAGTATGGTTGAGCCGCGTGTGTTTAATCGCGGTTGCTGTGATCCTCTGAGAAGCAGACGCAGACATGAAGCAAAATGCAGGGCCCTGCAAGAGGACAAGAGTAACAAGAAAAGCAAATGGAGATTATGGCGGTACCAGGATTTTGGAGCTGTATTCCTTGAGGAGAATGTGAAGTGTATATAGGCCCATGGACACTGTTGACACTGTGCTTCTGAGCCCTATGCAATGGCCCTCTTCTTTCTGTCCCTTCTCCTGCAGTGTGTGCTCTACCTGTGGACCCTCAAGATCAACCACCCCACCACTCTCTTTCTCCTCAGAGGCAACCACGAGTGCCGCCATCTCACAGAGTACTTCACCTTCAAACAGGAGTGTAAGTGGAGCGGCCGGGTCGCTCGATGAGGGTGCGCCCTCGCCGTCAGCGAGCGCACGAGTGTAGGCTGTCGTTGGGGGGCGCGTGGCAGAGTGAGGACACGTGGCGAAGTGCACACGCATGTGGGCTCTCTGACTGATGCCCCTTTCACACGCGAAACCCCGGGATTGACACAGGATATTGAACACGGATTCAACCCGTTCTCACCACACTATGGTCACGGGTAAGTCCCGGGTCCTCGCCATTCTTACAAGACCCGGGTCCGCAGGTTTACTTCCGTACACGTCCGTTTTCTTTCCTGCTAATACAGCCAGTTTGGTAGCCAGCTGGCATAAAACCTTTTAAGTAATGTATGCCTATTATTTGTTATTTCACAGACCGGAGTCGAAAACGTGGGTTTACCCATTCACACCAACGGCAAACACAGGTTTTACCCGGGTCATTGATTTGGTATGAGCGGGGTATGAATGAGCTCGGCCACGCCTGCTTTTTTAGTGCGCTATCATTTGAGAGTGCAATCAAGGCTTCAATATCTCCAGCCCACTGAGGTACTGTAGCACTATTTCCGGGCACGAGGTAACGCTCGCTGCAGTCTGACTGAAAATCCCATGTCTCCTCCTGTGTACGCAAAGGGTAAACGGCAGGAAGGGAAGCAAAGCGAGAGAGACGTAGAAGGCGGCTATGGCTGCACAGTAAAGGCGCATTACTGTGACTTCCACACAGAGACGGGGGTGGACAGTCGAGACGGCCTGCCGCCGCCTTCTTTCCGTTTAATGTTTCATAGGCGCCCGTCTCCAGCGCGGCGGAGATCCGGGCTCAGAACACATACTGTAACCCCGTCCCCTGCGCTCATGTCTCCCCCATTCACAGCCTGCCCAGAGAGGGAAAGGGCACTCTCGCTCCCCACCCCAAGCAAATGGGAATTTATGCAACGTCTTGCATTTCACGGACAACGGCAGAAATGCTCGCATCTGCTGATCCAAAATAGGAGCGGTACAATCCGTTTATCAAATTAGTGTCGGTTCAGACAATTTTATTTTTACGCGCAGCATATTATAAAGAGCAGCAAATTAATGGAGCAGGCAAATTTGTATTTGTAAAGAATACTCGTGAATTAGATGTTTTTACAAGTTTTTTTTAAATATGAGCGAACACAGCTCTGCATGTTGTTAACACAGTTTTCACTGAAAAACACTAATATGCTACTGCGTAGTGTAGCAGTTTCTCATGTAAGTTGGGAAGAATGTGGATTTGTAATGGACAAACCGCAGTGTGTGTCTGCATCTGAACCTAGGCTAAATGTATTGGCTGTATGCCAGTGCAGTCCACTCAAACCTAAAATTAACAAATCTTTTTTTTTTTTAAGAATGAAAATTATAATGCTGCCTTGCCAACTTATTCTAAACATATGGCCAGAATGGTCACTGCTACAAGCTCAAATTTTGAAACATAAATTAACTGTCATTTTGTGATTTGGCAGCAAACGCATAACAAAATTACTGAAAATTGTGCATCCTCTTGGCCAAACTAAAGTGCCTTTTACTAGCTTTTTTATAATACAGAAAGGAAAAGCCAAGTAATTACACAACATGAATAGATTTGCCTCGATATTGAATATAGATATTTTAACCGGTAAGTAAACTATATAAATGCAGTAATTTTAACTTTTATTAAAATTTTGTTAATTAAGCCAGATGTCTGGATCAGACCATTGCATGGATTACTGGGTGTAGAGTACCCTGTGTGCCCTGTGACGGCCCTGTGTGCCCTGTGACGGCCCTGTGTTCCCTTATGACGGCCCTGTGTGCCCTGTGATGGCCCGGTGTGAAACGCATAATGAAAGCAGGGGAAGTGCCTTTTGACTGACAGGTGGGACAGCCGTAGTATTGGTTAATAGAATGTGTGAGCTAAATATTCCCTTTCAGAGAGTAGTATAGTTTTAATAATATACCGAGAGAGTAGTATAATTGTATGTACATGTATGCCTAATGAAAACAGTCTGAAATCAGAATGCATAGACACCATTTAAGCAAAGCCATCTGAATATTTAGTGTTTCTCGCTGTGTGAGGTGAACCTGCATTGAACGGATTGCAGAATAATAGAATTGGGAAACATGAATCATCCATTAAAAACACCAAGAATGAAGTGCAATAACTTGTGCTCTTCTACATTATGGCTGAGTGAGTAGATTCGTTTTGGATAGTTTACATTGTGGTTAATAGGGGAGGGAAAGCATGGTGAGATTAAATCCACGAAGACCTTGTGTTTTTGAGTAATGTTTTTGTAGCCGTTTCTCTTCTTACTTTCAAAGCCCGTAATCAGCCATTAAGCACAGCTGAGCTTGCAGGGCCTGCAGGTTTGTCTTTTCACACTCTGCCCTTTTAACCTGTAGCTGCGCTTATGGCACTGATCCATCTGACCCATCTGCCAGGAGGATATTAACTCTCACACATAGCCCACGGGTCACGTGACCATGGGGTATTTTGAACCCTGAGACGGAGAGGGAGACGGAGAGAGACAGAACAGTGGCTCTTACTCAGTGCTACGTTTACACGGCGGGTAGCTGTTGCTGCTGTAAACCCCCCAGTCGCTAAAGCACTTAAATCCGCTCACCTCAAGGGACTTTCACTTTTTTCTGTATTTACCAAACACACATTTGCATGAACAGCCCAGTGATTGTACGTGTTCTGATCATGGGAACCCGCCCTCCCCCCCTTCACACACACACACACACACACACACACACACACACACACTACAAGGTCAGACACCGCCCCTTGTTTGGGGTCGCCTCACCTAGCTTGACCATAACACAGGACCAGGAGAATTAACTCCGTTTGCACAACAACAGATTGGCCGGCTCGACAAATCAGAGGGGGCCTCTCTCACTCCTGCACCAATAGGCAGTGAGTGGGAAGGCTGTCAAGGTTACAGTCAGGAACAAATGAAGTCCCTCTCAAGGCAAGGCTGAGGCATTGGCAAGCCTTTGTGCTGTTGTATTATCGATATGTCAGAGAAGTGCTTTAATGGGCTGGCTCTGTTTGAATGAATGTACTTAATTCAGCTTGGTGAATGCAATCCCCGTCTTGCTCGAGAGGGAATTCTAAAGCAGTGCATGGCCTATTAGAATCTAATCTCTTATGAGGAAATTGTAGGAGAGCCCGTTCAAATGAATGCTTGCGATGGATGGCATGAATGTGGACTGAATGAAAAGTATCAAAGGGACATAATAAATTAAATCTGAGGGAAGGATCCTTGCTTTTTCTTAATCTTTTTTTTTCTTCCCTCTATTTGTTGACCACCCCCCCCCCTCTTTGTTGGGCTTCATTGTAGGTAATTTGACACCCAAAATTAAAATGTCTGCTCTGTTTGTAATGTGAACCCGTGTGACTGCCTATGTCAAACTGAAGGGGCCTGCTTCAGAAACTTGATGCTGTCCTCAAATTAATTTCCAGATTGGGAAATGCTCATATTAATTCATATCTAATCTTGGAGCCAAATAAAGCAGTTGCCTCTACCCTTTTCAACATATTTCTGTTCATATACCACGACTGGATTTGATAACGTAGCCTTCGGCTTGTCAGGAACAGTCTCTGCAGTGAACTTTAAAGTACCGGGCCAGAACATCGTGGCAACAGTCAAAGTTTGTTCTGGACATTACGTTTCCTGCCTTAAATTTAATTAAGACTGTTGTTTTCTAATTCCAAGGAGAGTTGATGAATGATTCAGGGAGTTGACTCCTCATCACTTAAAGATAATTTATATTCAGTCTGTCCACATTGGCTTGCCTCCCACTAAGCCAAGTTCCTCCCACTGTCCCAATTAGTATTTCTATATTGCCAAGGAGAGCCACTTCTCCTTCAGCTGCCTTTTATGGTCCAGGGATGTGGATACTGACAGGAAGTATGGAAATTGATAAAAGCTGCTTTTACTTCTTTGTGGTCTTATTAAATAGTTTAATTTACCCATCTATTGCTTTATTTAACCAATTTTATTGTCTTGAAAATGGTAGGTAGTGGTCCGGGTCAAATAACCTGTGAATGCGTAGCTAAAGTGGTTTTGTCCGCAGGTAAAATCAAGTATTCTGAGCGAGTGTACGACGCCTGCATGGATGCGTTCGACTGCCTGCCCCTCGCCGCCCTCCTCAACCAGCAGTTCCTGTGTGTGCACGGCGGCCTGTCGCCGGAGATCAACTGCCTAGATGACATCAGGAAAGTGAGTATCCCTCCACAGGACAAAGGCTCCCTCTGCAGTGATGTCGTTTTCACTCTATGTGAATGTCCCGCACACTCTGCCTGACGTGCATTTTCCTGCCATTCATACCACTATGTAAATTACTGCATATGTACACCACCGGTCAAAAGTTTTAGTACCTCCACAATTGCAAGCAATTAAAAGTAATAAACATCTTTTATTTTTACAAACGCCATAATTTAAATATTAGAGTCATCATAATAGGCTCTTTTTGCCGTAATAACCGCTTACCATATTCGTGCCATTTTTTCTACAAGGGCAGTCGTTTGGTTCTGGCCAGGTTCACACCAACACTGTGGAACTTCCCACAGATGTGCTGAACTTGTGGGATGCTTCTCTTTGACCTTTCTGTCCAGTGTGTCCCAAACTAGCTTGATATTACTTCTCTTGTTGGAAAATGGCTAGAATCTTTTCACCTGTTTATTTACCAAAATATGTTTTTTTCATGAACTCCAAAATTGAGGTCACTATCCTGTGAAGTAAAATATTATTTGTAACTTCTGACTATTCACCTCTTGACTTGTGCCATTTAAAGTTATTTACAAAGGTTCATCTGCTTAAATTACACAAAAAACTGAGTACTGAAGCACAAATAAACTACTAAAACCTTTCACCGGTCGTGTATATATTATATTGTATGTAAAATATGTACGTAATAATTATAATATAATATATTGCCTTGTGTAAATGTATGTACATTTGTGCGCATTTTACACTGTCTAAAATTAGGTGGTTCTTTGCTTTTAATTAAATTGTGAAGGTCTATTAGTAACACCAGGGTATGAAATACATTTTTTTCACCCACTGGCCAGAGTGGCTTGTGGATTCTAAAAATCACCACCCATTTTCAACACGTTACCTTTTACAATATAACACCACCTGGTTTGTTATCGGCCAAAGTGGCTGCTAGAGTAAAACTCTTGCCAGCCACAATCAGAATTTTACCAGAATTTGGCTGGTGGCTGATGTTAATTTCACACCATGAGTAACACCTTTTTCATAAGAAGGTGTAAAAACACACAGTGAGGCTCTGTCTTATTATAGCACAGTTATTGCACTCTCACTTTGCCACGGTACAGTTTGAGAGGATTTCTCTCTGCTGAGCAGATTGAAGTTAAACGTTAATGGTTAAATCCTGTGAACTGGACCTGCGACACTGCCACTTGCATAGCTTAGTTATTACTGTATCGGTTCCAGTGATGAGCTGCTTTCTGATAGGCTTAGTCCTGCTCTGTCTCTTTGGTATCCTGAATTGACACAAGAAGTAGCTGCCAGACTTTAAAGTGTAGTCGTTTTATTTGTGCCTCGGAGATCTTTAAAGATGTGGGCTCTGTGTTCTGCCATATAATTTGTGTGCTCAGAATAGTAGTAGAGTTTTCAGACTGCTGCTGTTTCCATGCTGATGTATTGTGTGGAGGAGTCTCTGCTATGGGTGATTGTGCTAAGGGAGTCTGTGCTGTGCTGCGCTACACTGCGCTCTGCAGCTCGACAGGTTCAAGGAGCCGCCGGCGTTCGGGCCCATGTGTGACCTGCTGTGGTCCGACCCCGGGGAGGACTACGGGAGCGAAAAGACTGCAGAACACTTCAACCACAACTCGGTCAGAGGCTGCTCCTATTTCTACAGGTGCGAGGCTAAGATAGGGGGCGCTGTTTGAAATCCCATGCAACCCTGATGACTGGACGGTCCTGAGCTTTTGTACCTTGTGCTGCAGATGTTAATTGGCAGTGCAGTTGTGTGGCTCCAGCAGAGTTTGGGCCAATTCCATCTCAGTTTGGTCAAGTCAATTAAGAACATTAATTGATTGAAAATTTATCTTCGAACATTATCGGTGTTCTTCAGTTTGTGAATTGAAATTGGATTGGACCCCCGGAAGCCTGAACTGCAGCGCTTGTAGTGCAGTCCTCCTCAAGCTGATTAAGTGTGGAGAACTCTGCCCTTGTGTGTTGCTGGAAAGCCCTCTGCAGTGGAAATCCTCTCCACTTAAGGCGGCTGGTTTGATTCTGGGAAAAGCCACGCACATGCTGGGTCGCTGTACCCGCTGAGCGCCTGTCCAGCTGCCACTAATTTGTGCCACCTTAACCAATCTCAGGTGGTCTGCAAATTGCTGGAGCCTGGTCTCCAGAGTTGTTTTGGGAGGGATGGGGGGGCGAGGTGGGTGGGTGGGTGGGTGTGGGGGGGGGGGTGTGGGGGTGGGTGGGTGGGTGGGTGGGGGGGGGGGTGGGTGGGTGTGGGGGGGGGGGTGTGTTGGTGGTGGCAGCTGGTGTGGTGCAGAAAGGCCCAAAATGCCAGCAGCCACACACACAGCTCTCTCTGTTGTTTGCTACAGCGTCTCGCTGCCAAAGCGCCCCCTCAAACGTGGTCATTAGCACGTTAGCCCATTAGCCCAGCTCTGTCTCCTCCATCACTCCACCATTAAACCCTACTCCCAAAGCCAGTGGGCAGAGCAGGACAATACAAATATATTTCAAAAAGCAAAGATCAGCTAGATCTCCATTAATTGACACTTGTGTCATAAAGGATCTTTGTTATGTTCTTTGTACCAGTGGGCAATGAGTAAAATGCAAAACACACGAACAGAAAGTCCAGGCTTTACCCCTCACCCAGTCTGTTCATCTACGTACATCTCTCTTCCTCTTTCCTTGCAGTTACCCGGCGATATGTGACTTTTTGCTAAACAATAACTTATTGTCTCTAATAAGAGCGCACGAAGCGCAGGATGCCGGGTAAGTGAACTCTTCTATTTATCATTTTTATTAACACCTTTTTTTTGGCTTTTCAATACTGCTGGTCCATTCAAGTCCCCCAGTGCAGTCACGATTTTTCTTGACTTTGAAGTGTTCATTATGCCACTATAAAGATGTATGCTTACTTTGAAAATGTCAACATTTTCTTTTGATGAAAATTTCTAAGTGCAAGCGCTGGAGGTCTGGAGGTGTGTTGATTCTGTATGGATATTCACATCAAGTCCTGATTGGTAGCCCAATAACTGGTTGAATCACTGATTGGTTAAAATGTAATATCTTAATTATATGGAAAACATGGACTCCAAATGACCACTACCAAATCATCCCATATTGGCCATTATAAGCATTTAGTTACTTTCAGGATAAAAACAATTATAAAACATCTTGCAAAATCTCAACCGAGTAAGATATCCTGAATATCGTATTGTTTGTTTTCTATATACAATCTAACTATTACAATATTATTTTGATTGCATAATTCTTTGATTGCAAATAATTTGAATTGTATTGATTTTATTTACGTGTACACGTATTTATCAAAAATTTTAGTGGAAGATGCCATAGTTTTGTTAGTTGAAATTATCATACAGTTCAGCAGTGGTTGGAGTGTCTCAGTATTAGTCATGCTTTCCTTGGGATTACAGTGGCTTGGAGGAGCAGTTCCCAGTGTGAATTGGGAGTGTCTAAGTTCCACTGGCTGAGTGCTGCTGTGGTCTCACTCCTCTGTTCTCGTCCTGCCTTTCTCATGCAGGTACCGAATGTACAGGAAAAGCCAAACGACAGGTTTCCCCTCATTAATCACTATCTTCTCAGCACCAAACTACCTAGATGTCTACAACAACAAAGGTTGGTAACTACTCACAGTGGCAGAGTAGAAATGTGTTTGTGTGCTTGTTTGTCTGTGTGTTTGTGTGCGCGCGTGTGTGTGTTTGTGAGTTTTTGTATCTATGCGTTTGTGCGTGCGTGCGTGTGTGTGTGCGTGTGTGTGTGCGTGTGTCAGAGAGAGAGAGAACAGGGCAGGTTCCTGGATTTGTGTTTATTAGTATGATAGAGAAAATGTTATATCGTTTGGCAGTGTAGACTCTCTCTGAGTGATGTTTTCTTGGCTGAACATTTCCCCTGGGTTCTGGGTGTGGGAACTACCCGCCCTCAAACAGGTCAGGTTTCATAACACGCATGAGCTAACCAGCCTGTCACCATCGTCCACCCTTAACCCTTCTGCTCAAACGCTGCCTCTCCACCGCCCACACCTAACTACTGCGCACCTAACTGCTCCGCGACACCAACTCCACACTCCCCAACCTGAGCTACTCCTGCTCCACCTAGCCATGACCCCACCGATGCCACCCTACTCCCCTACTGCCACCCTATCCCCCTACTGCCACCCTATCCCCCTACTGCCACCCTATCCCCCTACTGCCACCCTATCTCCCTACTGCCACCCTATCCCCCTACTGCCACCCTATCCCCCTACTGCCCTCCCTACTGCCACCCTATCTCCCTACTGCCACCCTATCCCCCTACTGCCACCCTATCCCCCTACTGCCACCCTACCCTCCTACTGCCACTCTACTCCCCTACTGCCACTCTACTCCCCTACTGCCACCCTACCCTCCTACTGCCACTCTACTCCCCCTACTGCCACCCTACTCCCCTACTGCCACCCTATCCCCTTACTGCCACCCTATCCCCTACTGCCACTCTACCCCCCTACTGCCACCCAATCCCCTACTGCCACCCTATCCCCTACTGCTTGGCATTAACACCAATGTGCTGGACCACTTTTTCCTATCTGTCTGTCTGAGGACTCATCATCAGTTGTTGCCTGGAAACCCAAAGGGTTGAAACTTCTTTGGTTGTGTCTTTCGTAATCTTATGTAAATTATGCATTCATTAAAACTGTTTCCTAACAACCTACTATTGTCCTGTGGCCATGAATATCTAAGAGGAGGAAGGCTGGAATAATGGATTGTTGAAAGCCTGGACGTGGGCATGTTGAAGACTCCCACGCTTTGTGAAGGCTCAGCGCTCTTTCTCTCTCTGCAGCTGCTGTGTTGAAATACGAGAACAACGTTATGAACATCCGTCAGTTCAACTGCTCTCCCCACCCGTACTGGCTGCCCAACTTCATGGATGTCTTCACGTGGTCCCTGCCTTTTGTGGGGGAGAAAGGTAAGGGCAATGCATTCTGGGGGTTTTCTACTCAGACACTGAAAATTTTACAAAGGACGGGCCAGCATTCTCTTACTTTTATGTAGAGAATTTTTTATTTTTTTTTTTGTCTGACGAACAATGCATTAGCATGACCCTTCTAGTAACACAGGAGTCTGAAGCAATGTATGGAGACGCTGGAGTTGTGCTAAGTTTTGGCTGTGTTTGCTCACAGTGACGGAGATGCTGGTAAACGTGCTGAACATCTGCTCTGACGATGAGCTCATGTCCGAGGGAGACGACACATGTGAAGGTAAGGGCAGGGCTCACGCTCCCCTTTCTCCGTTAGCCAAGCTGCAGACTAACACACTCCAGGGCCGGCAACCCCCTTTGTAAAACACTGCACAATAGCCCCCTGTGACTCTACAAATGTGAAAGAGAAGTGCTACACCTTCATTATTGAGGCTGTAGCCTTTCCTTGCTATTGCTATAGCACCAGTTAAGTGCTAAAAGCTATTTTATTCAGACTATGGTGAAGGGATGAGTTGCCATAAGTTTAAGCACGGCACAAGTGCAGCACCAAAGTTTCTTGGAGTAGTTTTGAATATACTGTATATGTAGTTAACTTGTGACTGCATTATTCTTTGCACTTGGTTGTGCATTAGGGGTGTGATGTAGTATTTCATTGTTTTGTATGTCTCCAACGCATCTCTTTTTCCATGTATTGCAAACACTGGCCCGCATCCCCGTGCCAGCACGCCACTTCTCGTGGCACGGCACCAGCGCCAGAGTGCTGCTGAAACTTAGCGGCGTTACCCGCGTCGTTCCTGCGCCCGCCCCCCCCGCTGTTTCTTCTTCCATCGGCTTTTATTAATGGGCCCGCAATCAATTTTGATTCCCTGACTTATTTCTGATTGTTGTATTGCCTTTGGGGAAGTGCAGGCGAGAGAGCCGGCCGTGCGGATAGATGAAAGTGGGGAGCAATCAGAACCTCCCCATCTCCCCTCCAGACCATTTAGACTGCTTAGAGAAGCCCTCCTAATAATCAATAGGAGAAAGTCTTCACTGGCTCCTGCCGAGCTCCACTTTGGCAACACCTCCGTACTGCTCTCAGTATTTATTTAATGCTACTGATATTGAATGTAAGTACACCGTCTGTGTAGCCTTTCGTTTGTGTAGCGCTGTCGGTCAGATTTCAACAAGCCGACTGCCTAAAAAGCCTACTCTCCTTGGAATAAGGAAATGCACAGAGAGGCCTCTGAGCAGGTCATGTGACTTCCAACCTCTGACCTCTAATATTAGCACAGTTTGGTGATATTCAGCACAGCAGCTGCAAGTTCAGGCTCGTCATCTTTTTATTCCAGAGAGATTTAAAGAAGCGCACGGACACTGGGGGGGGAAACATAGCCGCCGTGCTTGTCAGCTTCGAATTGTTGGATTTCGCGCTCTGATAATTTTGAAGCTGTGACTCTTGCGCCGTGTCTCATAATAGCGCAAACATGTGCTGTTTTAATTAACAAAGGATTTTAGTTTTTCAAAGGATTTTATTTTAATTTTTTATTTTTTAAATGTATTATTATTATTTTTTATTAAAGCTGACGCACTTCCCCCTGGGCTTACAGTACTCTTCGTTTTACACTGAGTATACTCTTTAAAAGCAGTGTTTAAAAAATGGCACGGAATCTGCCTGAGTACGAATTTGGAATATGTCACATGTGATTGAGGTGGGGAGGACGGTGGGCAACCTCTCTGGGGGCCAGAAGGGGGCCAGAAGGAGTGGGCAAGGAGTCAGCCTTCCCATCTCACACAGCTGCTTGCTTTCCCCCAGGCTGACAGTCGGCACAAAGCACTCTGGGAGTTTTGATGTAGCCTAATTAAAAGCAGAGCACAGTTTCAACTCAAACTGACACAGTTCCACATGCGTGTTTGTAGGCCTCAGAGTTTTGCCAAGGAGATTTTGAGGCTTTCCCTGGAGACGGGTGGCTCAGAGCTCCACTGAGCTCCTGCTACTTGGCCTACAGTCTATTTTGGGCAGAAGCCACCCGTTGTTTGACATAATTCAGCGAGCTTCAGGATGGCCCGTGGAATGTGGAAGGGAGCAGTTTGATCTTTTTTTTTTTTTGTGTGTTTAAAAATAATCCGGTCTAAAATGTGTTCCAAGAAAACGAAGATTGCACTCAAATGGAATTTCTCCAAGAATGCATAAACCAGGTCGCTGGGGTTAGTGGTGTAAACGGTGGTTGCCCCTGGTGACAGTGTCCCTGGAGACCTGGACCGAGCTGTGTCTCGTCCTGACAGGTGGTACCCCGGCAGTGCGGAAGGAGGTGATCCGGAACAAGATCCGCGCCATTGGGAAGATGGCCCGCGTCTTCTCCGTTCTCAGGTGAGACTCGACGGGGGAGGACAGAGCAACCGAGGAAACGGTTTCGCAACGTTACAGGGGACACTTGTCAAATGAGATGAGGGAGTTGGAGGATATATTCTGTTTGCATTGTAAATCAATAAAAGCTGTGCACCGCACAATTACTCTCCTCTTGCAAACACAGCAAGAGTCCATTAGGCGAAACAAGCCGGCATAAATGACTCCTGACGTGGTTGATGTCATAATTATGTTCATCATTATTACAGATTACTGGAAGATATGGAACTTTCTGTGCATGTCTTTCTAGTTGTGTGCCGTACCCAGAATCAGGATTTTGTTGCAATTGCTCAGTTGAATTGAGGTGGTGGCAGAGGTGTGGCCAGTACTCACGTGTGTGTGTGTGTGTGTGTGTGTGTGTGTGTGTGTGTGTGTGTGTGTGTACGGCTGTACGTACATGTGATTTTATGTGTGTGTGTGTGTGTGTGTGTGTGTGTGTCTCTGCCTCTGCAGAGAGGAGAGTGAGAGTGTGCTGCAGCTGAAGGGGCTGACCCCCACTGGCACCCTGCCCCTGGGGGTGCTGTCAGGCGGCCGGCAGACGCTGCAGAGTGGTGAGTGTCCCAGCCTGTGTCTCCACCCTGCCATTGCACATGCTCAGTCTGCAGGCCCTGCGCTACGCTGACCCTGCCCTGCAATGAGCGCTCTAACAACACCCCCATCGACCAGGTCACACTGACCGCACTGCTACATACACTAGCGCTCTAACAACACCCCCATCGACCAGGTCACACTGACCGCACTGCTACATGCACTAAACATACACTAAATATCAACACCAACATTATATCCTTTTATAGACTGGGATATGCACGGCATTTAAATGCTTCCTTAATGATTGTCATTCAACATCAGATCCCTTTAGTGGGTGGTTTTCACCTTGAGAGAAGTCATTGGGTCTACGCAAGTGTGTGCATATGTGTGGCTGCCAGCTGTCACGGCTGAGGACTGCCAGTCCTTGCCAACGCTCACTGTGTTTCAGGAGTTATTGTTTAGGGCGAAGCAGGTTATTTATTCCCCCACAATCCTGGCCTGCATTTTCACCCCAAAAGTCCCTCTTGACCTCTCTGGCTGATGTAATGGGTAAGCCTCTGTCAGCAGCATAATTCCATCAGCCCGGCCTTAAGAAGTCAGACGGCGTGAACCAGATGCAGGCGCCTCCTGCTTGCCAGAGGAAGAACAAAATTCACCTGTTTCCGGGCTGGCAGCCAGAGTCCTTAGCGCCTCAAGAAGAGGGCCGTAAAAGAGAACACTTCCCTGGAAAAGTTTGAAGTTCCTCCTCTTGCATTGTATCAAAGCTAATCAAGTGGCCTAGATTGATAGCATAGCACATTCAAATTCACTAATGCTTGGCATCCTTGTAATGTTTGATGCATGAAACCCATTTGGCTTCAGCGCCTAATTGGACCCTTGAGGTACGCCTGGCAGTGCAGCCGGAGGTTTTCAGCGCAGGTCCTTGCAGGCAGGCAAGCAGGCCCTCTCACGCTCACTATCCGGTCGCTTCCTGCACTCTGCTCACTAACTCTCTCCTTATGCTAAACCAGTCAGTGTTTACCTCTGCAGAAAGCACAATCCTGGCCGAGCTCATTTTAATCCTCCATCCAATGTGGTGATTAAATCGCTGCAGTCAGGCAGAACTTTAAAGGCGTGGCATGCTGGAGGAGGGGAGTTGATGGCGGCCTTTCACTGCGCACGGCGTACCCAGGCGTGGCCCCTGACACGAACGACGCGGACGCGCCCTCATTCCTTTTAGCCTGTCGACGAAGAGGCCGGACTGTAACAGCCAAAAGTCGCATATTTGCCTTTATGTGGACGGTTCTGCTGCTCAGAGCAGCAGGACAGGGGGCAGGATTTTCTGATGGCTGAGGCAAAGGGAGGCAGCAGGTTATTTGGAATACTGGTCACCGCGACTTTTAAGGAGGCTCTTCATATCTACGGTGACCTATCCTTCAACAAAGCAGGGTCACCTTTAATCCTGAACTGCCAACAGCCCTTTAGGAGGCTGCTGATGCTATCCAAACCTCATATGAAAAATATGTCCCCCCTGTTTTTATTTTCAGACCTCATTGCTGTTTTTTCACGGTTTGGTGAACCTCAGATGGTACCACATATATTTTTCAGTAATTACAATATAGTCTTAAATAAAATGCGCTGTATAATGTTAATAATTCTCCTTATGACTGCAAATCAGTATCCAGAAAATGTGTGCTCCGCCACATTCCCAGAATGGGGAATAAGCCATTCTGTATGAGACCTCTAATCATCCACTCAAATGCTACAGTTTGTCAAGTTCATAGATTGAGCTGCCAAACGTTCACCCTGAGATTCAGAATGAGAATCTCTGTGGGAAGACGGCACCGCTGGCCTCTTTTCAGTGGCCTACTTTGACATGTATTTCCAGGCGATTATCTTGACTTTCTGTAACTTCCAGATACACTTAAGTCTTCCAGCTCTGTGCAACGCTTTGCTAGTACACTCCCCTGTGGATGAGGGTGCTTCCTCATCAATCATCCATCCCTGGACAAAGGGCGCCCCCTGTAGAACTTATTTAATAACACTGAGCGCTCGTGGTTAGTGGTGTGTAATGTTCTGTAAATGTAACCTGAAAATAGTGTCTTTTCTTGACTCCAAAGCAACAGAGGGTCGTGTGATATGGCTCAATTATCTCAGATTTCTCTGCACAAAAGAACAATGTTGATGCCATCGATAATGAAACTATCAAACTTAACCTAATGTACCCCGGGTCACTGGATCCTCTTGACATGGAAACGGTTTTAAATGCAGAGCCCGCCATCACGTGGCTTTACGCCTGCATCTGGGCTACAGCTTCACATTCCTGGTCTTAAATTTCCGGAAGCACGTCTCATTGAAGAAGATGCCCCCTGATACCCTAATTAAACGTCCCCTTTCTACTCCACTGCAGTATCCAAGGCAACAAAATCGCCGTTACAGACCTTCAGCTTCTGTGCTATGCCTCCCTTTGCCCTTATATTCATCACCGCTTATTTGCTTAAATTTGAATGCAGATATTTGTGTAAACGGAACAGAGCCGAACCCTGGCTTTGCTGTTCCCTGAGGTATCTTTCTCTGGAATGTGATGTGGGGCAGGGGTGGGGAGGGTGGAGGGGGCAGGGGGCGTTGATTGGTATGGATGTGTGGTTGCATTGATAATTGAACTCACTTTTTCTCCATTCATTTTGGGCATGGCACTGCTACTTATGCTTACACAGCCACCGTAGAAGCAGAGGAAGCACGAGGTATGCCAGGGCTCTGTGGAGCCCTCTCAGTGTTGTGTGTCATGTGACCCCTGCTGTGGGCCCTCCTGTCCTTGTACAAACCTCTTTTCCTTTTTTGGCAGTTTTTATTTTTTGGTTCTTTTTCTTCGTTTTGTCTTTTTTGTATTCTGTGTGTATCCGTTTTGATTTTGAAGTGGCCGTGGTGACACCACTGTATGGAAAAAGGCTACTCTTGCACCACCAGTGACTGCAAAATGACCGGGATCTCTGTCTACTTTCCGGCAGGGGAGACCTGGACTGAACCATCTGCCCCCTGCCTTCCATACTTTTTATTCCTCTCAAGCACAAACGCACTGTATCATCTGCAGTACTAAGACCCTACACACTATCATCTGCAGTACTAAGACCCCTACACACTGAAGAATTTGCAGTACTAAGACCCCTACACACTATCATCTGCAGTACTAAGACCCCTACACACTATCATCTGCAGTACTAAGATCCCTACACACTGAGAAATATGCAGTACTAAGACCCCTACACACTATCATCTGCAGTACTAAGATCCCTACACACTGAAAAATATGCAGTACTAAGACCCCTACACACTATCATCTGCAGTTCTAAGACCCTACACACTGAAGAATTTGCAGTAATAAGACCCCTACACACTGAAGAATTTGCAGTACTAAGACCACTACACACTGAAGAATATGGTGCTAAGACCACTACACACTGAATAATATGGTGTCACCAGCAAAGTTATTTGGGTCTTTTTCCTTGAGTGAATTATGACTGCCCTGGACTTTTTCCCATTTTCTATGGAGATCTTTTCTAGTAAGAATTGAACTAGCTTCACGCCCCCTTTTTCCCACAACATGAGAAACTGCTTGATTAATAAGCAATGTAAGTAAAGTGAGCAATAGCTGGATTAATAAGAAGAGGGTATTGTTCTGGATACGTTCTTTCACTTGGTTGGAAATATTTCTCCCTCATGGTTTTTCGTAGATGTTTTTCTTTTAATTTAATTGCACCATTGTCTATGAGAATTAGCTTGTAAAGGGCTTCAACAGAAGGTGCGTGGGAGCTACTGCTTCCCGCAGAGCTTGGCAATCACACATCTACAATTCCATACGTAGAAATAGCCAAAGTAACAGTAGTTACCCGGCTTCTGTATTCACATGTTTATAACCTACCGTAGTCAGTTGGCCATGATTGGTAAGTTGGCACCTCAGCCTCATAAGTTACTTTCAGAAACCTCCATTAATGTCAGGCCTGCTGGTGGCCTATAACCCCCTCAAGTCTCTTTGGCCACTGCATCAGATCCAAATCTGGTTACATTGCTCGGCACTTAATGCGCTGTGTTTGTTTATTGTAAGGAGTAACACTCTGCCTGTGACTGCTCTGTTCCGTTGCATGAGACATCAAGCTGTTGCGTTAACACAAACAAACTGGCAGGAGCCTCTGAGTGCATGTGGCCAACACGGAGCATGGCGCCAGTATCTACCGCTTTCCCGGTCGCGTTCCCCCTGGGCACGGTCATGTTGGCTGGCCGGACCTGCCCCGTGGGCCGCTTGCAGGACTCCTGGTTGTGCAAGAATAAACCATTTTTCTGCGTTTGCCTGCCTGTGCTTGTCTGTCTGTTACTGGTCCAGTGCTAGCAGTAGTCTTGGGTGGGATGTGTTATGTTTTTTTGTTGTGGTTGCAGTTGTGTTGTAGCGCTGTGTGTATCATGTTATGTTGGTCATTTGAAAAAGCACCTGGTCTGCTTAAAGCATGCACATTTGCTTCATTATGCAGGCAGATCAGATTGATGGGATCAGACTGTAGCAATTAAACTTTGTCTGTGTGTGTGGAATTTGAATTGTGCTGATAAAACGGATGCGTAGCCAGGAGAATCCACAGCCTGCCCATCTCGGTGCTCAGTACGTTCTGTACTCTATTCACACTGCACACACTGCTGCTCCTGTCATTAGAAAACACTTAACGTTTACATTAAATGTATTAATTTGTCCTAAGTGACATATATGGCAAACAACATCAAGTGCAGATAAAAAGGAGCAGAATAGAGTGGACTGTAACCCTATAGATGTTTGGTGATCAGGCTTGGCTAACATATGAGGGAATCAAGCGATTAAATGCACAAATACTTGGGACAAGGCTCTTAGTACTAATCAATATTACTGTAGATTTGTGCTAATCAATATTGCTGCAAAGCAGATGGAGCTTAAATTAAATGAATGTATAAATGCAGGAAGAATCTATAATTAAAGCTTGTAATTAAACTTGAGTAATGAGGCTGTTATGAATATTAGTGTAGGCTGAGATGTAATTAGTTGAGACCTGTTTGAAGAGATAAAAAAAAAGAAAAGAAATCAAGGCGGGAATACTGCACTCTGTCCTAGTTCATCTCCTTTAGAGTACAGTACAGAGCAATGCTTTTTCTTACTGGACAGGATGTGCTATGATCAGCCAATGGTGTTTCACGATTACCCCGTCAGCGCGCTTTGAAATGGAGACCAGGATCATCGCGACTGCCTCCGTAAAGACATCGATTTGCACTAGCACAGTGAAAATAAAATGGGCGTTCACAAATTAAATTATCAGGGGTCTCCTCAGGTTAGATAATTTAGCCATAACATGATTTAACCAGCTTTTGCATCAGGTGCTTTAAAATGTTTCTTTTTTGTATATGTTGTCTTTTTGCATCAGAAGTTGCTGTTTAACTGTTTGTGTTGCCAGCTCATACCGTGCTGCTAACAGTATTGAATGAGGGAATGAAGCAAACGGCTCACGATGAGGTTAATGTTCCCCCAGCATGTCTTCTCCACCCCTGCCTCAGCCTCGCGATTCACCTTCACGCTCGGCAGCTCACCAGGAGCATTAAAACTGACATTCATGGTATTACTAAACTTCTGGTGCTGAACATACCAGTGTTATAAACGTAAGCTAATGTTCCCTATTGACATGTAAAATCATTGGAGTGCAACACAATGGTCCCAGTCACAGCTTTGATAGGTGCTGTGCAAAAGTCCGTGTCATTACACTGACCCTTTTCCACAGTAAGTTTAGAAATTTTAATGATGTTGTTTGATAAAAAAGGGAAGAGCTCCCACTGTATGGTGAAAGGCTTTTTGGGTAATGAGCAGATGTGTGTTGGGGACCGACATTAAATCCAGCGAGCCTGGGTTGCTTCACCTCATGTCGATTGACTTTTGCTATTGTTACGTGTTGTTGTTGCGTGTTGTTGGTGTTGCCATTTTAACCTCTAGTAACCATCCTGCCCAGTCACTTCTGCTTGAGAAAAACGGCTGGAAGGGCTGTGGAATTAAAAATAAATGGTGCATGGTTTAAACATGTCCCCCCCCCCCCCCCCCATTTTTTTTCTGCCCCATTTGGAATGGCCCATCGTGTATAGTCTATATACCAGCACTCATTACCACAACCTCTGCTATCGATTTTGGAGAGCGCAGACAAACGTGTTCTCCTCTGAAGCACGTGATGTCAGCCGCTGCTTCCGATCACACCACAGAGTTCGGGTCTGGCTTTTACACACGTGAATCGAAGGAAGACTCTTCATGTGCAGCTCAGCAAGCGGACTTGCGGGTGCCTAATCGACCTGCGGGGGGTCGCTGGTGGGGTGTGGATGTGGTCTTCTATTATCCCGGCTAAATGAAATCCTCACATCCCTGGGCGGCGAGCCAGTCATGCCTTGCCTTGTCACCCTGCAGCCACAGACAAGTCGCACTTCATGCCATTTAACATGGCTTCCTATTAGTCTCACCATTCCCTGATTGTCATACTCCACTTCTCAACTATTTTGTTTGTAGCTGCTCACAGTAGTTTTGTAAAAAAAACAAAAACAATTAGTGTTGATTGAATGTTTATCTTGTCTTTATTAAGTATGTTCTGACTAGTATTTCTACTCTTTCACTTGCGTACAGTACTTGACGCCATGTCACACTCTTGCCTAACTCTCCCCTTTCAAAGCTTGAGTCGTGTTCTAGCTGTTTAAAATGCTGAGCTGTTATATGTGATGCTGTGTGTTAAGAGGACTAAATGCTCCTGACCCAGGGCAGTGTGTCTGCACTGTCTCTGAGTGGGTGTTCAGTGTCTGTGTGCTATCATTGTTTGGGAAGGGACTTGATGCAGAACCTGCTTTCAGGGTTATTGGTGCCACTCTGAAAAGCACCATTGGGCCCTGGCTGTACGGCCAGAAATTAATTTTGACCACAAAATTGCCATTGAACAGTTTGTTTGATCTCAACATATCCTAAAGTGGGCATGTTGCAAAATAAAGAGCAGCCCTGTAGTTTGGTGCAATTTGCAGGTTTTTCCTGAAGCTCTTCATGCAGAAACGATATCCCTGAGAACCCTACTTTGTGAGCACGTCAGCACAGTCCCTCACATTTCTTATCTCTCTCTACCTCACTATCTCTCACTCTTTTGTGCTCTCACTCTTCTCTTTCGCTCCCTTTCCCCAACCCCTCTTCCTTCCCATCCCTCCATCCTTCTGGCAGCCATCCAAGGCTTCTCTCCCCAGCACAAGATCCGCAGCTTCGAGGAGGCGCGCGGCCTGGACCGGATAAACGAGCGTATGCCCCCGCGCAGAGACGGCCAGCAGCCGGACGGAGCCACCCTCAACGCCCTCAACACCGCCAACTCCCCAGACAAGAACGGCACAGACGCCCCCGTGCAGTAACCCTGCCTCACAAGCACGTCCCCCTCCCCCTGACTCGCTCTCTCTTTCTCTCTCTCTCACCCTCCCTCTCCCACCCCCTCTCTCCGTCTCTGAGATGCATCTCCTCCAGCCGCTTACTGCAGTGAAGCAGGCACAGGACTGGTGGAGAAAACCAACCATAACAATGGCAATACAAAACTCTGCGACAGTACACAAAACGCATCATGATTTTATTTATTAAATGAAATGTATTAGATATACTGTATGTGATAGCTAAAAAATAAATGAAAACTGTTAAGATATGCATAATTGTGGGCAAGTTTAACCATGGCCACAGTAAACGTTGATTTAAAAAATATAAATTTTTCTTGTAAATTATGAGTTGCCGTATGACGTCAAATTAAGGACAACTTTTTATTCGGGAGTTCTAGTTCATCTAAATTCTACTGTTGTCTCATGTGCTTTGCGAGGGAACATTTGACTGAATATGTATGCATGTGTGGGGGTCTACACATTTACATATATATGTTTGACACAAGCATACATTCATATATACACATTATGTATGTGAAAACATATTCCTGTGTGTACTCGAAATGCAAGGGATATTTGGAGGGGGAAAAAATGAAGGGAACTTGTTTGCCAACGCCACATTGGAAAATCCTTTTACCTCCAAGCGAATCAGTTGAGGTTAAGTAACGCTGGCGACTGAATGAATGTGTTTGCTGCAGCTACCTTGTGTTCAGTATAGACACATTTATATATGTATATTTCTGAGTGTTCCCCTATTTAAATGTGAGAATTGATATATAAATATATATTTTATTTTTGCATCCTATAAAAATTGATCAACCTTAGAACAGCTGCCCAGAATTAGCTAGAAAATGAGTGATGGAATGGGAATCATCAAAAGGGTAAATCTGCTTGCGAAAGTTAAGGTTCTGATATTTAACTTTTGGTGTCTGGGAATGGTGTTGAAGAGAGGGGAAGATAATCTGATTAATATGGTATATATAGAGATTGCTAGAAGTGTTTTGATTAAAAGCACATGTTGAGGAAAAAAAACATACCAAATGGCATGAAATGACAAAATATCTAATCCTCTCTGAAAACATCCCCCATGCCAAAATGAAGAGTATAACTATTTTCAATTATTTAGGGTGGGGCAGTGACAGGGGAGAAAAAAAGGTACAACTTGTGTCTAGAATAAAAGGTTTGTTAAAAAAGTTTTTTTTTATTTTTAATCACACCCTGTATATTTATTTCCGTGCATTTGTTTTATGATATTGATTTTCCTTCCTTCTGTAACACACTACAGAAAGACAGTGCTATGGCTGCTGATTCAGGTAGCGAGAAACCAAAGTCTCATCTCCCATGGGTTTCTCTTCAATCTCTGCGTGCGTTTCCTTTCTGAAGAATGCTTGGGCGAAGGCCGGCTTCCAAAAAGGGATGTGCGCATGGATGAACTGTGAGCTTTAACGGAAGCCAGCCACATAAAATCTGCCCAGGATCACGGTTACTTTGCACTAGCTGGCTTTGCCAGTGCCCGGCGGGATGACGAACAAACCTCACGTGCCGATTAAAACGGGCACCCTTTCTAACGGGCAACTGGTGCACCCGAATTTCAACCATTTCAGCTTGCTGTCAGTGGACCGGCGGACTGGAGGCAAAACCTGCTTATACCCCAAACGGAACTAACCTCGCGGGGTTGTATGATACTGTTTGTTTGTTTGTTTTTTTCTCTCTCTTTTCAGCTGCTCTTGGCAATCCTGCTCTGAACAAAGCTTGGCGCATTTCTTCTGCGGTTCAGTGCTCCTTCACTTTCTCATGTTCAGACTCGTTCAGAAACGTCGCCCTCTCTCCCTCTGCGGGGCGAGAGGGTGTTTGGGGAACAGACCCCACAGCCACATTTAAGAGATTTTCCATTTATTCTTCTTTTGTAAAAATGTATTCTGTTTAACATATTTTATTAAATTTTTTTATTGTATATTTGTCTGTCAGCTGATCCTGCAATCATGGTACTGTTTCAAACGGGTCAAATGTGTAGCCCCCCCCCCCCCCTTGTTAAAAATTGGTGCTAATGCTGCTTTTGCCAACAAATTTGAAAACCAAATCTTCTGCAATTGTTTTTAAAAAAATCCTTTGTCGGACTGAAGTTTTAGAAATACTCGGGCGAGTAGAAATTTGTGTGCATTGTCCAATAAATGCAACCGGGTGCTCCTCACCAGCTGGCTTTCTAGTTACACTTATTCCTCAGGATGGGTTTTGTGAAGACCTGTACCTGTTTCTATTGAGATAATGTGCCATTATGCCATTTGCTAAATTTCCAACAGCAGGATAGGTTTTGTGCACTGCAGATTGGACCAATAGAGAAGATTGTTCAAACTGTTGTGCACATTCTTTCTGTAATCCCACCTTTATCACGAATGGTGCACTAGCTCCTGCATGGGGTCTGCTTTAATAGGATAAATGAAGGCTCTGTTTTGGAGCGATCTGATTGAAGGATCATGTTGCAGTTCAGATACTTTTTTTATTTTTTAAAAATCTGGATTTGTCTTTGCAGCGTGTCTCTTGCACCTTCTGAAGAGGCTCTGCAGAATAATATTTTTTTTTTCTTTCGCTTTTAATTTAAAAGGATCTACTGTGGCATGAAAGATCCAAGCCCTGTTGAGGGTTCGTTTCTGACTTCTGTCAGTTTCTGAACATATCCTGCAGAATGTACAGAAATATAGTTTATTAAGAATTTCTGAATAGCTGTAAAAAATTTGGGAAGGGGGGAGGTGGTGAAACTTTATTGCAAGGCCTCTATAAATTCTGATTTATGTAGATGTATCACTCCAAAAATAAAATAAAATGTAAAAAATAACTTGTTCATCTTAACTGCAAGTGCCTTGTTTCCCACATTTCAGGGGAAATACCACAAGCTCTTCGAGGAGAATGTAGGGGAGGAATTTGTGCATTAAAAGATTAGGAATATCGACTTTAGGAGGCACTGGAACCCTCCCATATTCAGCCTTCAAAGGGCACTTTACAGTGCCTCTTGTGCTTTCATTCTCCAAATTGCTCGCAAGTTCAATTTCATAGAATTAATTCAAATGAAACCATTCAGTAAATGTCAGTGCTCTGCTGAAGAATGTTCATGTAAAACACATTTCCCAGGAGCCACCTGAAAGCCATTCTCGCTCAGCCTCTTTAATTGGTCTTCGATCCAAAGGTGATTATGACATGAATGTTGTCACACCGGTTTTTATTTTTTATTAACCGGCTCTTTTTTGAACTGCAGTACACAGTTTACATTCTCCTGAATTCCCTTGTTCTACTGTAGATCTGGCAGAATGCTGTATGATTTGCCACCAATATACAAATATGCGCGTGCAGTTTATTATGACAAAATACAAACAAGCAAATGTAATTTCTTATACCGTTCTCGTGCTATTGAACTACTGTGTAGCGTCATGCCTGTACAATTGTCATCCATTTTTAGAGAGACCCTCGGCACCGTCTCTGCACAATGGTGAGGGGGTGTCGACCGTTTCCAAGGTTACTGTTCCTCGCATGTTTCCATTCAGGTGTGCTGGCTGGAAAAACAATCAGCCGGCAGATTCCAGACATCGCTAAGATGGTGCTCTAACACTCCCATTCTGTGCTCTGGGATTTAATATATTTTAGTTAGTTAGTTTATTTGAACATCTTTAACAGTAACATATACCATACATCACCAATACACATGCATCAATAAAAAAAGACTATTTCAGGTGATCAAAAGGAAAAAGGCAGAAGCTGATATGAAGCTTTGGATATGTAGCTGGCAGTGCCACAGTTTCTTCCAGAAAGATCTATTGCATCAGGTCAGGGATTTTTAAGGTACAAGGAATACTTTGAAGGCATATTTGTAAAATACTGTACGGGACGACCCTTACACCATATATGTTACTGTGATAATTCTGTTTTGTATTTCTGTGTTATTTGTGTTACTTTTTAAGATTGTTGAAATTTATGTTTTAGGGTTGGTGATTTAGGGCAAATCTGCGTAGTTCAGTCATGGTGTACAGATTTATGCAGTGACAGCACAAAGATCAGTATTCCATAATACTGTACTTAACAATTTTAACAAGGAAATTATTTAACATTTAGCAAAATGTTAAATGACCGTAAAAAAATTAAAAAAAAACCCAAACCCAAATTCCTGGGTTTTCAATTCAAATAACCCATTTCAAAATGAAAAAATATTGCAAGCAAATATAGTACATATACAAGAGTTGACATAAGAAACAAATAATAATAATTGTACCCAATTTAAATACTTAAGATGTATGTTAGTACACTGGATAGTCTTGTGTTGGAAGAAATTAAGGAAATTAAGGAAATTCTCAGTATAAAGGTGTCCACATTAGTAAACAAAACAATTCAACGAAAAAACTGTTATGTCTACCTAGAGTGACATTCCTTGTCTTCACAATGGTCATTGTGATGCTGTAACGTTTAATCTAATATTGATACAATATGTTGTAATAAGGCTCAATATTTTTCAGTCAGATGGAAGCCATATATTATTATCATATATTTAACCTAGTTTTACAGATTGTTTCACAAAGGGCGTATTAACAGACTGTGTCCCTCCTTACTTGCCAGCTGTTTTTTATAATGGTTTATCACCAGTGAGATAATGTTTTTGTGTCAGTTAAGAAAATTGTGCAAGCAGTGCAAATCTCAACACACTACATCATTGTAACACTGAAAACCCATCCAGCCCAGTGATCATGAACAATGGGTACACTTACATGCACATCCATGCTCCAACACACTACATCACTGTCACACTGAAAACCCATCCAGCCCAGTGATCATGAACAATGGGTACATTTACATGCACATCCATGCTCCAACACACGACATCACTGTCACACTGAAAACCCATCCAGCCCAGTGATCATGAACAATGGGTACGTTTACATGCACATCCATGCTCCAACACACTACATCACTGTCACACTGAAAACCCATCCAGCCCAGTGATCATGAACAATGGGTACGTTTACATGCACATCCATGCTCCAACACACTACATCACTGTCACACTGAAAACCCATCCAGCCCAGTGATCATGAACAATGGGTACATTTACATGCACATCCATGCTCCAATCTTAACCCGAATATGGCAATACTCGGATTATTGAAATGGTCATGTAAACGCCTATATCTGATTATGTAAGGTCATAATCCGTGTATTCAAAACCCAATTAACAAACCTGGTTTTTTGCACAAACTAGATTTTTTTGGTACATGTAAACATCTTATTATGACTGCACATGCCAGGCAGAAGTGGAGAGGGACGGTGTAAGGTCAAAAATGTTCCGCCCTTCAAAATTTGCCTGGCCTGGGGTTCCTTCGGGATCTCACTTCCAGAATTGTATTATTAAATGAATGCATTTCACAGGTAAGCTATATTGTTGAGTGTTATGAGCTTATATTTGGACCTACAGTTTGGACTAGCTAGCTGAAATTAAATAACTAATTAAAAGCACATAAAATAATTGAAATTATCGGTAAATTGGCCAAATTTTGTGATTGGTAAAGCTAGCTAAATAATAATGGCTATAATAATATAAATCATCCACTACCAATTAAAATAACTAGCTATAATAGCTAATAACTACTAGCTAGCCATAATAATGATAATTTTTGGCGGAACATTTTCGTCCTTACAACGGGAAGCAGTTAGTAGCTAGTTAAATACTGGCATAAACTGATAACTTCCAATAGTCGGATATTGCTGTGCATGTAAACGTACCAAATTGTCGTTTTCAGTGAATTCTATATAAAGTGCACGTCAAAGGATAAAGTTTGCATAAAGTTTGTCCGCACAAGTCAGTGGTTGAAGGCAGTGTGTGACTGTTCCTGTTCCAAGTCCACTCCATTGGCACAAGCACGACCCTTATGGCATTTCATTGGCTGGCAGAGCAACCACCACGTCTCCATGGAGTTATACCTGGTTAATAATTTGGCATGCCACAGGTAAGCTACCATTGTATCAGTTCTGGCTGCAGTGCAATCTGTCTGGAGGCCTCTTTGATCCTCTCTGATGGCTTTGAAGCAGTGTGAATCTTCTACAGCATGCTATGCCCATCCTAGCATGCAGTCGGGGGTGTCAGACCCGAGGGGGGGGTGGTCTTAGAGCCTGTGAGAAAAGGATGTTAATTAATCCTGTAAACCTGCTTTTTTTGTGCTTCTATCTGGGTACCCCCCCCCCCCCCCCCCATCCTCCCTCCTCTTCCATATTCAACATCTGAGTAAGTTCCCCGTATGTTCTCAGAATAACAATGTATGAAATGGTTATATTTCAATTCAATTGATTTTCTTAGACTTTACTAGCCATTGCTTTAAGCTGATCTGTGGTATTAGACTACATGTAATTGGTGGCTGTGGTGGTGGGCGCCAAGGCATTTTTTGGTCTGATCTCTGATGGGCAGCTGTAATTGTTACCTGACGTGCAGCAGCGAAGTTAACGACAGGTTGGGAGGCCTGGACGGAGGTCGGGGGTGGGGGTGGGGGCGGACGTGCCGCTGGACGTACAGCTGGACGCATTGGCTGAAACATTGAGATTCATAGTTCTGTCACAGTGGGCGAAGCACTATGAAATGAAGCTACTGTAAAAACCGCTTTTCTTTCATATGCATTCACATGGTGTACAACTACATGATGTTGATGAAATTACCAATAATAAAAGGGTGATCAGAAGAAGAGAGTATATTTTACTTGAAAACTGAATCCTTCCCAGAAAAATTAGCAAAATAAGTGCCAGAATAAGTAAGGCTCAGTGTTCCCAATCTTGAGTGCAGCCAGGTAGACAGACAGCAGTGTCATGTGCAGTAAGTACCTGTGTGTGTTCTTGGTGAATTGCTGGAAGTCTCTCGTTCGAGAAGGCTAGGTTGTTCAAACCAGGGTTGTTCTTCTGAGTAGGGACTGGCCTCTGAGAGGTTGCACCCTTCCGTCTGCGCTTGACGAGTAATGCGGCCGTCGCGGACACAGCGATCAAAACCAGCAGAATGGCTGCCAGCGCTATGCCAATGATTCCTCCTGCAAAGAAACAATGAGTCCGACGGTGAGTATTCTCAGTCTAGCCAATCGAGTACAGAACACCGTGCATCAGAAATGGGGCAGGGGAAAAAGAAGCGTTTAAAGAATGCTCTATATGGTCGTGTTTATAACATCAGTCATATCCTCTCCTTGTGTTTCAGGGACTTTCAGTAAATGCACAACCCATTCCCATCATGCTCTAGTGTGGAATATATTCCTAAATAGTTTTTCACCGTGCACATGTTCCAGCGCCGTCTTCTTTGAGGTAAGCCTTTCCCTTACTTGAGAAAAATATGCCGTCGTTTTTTTGCAGGTTTTTTGCAACAATATGCAGGTAAGCAGTCACATTAGTTGACACAAATTCTGAACAAAACTGAAGGCGGTTCTTCAGATATGTTGTTGTTTTTGTGTTCAGCTAAGCACTTTCACTGAGATTAATTGGAACATATTTAATTGCCCCTCTCTTTTCAGGGAATTTCTAATTAATGGCAAGCTCCAGTCAGATATACGTTTCATGATAAACTGTAAGTTCATGATAATTTATTTTTGAGCAACTTGTTACTTGCCCTTTAACAACAACAACAGTTGTTACAAGTTTGCATGTGAAGTCTCAATCAAAATCTCCACACAGGCAAACAACCTGTGAGTATTTTTTGCATTGGCTTAATGGCTTCAAAGGCTTTTGGGTGTGAGTGCCAGGGCACACCAGTCACCTACCTGTGGGCAGAATTTCACCGCTCCCATCCGCTCTGTCGCAGTCCGGGGATAACCATCCTGGCAAACACTGGCATTCCTTTCTGTGATTGCAAACCTGGGGGGCGCAATATTGCAGTAAGCAAACCGAGGTAGAAAGTCCAGGGGTCAGAAATTAAACGTCCTGCCATGAACTCAGCTAGCCGATTTCACTAATTATTTCTGCCGCTTGGCTGAAGAATTGTGCTAATTAACAATTCCAGGTGATTGGAACAAAATACCGGTGAGCACTTTTACTTTCTGAACCTGGATTTTACACCTCAGTAAGCAAATGAATAGCGACTCCAACAGACATCACTGGGCTCCCTCCATAGAGAAGACAGAATCGCCTCATCGTCTCATGGCTTGAGTAAGGCGTGTGCTAATATGTGTTTAAAGATAAAGTGCTCACAGCACAGGAAAGGGTAGACGGGGCATGTTAACGCGCGTGGTCTGCACGAGCGCCTTGCCTCAGGATGTGGCGGAGGATTTGGGGGTGCACGTTGGCGCACGCGGGCGGAGGTTCTCTCCTTGCCCCCCCCTTTAATGTTAAACCGCTCTCCCCGTTTAATTGGACGGTTCTCCTGGGAGGCTTGTTCGTGGCCTCTGGCAATGCAACTGGTGATTTCTCACAGAATAGCATGTGAAAGTGGAGGAGGCGCTGGGGAACGGGGGTCCACTTTGGAGAGAGTTCCATTACCCACAGTGCACCGGGCTTACCGCATGGCCTTTGCACCGTGCTGAGCAGTTGATCGCTTGGTAGGCTGTTCTCAGAGTCACGCACTCATAATCGTTGCACACCTATGAATGGCAGGTGGGAGGCAGAGGTCAGTACATCTCAAAGCTGCCATATTGAATTTCAGTGAACTGTAACAAATCACTTCATCGTTATGAACCACCGCAATGCACTTCAACATGTTTTACTGAGTCCAACCCAGCACTGACGCAATTAATTTCATTTCATTTATTTGTTTATTTGACAGGGACAATGCACATTAATAACATCCAGGGAGGCAATTTTCCTCGCAAAAAGGCAGCAGTGCTAACCACTGCGCCACCGTGCCACCCAATAAGAAGATGTATTCCTCTGTTCCCCTGTCTGCGTCCAGTATCACCTGCCTGACAATGCCCCTGTGCTTCCTGTTTGTGAATGACCTGTCTTCTAGGAAGGTGCAGCTTGCAATAGCAAGTCTTACCATTTCGTCCCCACACTTTGTCCCCATGTCCACCTGGCCATAGTCTGTGTCTGGGTCACCGTAGAACGTAGCTTTGCAGCTGCCGATAGTTACCAAGCGGCCGTAGTTTGGGCTCTTGTTGCCGTTCTCGCAGAAGAGCTTCCCGCACATCTTATCCCTGCAGGGGGGAAGGACGGACTGGTCTCACGCTTGTACAGTACTAACGAAGTGACATCTGTGAATGACGAAAGTCCTTCTACAGAGTTAAGGCCCGTCCACACCAAGAGCGATAACTATAACGATAACGATAACGATGTGAGCATCCACACTGATGAACGATAACGTTCTGTAAACAGCGGCACCGAGCACGCACTGCGCGCTCCAGCCGTGTTCGGCAGCTTGTCAATTCTGATGGATTTTGATTGGCTGTCGGTGTTTCTATCGTTCATCAAATCGCTCTGAAAGTGATCCCAACGATATCGTTCATCTCTTTTGTTGTCGTTATGGTTGTGGTGTGGACTCCGCCATCCACTTGAGTTAAAATTATATATTTATAGTTATCGTTCTTGGTGTGGACGGGCCTTTACTCTAAGTGTCTGTGGGCCTTACTGTGTCTGGCATCCTTTGTATGTGTCCCCTGTTCGCTTGCAGTAGCCATAGTACAGCCCTCTGCTGTTTTGGTTATAGCAGGAATCTCTTGCCACTTCAGCAGCTGTAGAGAGAAGACAAAGGTCCCCCAGATCATGAGCAGAGGCTTCTCTATATGGCTCTCAGTGCAGGCACGTTGACCTTTGACCTGCACATGCGTTGTTTTGGGCATGCTTCTTTGATACTTACTGGCCTGTTTTATTTCTTTATATATTGTTATTTTTTTAAATGACTGTTTCAGAGACCCTGTTCATTGGGAGAAGAGTGGATTATATGGTTAAGGGTACACCCATTAAAGATTTTTGCCAACATTTTCCATCTGCAAAAATGTACTTCCTGTAATTCCAGATTTGGGTTATATGGACAGCAAAGTAGCAAAGTAGATTTGATAAAAAATGGTTACTACACAGGGGACTGCAGGTAAAATATTTTGTTCATTGAAATTTATTAGTAGAGTATGTCATGAATTCTGTAGGTTAGTTTTGTTTTCATTCAAATCTACTGGAGACACAAGCATGCTGCCTTCAGGTTTTTTGTCAAATATTTGACCGTAAGCATTGAAGAAACTCAATTATAATGTAATTGTTGATAAAGGTTTTGTGAACCCACCCATTTTGTAATTTCTGCACCAGTTATTGAAAAGTAGTCAGGAAGAACTTGATAAGTTTGTACTTACTGCTTCCCCACATCTTGAAGCACTGATTATCCCGCTGTGGGCATTCTCCATTGTAGCAGTACCCCTGTTCGTTTTGGCAGGGTATCCCATTGACAGAGAAGACGTCCTCTGGGCAGTCAGGAGACTTTCCTGTGCAGTACTCAGCCAAGTCACATTCATCCTGCTGCCATCTGCACATATGTGAGGTTGGCAGGATCTACACACAGAATGGTCATGAGATGAGATGCCACCTGGCTTTAGATTTAAGCCAAGAAGAAAAGCATTTGTAAAATTCTGGCCCTGGAATCAATACATTTTGGACTGTTTTGACTGATTTTGGGAACGTAAGCTATCGTGGGAGGGTTGCTTTTCAAACGCATAACCCAGTTTGCCAATTAGTACAAATCAAATAAAATCACTTCATATTTTTCTTTAGACTTTCGCCACCTGCTGGTGAAAATAATGTACTGACGTGCACACAAGGCCTGTCACAGGTTTCACTTTGGAAACCATAACCAGCTGTGTGTATAGTCACTAAACAATACATTTAAGTAAATATGTTTACATCTTTCAGATTAATTATTAGAAAAATATGATACACATTGCGGTCTGAAATTTCAGGTTTCATATATGGCCACAAGATGGTAGTATGGTGAGGTATCAGGAACTCCTGATGTGAAACAATAGCCACTGCCTTTAGTCTACAGTCTTTGCATTTCTACATATTAACTTTAACCTTACCATTAAAATCCATTTTGGGTTTGCCTTTGGTTTTTAACTTTATTGTTGAGATTTGTGTCATATTTTGTTGATATGTGACACATTTTGACGTTTAATAGTATGTTCAGCTCACACTGGCAGCGTTGCATTCTGGAAGTTGAAATGAGATGTGAGTGGTGCAGAGTCTCACCTTACAGTTATCACAGCATTCTCCTGCAGCACACTCTGAGTCTTTGGAGAATGTACAGCTAGTGGCATTGCAACATGGGTTTTTGCACTCCTACAGAGAGAACCAGAAAATGACACTATTCATTCAGCATATACTCGTTTCCTTAGCAACTTACAAGTGAAGTATGGAAGTATATTCCGTAAATTTATGTGAGCAGCAAAAACTACAGCAAAGGATAGTTGATATTCCTATAGCCAGCGACTGTGGGGGGAAAAAACCTCCACAATACAGTAGGTAAATCTTCCTTTATGCAGCCAGTCAAGGTGCATGCTTTCCCTTGCTGAAGATAAGTCTCTGTTTCTGAAACAACCAGCAGGAAGAACAGGAAGAGAACCGCAGGGGTCTGATGCACAGTAAAGATGTTTTTGGCTAGGGATGCCTTGTACGTAAGCATGGTGTTTTAAAAAAGATCCAGAGGTACGATGCGAAATGGTAACATGTTTCACTGCAAAAAATGCAGGCCTTCAGCATAAAATCATAATGCAACGTTTTTTTCTTTGGTGAAATGCTCGTTCATAACATGCCGAATGCTCACCACAGAAATGTTTATTGCTGAATAACTGGGTTTGTCCCACCGTACAGCACCGTGTGCAATCTCCCTAACATTGCAAGCTCGGGTTCTGTGGGCAGCGTTATCACAGATAGCTTTATAATCATGATTAAAGTTTTTGTGCTCTTGTACGGCATGCTGCCTTTACAAAAATGCTTGACCAACATTGATTTGATTTTTATAAACGGTGGATTTTTTTAAAAAGTGGATTGTTTGGTGCTTTTTGGTTTGTGGACAATCAGTCAGGATACACGTGCACTTCAACATCTCCTAGCCTAAGATGCTATCTGTCACCGTCGATTTGGATGAACGACCCAGAAGATGCATTCTATAGCCTCCTCCTCCACTGCTGTATGCCTCACCATAACCAACAAAGGCGATTCGTTTGGAATGGAACAATGTATCACTTCATCAACCCTTTAAGAAAGGTGTTTTCTTATTTGTTATAACTTCAACAAAACATTTAAACAAAGTCTAACAAAATTAGTTTAGTGCTAAATTAACTTTGCAAATGTATAGGAAATAACATGAAAGTGATGATACGAGACAATTCCCTCCCATTCTGGGGTGTGTACTGTTTTCCAAGCCTCTGGGATACGAGAAGGCGTGTGCACTGCGTGCAGAAGGTACCTCCAGGGAGCCGCAGTCACATTGCTCGCCCTTCTCCAGAAAGCCGTTCCCGCAGACAGGCGTGGACATGACTGCCATGTAGTCAGGCTTGTTGAAAAGGCACTCAGGGTTGCGGGACGTCATGAACTGGATGTAGTTCCCGTCACTGCAGCTGCTGAACTCCTTTGGAGTTTTATAGCTGAAAGGACACTTTGGTCAAATGGTGTACGAAAGTTACACCTAAACCACTGCACAAACCAGGATGCATATACTAAACTCCTGCGAGTTTTCATGACATGTTATAGTTATATTTCCCACAAAAAAATTCCTTTGGATTCTCACATGACATTTTTTAAATTCTCAATAGATTTACATCTTAAATGAAGGATAAATGACCATGATTCCTATGCAGACTATAAAGGAAAACGGAGCCTCTGTATTTGACACTGCTCAAGTTCTAAGGAAGTGGATTTCAGTAATCTTTATGTCTCTAATAATTCTAGTTTATTTGATGATGATTTTTTTAAACAGAATATGTGACTTGAGACAGGATTTTGAAAATAACATGAATGATGTAACTTACATTCTTAGTTTAAATTCTACGTTAAATGCTGAGATCTCAATAGATGAGGTAAGAAAGAGTCTTGGAAAAAGCAAAAGCAAATAAAGTTATGGGTGTGGAAGGCATCTCAAACGAGATTCTAAAATCACCCAATTTATTGAGTAGTTTGCGCTGCCTTTTAAAAAAAAATGTTTTCAGTATAGCATTAGTCCATCTACCTGCTGCAAATCAATTATTAAGCTTATCACAGGCTGATCTTAGAGATCTATTAAATTATAGGGACATTAGCCTGATTGGTGCAGTATATAAGAATCCCATACTTTGGGATTCTTAATAGTATATTAAGTAATTTTTCTAAATATATCGTGTTAGCTGATGAACAGAATGGATTTACAATAGAGCATGTATAGATCACATTTATCCAGTAACTACTGGAGTAAAAACTAGATTAAAAGAGAGGGAACCCACATTCATATGCTTTATGGATTTTCAGAAAGCCTTTCATTGGGTTAATAAAGATTTCTTGGCCTATAGATTGATTTGTTCTGGTGAGGATAAAAAAAATAAGGCTTTTAAAGTCTTATGTAAAACTCCCGTTGCATGTGTGCATGTAAATAATGTTGATACAGACTGGTTTCCCACACTTTTTGGGGTAAAACAAGGACATGTTCTTTCTCCCATCTTGTTTGCACTTTATGTTAATGACTTAGCCTTTGAAATTTAAATTAGGAGTGTCAAATGATAAAGTTAATATTAGCATTCTCTTATATGCTGATGATATTATTTTAGTTTCAGAAAATTAGATTAATTGACATAAAATGTTAAGTACTTTGAATTAATGGTGCCTTAAGTGTCATGGTTCCATAAGTGTCATGGTTCGTGAGTTATTCTTTTCTTTTTCTGCTGCGGTTCTCGTATTTTATCTCCCATTGAGCATCCATCTGATTTTTTTCTCGTTCTGTCCCAGGGTTTTGCTTCGCCTCGCTCACCTGTGCTGCTACCTGCGGGGTATTCAAGCTCCTCACTTCCGCTTCTCCGGTGCTTCTTTGTCATTCATTTGTACATTGAGCCAGGTTTAAGCGACCTCGTGATATTAACTTGTTTATGTTCATGTATCTTCTTCAGGTATAGGATTGTGTTTCCTCCTGTTAGCGTTCTGCGCTATTTATTTCCGTGCTGTTCTCTACGAGACAGTGTTTTCTTTCGGTTGTTTTGTTTTGTTTCACCTTCTATCGGACGTTGTAGAGTTCTGTTCCGAAGGTGTTTTCTTTGCTTTTCTAGTCTCCTATTTGGGCTCTAGTATTGAGTTCAGGAAATTTAGATTTGTTTTTCACTCGTTCTATTCGAGTTCGCCCTATTTTCTTGGGTAGCTTTCATTTAGCTGTTTAGCTGTCAGGAATTATTTCCTTTTTTGTCTTTTCTTCTTTTCGTGTTATATCTCCCTTATTAGTCCTCACCTGTGTGGGTGACTCGTCTGATCTCCCTCACCTCTGTGTTTGATTCTCCGCTACTGAATCTATCACAATAAGTGCAGATTCACCATTACTATTGAGGAAACTTTTTTAGTTTTTTTTGCTTTTTAGAAGACGAGGAGCTTCACTGAGTAATTATGCTTTCAATTTTGGAGCTTTGAGTTTGAAGTATACTTGTTTATATAAATACCTTGGCTTTGTCCAAAATATGACCTTTAAGGAGGATATAAAAGTATTACCTGATTCTACTGGGAGAGCACTGGGTTCAGGGATAAATAAAATAAAACTAGGTAGGGATATATTTTACTGTTTACTGGCATATATCTTATAAATATATAATAAAAATAAGTAAATCAATCAATCAAATCTTCTGACCTAAGTGTTCTTTAAATGTATGTGTGGCTCCTGTCATGAGCATCTAGGGTAAAAGAGAACCTGATGATGTTGTTGATGTCACTTTTACTTGACTAGTTACAGTTGTGTAGTTGAGCCCTGGTTCGGCCTATGAGCTGCAGCTGAAGGGGCGCTCCCATTGATCTTACCTCAGAGCCGGAGCCATGATGCAGCTAGGTCCAGTACAGACGCAGGAGCTGGTGTCGTGGCTCATGCCCAGGTTGTGGCCCATCTCATGGGCTAAGGTCGCCCCTATGGCAATGGCCTTGGAGTTGTGATCCTGGAAGGTAACGTAACGTGACGTGTCAAAGGAGGCATTTGCTCTCAGCCTCTCCCATTGTAGCAGATGGAACACGGTCATTGTGGACTTCAATTGTATGTTGTGCACCATATTTTATCTCTGCTGTTTGAGAGCGGCCCGTTAAAATTCAGCGGTGAGAATCATTACAACCCGATCAATACTGTCTCAGTTCCACTTTCCTCTTTTATTGGATCAATGGCCTCTCTCACATCTTCATTTCCAACTGCTCCACTGGTTCGTAGTTTAGGGAACCGAGACTGGCAGTTCAATGCAGAAAATCAATCGTAGATTCTGGCTGTCAATGGCTGTGTATGTCATTTCTGTGTGGCTGATGGGTTTTTTCTTCAGCTGTGGTGGAGCAGAGGGCCATGACGATGTCTGGGCTTTGGCGTTTTAGCTCTGTGCAGTTTCTACGTCTTTAGCGAAACACTCGTACTGTACCTGGATAACCGCAGTGGAGTGTCCTGAACACAGGGTTCCTATGTAGGCCAGTCCAACTGTCGCACCTTCAAAATCTATGGCTCTGAAGAACAAACAAAAAACACAGCATAAATGTTCAACTCTCGCTCTTTCTCTCTCTCTGTCTCTCTCACTCGCTCGCTCACTCACTCACTCACTCACTCACTCACTCTTTCTCACTCACTCACACACTCACTCACTCACTCACTCACTCACTTTTTCTCACTCACTCACTCTTTCTCACTCACTAACTCACTACTCACTCACTCTTTCTCACTCACACACTCACTCACTCACTCTTTCTCACTCACTCACTCTTTCTCACTCACTCTCACTCACTCTCACTCACTCACTAACTCACTACTCACTCACTCTTTCTCACTCACTCACTCACCCACTCTTTCTCACTCACTCACTCACTCACTACTCACTCACTCTCACTCACTCACTCTTTCTCACTCACCCACTCACTCACTCACTCTCACTCACTCACTCTTACTCACTCACTCTCTCACTCACTCACTCACTCACTCACTCACTCACTCTCACTCTCTCACTCACTCACTCACTCATAGAGCACACTATGAGGACACCTGAAAGAATGCATTATGTGCATTCGGGGAGGATTATGTGCATGGGGGAGGATTATGTGCATGCGGGGAGGATTATGTGCATGGGGGAGGATTATGTGCATGCGGGAGGATTATGTGCATGGGGGAGGATTATGTGCATGGGGGAGGATTATGTGCATGGGGGAGGATTATGTGCATGGGTGCTTTGAATATGTAGTATAATAATAGTGAAATCAACAGGGTGGGGCTGTTTGAATACATCATCTTTGAGGCTGTGAGGGTGACACGTACGTTGTCACATGGGTGCCGTGTTCATATGGAGTGCAGTGCAGTAATGATGTCACAGACCGACATAAACAGCTGTTGTGAATATTAAGTCCGTGGGCGTGGAAAGTATGTGATTATCCGGTGACTTTAAGTTATTAATTCAGTGTGCAGTGCAGTAACGGTGATAGACACTAGCAGGATGTAGTTGTGTGACTGCTCGGTCTGTGCGGTTGAGGGGTGCCACGTACGTGAGCAGTTGGGCGTTGTCGTTCGGCTTGCTTTTCACGATTGTGTTCCTCCATTTGGTGAAGGCGTCCAGGGTGGCCCCAGCAGGGGCTGTCACTGAGCTCTTGTCTGCGTCTGTCCAAACCTCCAGGCCAATGAGGGCGACGAATGTGTTGAGAGGCTTGTAGACCTGCGTGCAGGCATTATGGGGGAGGGGTTGGTAATGGACCTGCGTACCCTATATTCATCATTCCCCCGTGAAAGTTGTATGTAAAACTGTTCTCACTTTCTCTGAAGCTGCAAGCTGCCAGGGGGAAATTCACATCTTCCCTATACCCTTGCATAAAAACCTGTGCGTTAAAAGTCATACATCTACAACTCACCATGTTGACAAAGTTGATGATTTCAAATACCCTCGTCCTGACGTCCCTTACACTGTTCTTCATTTTCTTGTACTGAAATTGAAAGCGGAGGCCAGAGCTGTCACAACCCAAAGAACAGAAGGATAGGTGCATGTTTATGCTTGTTAAGACCGCTTCACATTTAAATTCCAAGGTCAATTATCAGATCAAATAACATTCCTCAGGTACCGTAGAGACGCCTCCCTATGGATATCTTTCTCCCAGGCCATATTTCCAAGGAATTTATCCTACGAATCGCTCTGCATGGAAAAGCACTGAGACTCTCAATTCTTTTTTTCCATTCTCCACATGCATTTGTTCTTCACTGCCTGTGTTAAATGGCCTAGTTCTTACCATTCTGTTGTCTGCCACCATGTACATCTCCACATATTTCTGCTGCTGCCTGAGAGATGGGCCCTGGGGGGAAACAGAAAGAAAACTCTGATTCTAAGCCAGATAATCAACAGTAGGATGCCAGGTCAAGTGCTGGCATGTCAGATATCGCTTGTGTGTGCAGCATTGTCTCTCAATTGCACATAGGCCTGTTGTCTGAAAAAGGTCTGTATTCATTCCATCATGCTGTAGTCTAATAAGTTCACTTATAGCCTAACTTTACTGAACTTTACTTGTATGCCATCAAGCATACAAGTAGATGACCCAAAGGGATATGATTTATCAATGCTCAACACATACAACACATGCCCTGGATTTCTTATAGAATGGAAAATAACCTTCACTGGAGAACAGTTGCTCAAAGGCCAATGAATGAACAGAACCGAAGAAAGCGCGACCTCAGTAATGCAAAAATAGTTTATTGATTTTTTTTTTTTATTAAGGTATTTGTTTGTAAGGCGCCTGTTCAAAAGTCTAATAATACGGGGAGCAAAATTGCCCAGCTCGTACCTGCCCTCATCTATGTGCATAGCATACGTGCCATAAGGTTGTTCTTTCTCTTTTTTGCCGACTTGTTTAGTTAGCCACCTTAGGTGCACTGTGATGTAGGAAGGAATTGATGGTCTTACCCCGGCACGAGATCGTGCTCTGCTGGTGAAAGGGGGGTAGTCGGGCTCCCAGCTGGTGTTGGTGACTCCGCACAAAGGAGGATCGGACGTGTCCTGGTCCTCGTAATTGAGCAAGGCGTGGTCCCCGGTGTCGTCCCCAGACAGGGGCTCGATCAGATACCTCTGCTCAGCCGTTCTAATATAGCCTCTACACCCACAAAGCGGAGGGAAATATTACTGGATCAGAAGGGCACCTCTTATTGGGCAGAAACGGAACAAAACACCCCTGGAGAACTTGTTTCATATGCAGTGAATTAATTTCATGAAAAAAACAACATCTAGCATCCAGGTTCCTGTGGGGCTGTTTTTATACCCTTTAGACTTCTAACATCCAGATTCTCATATAAAATATTGCCTTTGCATTATTTCACATGGGTTGCTTGTTTTTGTTTGCAGCGAACCATACTTTTCTGAAGATCACTCCTCAGATCCATCATTCTCATAAACGTGCACTGTACGGTCCGTGAGCGTGATGGTGCTGCTCGTACCTCAGTCCGTCACAGGTGCTCACGCTGACCGCAGACTCCCTGTCGTCGACGATGGTGCCGTGGTAGTAGCAGTGATCCTGTGGGAGTCGGAAGGTGTGAATGGGGGGGGGGGGGGTCCTTTGAAGGCGGGTAGTAGAGCCTACAGAGCCAGCATGCTTTCACTCACCAAGTCCTGGGGAACGCTGGTCACCTGGGTGCCATCCTTGGTGTAGTGGGTCTCGCTGTAGTCTTTGGTCAGTAAACCGCTACAAGAGTCATCACACAATGGCCAATGTCATCAAAGACAAGGAGTGACCTTTTAAAAGGAAGCTGCAATGGATTCCGTGCAATGGCAACCGCCACTTACGTCACGGGTCGGGCCATGAAGAAGCTTAGGGGAACTGTCTGAACATTTCAACATCAGGCAATGGGTTGCAGTTTCTATGGTTTTTGTGGTGAACCGCTAGTCTGACTCTCAGCTGTATCTACAGTAGGCCCATACTGCCAATGTCATCTCTTGACTTCTTTCCCAGTTTGTATTGAGAAATACAGGAATGGACAAACTTTCAGACTTACTTGTTCTTTTCTAGTTGCATCTCAATGTCCTTCCCTTCCACTTGTATCCTGTACTTCAGTGCGTCAGGACGGAGGGACTGAGGATATGAAATGGAATAAACATGACCAAGTATTTTCACTATCATAACCAGGCTATGTACAAAACGTGTATCATTTCAGGTGTTAATAGTGTTTCTCTTCAGCATTTCAGATAAACAGTTCATTCTACCCTCTGTCATATCTGTCTGTGGCACAGACCTACATTCTCGGTTTGTTATTAACAGTAGTGTTGAGCAGTTATTGTTCGTTTGGCAGTAGTTTGCTTGGCTAATTTGGTCATGCCTGTAAGCGGGGGAAGGAATGCTCACCTCTGTGTCTCTCTTATGCAGTGAGTGCAGTCTGACTGGTCTCACCACCTCGTACTCCTGAAGCCCATCCAGCCTCCGAGGAAGGCAGACTTCAAAAGAGAAACGGTTTCCAAGAGATTATTTAAATGTAGCTGTTCATTTGCTTCGCAAAAGGCTCTTTCCCATAAAAACTTGCACAACTCGCATGCTGTACTTTTAAATGGCTGAATATTTACAGAGAACGTCAGGGGCAGACTGAGTTTGCTCAAGGGTATCACGGTGCACCTTTGAGCACAGCTCCCGAAATGTTGTACTACTGCACACATTAACCAAACATTGTCTATACTGTGTACAGTACATTTGTATAAAAATAAAAAAATCCTCATAATTTTATTTCTTCATGTTGACCGTTCCAGGTAGAACAGCATTATTCTGGGCTCTTAGACTGATTTGTCAAGGTCATTTAAATCCAGAGGCAATGTGGTCAGATTGTGTCTTTAGCTCCTGGAAACACGCGTCTGCGCAGAAAGACAGCCTCTCAATCTTCAAAAGGGCCGCATTCCCTGCTATGGTCAATTTGACACTAAAATGAGTTTTGAGAGCGGTTTCTCTCGCTGGTCAGTCCCTGCCGAACATGTCTGTAAGTCCTTTGCATTTTTTTGGAATTGCGCTTGCAGGCTGTTGCTCGCAGCCTCAGAGTTGCCGGCACATTCTTTATTAGCTGCCTCATTACGTTCTCCTTCAAGCCCCCCGGGGGCACATTCTCGTAACCTTCCTATCATGTTGGGGCATATGACCCCAAATTACTTTTTGTTTTTTTCAGCAAGCACCTTTAAGACATCTTAGAAAATTAGGAAATAAATGTAAATAAAAAATTATATATATATATTTTTTCAACACCTTAACACAAATGGCAGTAAAATCGTAATATAATAGGAAGGTTAAGTGTCTATGGCTTAAAGCGTTTTAGTGTCACAGTTTGTTTCTTTCAGCCACCCTTCCCTAGAAATATTACGTTTATCGTTCAGGGTAAAAAAAGAGAAAAAAACCTAGTCATATGTCGTATAAATTCACCGCCATGAATCTAAAATGCGACAGGAAGTATTATACTGGACTCGGGTGAATAGCATATTTGGAAATCTTATTTGCCATCATAATGACATACAGAAAAAGAGATTAAAAATGTATTGCATTAGGGAGGAGAAGTACCTTTATTGATGTGCAGCTTGTTTTTTATGTAGGGTATCTATCATCAATCAACACACCCTCTAATATGACTTCCCTCAGTCTGCACATTATTATGGGCTAGGCCACTGCATGGGTTCACTTTAAAGTGCCTATCTCAAACGATGCTTTGAGGCTCCATTTCATCGTTTCTTATCTTCTTGTCTTTTGTGCACACTGGCCTCCTTTGAGACAAGTCATTTATATTTATGTTTTTATGTAAAAATAAGGCTGCAATTTAAGCACCAGCTTTCAGAGAGGTCATGTGACATGGGGTATTGGTTTTATGTTGATGTTTCATCCTCATTCTGTGTGTGTGTGTGTGTGTGTGTGTGTGTGTTGCAGCCAGCAAAGAGGATTCATTGCCCCTTGTGACCTATCAGCAGAGGCTGTGCGGAGGCTTTGTGTGTTGGTTTTTAGTTGGACACATTTTAATAAAAGCTAATCTGCTGTACTCAGTTCTCTCCACTTCTAGCAGATGACCTGGGTACAGAAATGCACAGGATGATGTCATCAGTCTGTTGTCTGTTGCCCAGGAAATAGATTAATCTGCTTTTGTAAGAGGTACCTCATGGAATGTGAATGTGAGTTTGGCTTGGCCATTTCTTTACATATGGGTCGAGGAAAACTGACACAAGGCTAAAAATAATGATGCATGAATTTGCATAAACCTTCTTACTTATCCCCAGCCTGATGGGACACAATGACCATGTTGATGTTTGGTGTTTGCCAACACAGAGGGACGTGACATTATCCATACAGTAAAGCCATGTTCGTACAATGGCAGTTGCTCAGTTATTTCTGAAACATTGCCTGTTGAAACAGGCATTTCCCAAGAACAGTTGTGAAAATGGCTAGTGCTATAAGACAAGTGGAATTTAAGAGTTCCCTCAGTTAGGCATAGGGATCCCAATTATAACTACCTCTATCACTACATGTTGCATTGTAACCATACAATTTTACTAGAATTGAACTATATAGCCTTCATCGAGCCTTCAATAAAATATGCCGAAATGTTAATGAATAGGTCGAGTGATGGAAATATTTAAGTCTTTTAATTGAGGTGTTAACATTACATTCAGCCATTCGTGTAAACAGGAACAGAAAAGCCAACAGTGAAAACATGTCATCATGCTATTTCAATGAAGTCCGCACTTATTTGTGAACTGGACCACCATTGGCCCTTTGAGCTGCAAATTCAAGAGCGCTGCTCTGTATTATCTAAAGCAAACTGGGCCATAGCCATCTCACCCCCTTATAATAAGATAAGCAGCAGTCACCCCGACATCTATAAAGATGTTTGCATGACAGTCAGCTAAGCAAGGCCCTGAGGATAGTACACACTGAACAGCTCTCAAGAAGGGTGTGGCATGACCTCGGAGACGGGGGCTTGACAGGGTTATCTGATTGGTTAAAGCCCTTGTATGTACTTTAGAATTGTCCTGGAATTGTCATTGGACACAGTTTGTCCTGGAATTGCTTTGCCAATCTACTTTTATCAGTGATTTTCAAGAAGACACTGATGATGGAATTTTGTTGGAATATACCTGCAATAATCAATGAGATAAATTCCATTGAAGATAAAAACATCAATAGACCCCCAATGTTTGCGGACTCATTTGAAGTCACGTATGACATTGTGGTTAATCAGTGTACGTCTTCCTGCCATGGTGCAATATGACCGTTTTCACAGTTCTGATGATGTCACACGTGTGTGTGTCATAAAGAAATGGAATATTGCGTTACAATATACTCTGTAGGAATATAGGATGCCACCATTTGCTCTGCAGTTAATATCATAGTTAAGTGTGTGCAATACAGAGTTGTCACAAACATTTATACTGACTATTCTCCAGTACACATCTTCTTGGTCTGTTTGGTGCATTTTATGACACAATAATTACTTGAAATAATTACTTTGAACTGTCACATATATTTACATGAAGAAGGCCCTCAATGCTAATTTTTAGCTATTATTAAAATATTAAATATATATATATATATACAGAAGACAGTCTGACACTGTGACTGAGCAAGAACAACAGACATGAATGTGAGTCTACTTCTGACAATGCAGACCTAAACACACGCTGTACTTGTGTCAACATTTGAAAGCAATCTCATTTTACCCCCCCGAAAGAAATATCCTCAGCCACATTTTTAATAAAAAAAAAGAGGAAGTGTGTGTGTTGTCTCTCAAAATACATGCCTTTTCCCTTAAGACTTTCTCTATTGGAGAATATCAAATTAAATTTCACCAAAAATGCAATGACTCTTTGGCAATATAAACAAAAAGCAGCGAAAGCAATTCACGTGTGTTCAATAGAGACGTTTCTGAATTTACTCGCTTACACATTTTCCATTTGCTCCGTTACATGCTAAGGATTCTTTCCCTCACTTCCACATTTGCTTTCTTTTTATCACAATTAATATACCAAGGCTAATCTGAAACATCAGTCAGGATAATTGTAGTTATTATATTAGTACAGTGAGTAGCACTGCTCTTGTCATACACACAGCGTGTTACTGTAAAAACTACAGGCATATCAAATGTGATTGAGGTTTCAGTTTAGCAATGTTACCGCCCGGGAATGAGCAGGGACACACACTCTTGCTTGTACAAATTGAGAAAATGCAGCTCTCTGGAGCCACAGCAGACGGGAGTTGAGTTACGCTCACATTAGAGCGAGAAGTGTATCCAGTGACTTACCTGAGGGATCGAGTGAGGCGGACAGTGTAAAGATCCACAATGGGAGAAGTTTAGTTGTCATTGTCATGGTGCGGACAGCGACTGAAACTAGAGAGACGAGAGGCCTCTTTATAGATCAGCCACATTCCCTCCTGGTTCAGCCCCCCGCCGGCCACTCCTTTGTTTGGCTACAGATTGCCTTTTCAACCTGTGCGTCTACCTTAACTTCCTTATTGTCGTCCTCGCAACACAACTTGTGCGATCGCACTGCCCCGCCGGCTGCTAGTGAAGAATGCGAGAAAACAAGATGTGTGGTGGGCTGTCGCTCACACACTGAGCTGTACAATAGATATACTGTTTGATAGTATATGCACATTTGGTTTCTTTACAAAGAAACAGTGAATCAAACAATATCTATATTTTAGCGGACAAGACCGTAGATGCACTCTGAATGTCATTTCCCCTCAAAGGATTCAGTTCTGACTTTTCTATTTTGTTTTAATAAACCGGTTTTTATTCAAAAAGCCCGTGTGAGACTGCTGGTGCTCGATTCACCTCGTGTCAGCGTTAAGTTTAAAAAGAAAAAACGGAACGGTGGTTTATTTGATTAAGCAATTTTCTGCAACCCAGACAACATCCTTTTTTCCGCACACCATAGTCTTGGTTGAGAAAACTGAGCATTGAATAGGGGAAGTTAATAAATGACTTCTGACTTGAGCTCATTAATATTTTAGAATCTTATTTTGTCCAGCCAGGTGGATAAAGATTAGCTTGAATATACTATAACTCAAACAGTTATGGCCTTCACAGTTTTCTCTGTAGAATCTATTGTGCCATTTTGTTCTTCACTGTATTATATAATACATTTCTGGATATGACATCAAGACACAGACTACATTTTTTACATTAAATACAAGATGAACTACAGTACCTTTTTGATTTAGGAAAGTCCATTTCGAAGTTTACGTGGCTAAGTTTTAATATTTTAGCCATCTCATTTGAGAATTATTTTTTTTGATCTACAAAACATTTTCATCTGAAACTTTTATCTTTTTGTAGATCAAAGGTGCCAACTTCATAGAAACCTTTATCATGATTATTATTATAGCATCAATGCAACCCTGTAGACTACTGCTACTAAAGTTTGGTAGATTTGGACTTGGCAAGTGCTTGAATTGAAGATATAAAGATATCCTGGATGTGTTGTTGGCAGGCCAGTAGGGAGGGCTCTTCCGTTAGGACCAAATACATTTTTAAAAAGCCCCAGCACAGTGATGTACAAGATGCCGTCCTTTGGATTAGTTGTTAAACTGGGGTCTTAACTAACTGCAGTCTTTGAGGATTCAATGGCACAGAGTGTTATCATGGTGTGCAGGTGAAATTCCCATAATAAAATGGCTTTCTACATCTGGCTGCATTATCATCCCCTTAAAACAGACTGGCAACACAATCCGTTTAAATTTCCTCCCCAGTTTGCAACTTGATTACATCAAAGTAATATAAATAAATGTAAGTCTAATTAAATAAAACCCAGTAACCCCCCCCCCCCCCCGAATCTGACACTGCTTATCCAGGACTTAATGAATATTAGATATGAGTGAATATTGAGTGTGTTCATCTGGCACTGCTTCATAAAGTGAAAGTAAAGTCAGGCCTGGTTCTAAGGGGGGCCAGGTCCACTAAAACACTCTCCAGGCATGCCCCACCACATTTGAAGGCTTTCTTTAAAATTAATCATTTTTATGTTTATGGTGGTAGCGTCCTTACTACCAGTTATTTATACAACTTTGATTGCCGTTAATTTTGAAGTGGCACCCCAATCATGAGAAATCACTCCTTTCAACAGCCAAGGCCAAAGCAGGCAAACCAATGGATACGCGACAATATACGAAAGCTAAGAAGCAGTAGGTTGGTAGCCAACTTTGCAAGCTAGCTGTACTGAATGAAAATAACATACACTTGATCATCCTAAAGTCTATGACACAAATAATCATGTGTAATCATGCATGTACGTAAGCATTAAAATAACAAATGGTTATGAATGAATAATCCTGGCTAAGTTGTTGCTGAATCAGGAAGATTATTTATTGTTGTAATATGCATAATTAAAGTGTGCATTGTCACACCCCCTCCAAACAAAAGGTCAAGTGCCAGCAAATATGATTGAAGTACAACTATAGAACTATTCATACAATTCATGTTGTGTCTGTATAAAAGGATACAGAAAAACATTTATGTAATTGTCTTTTGGTCTCAGTCTAATGATGACGTTTTATCACTGGTCTCTACAGTCTGAAGAGAAGGCAACAGGAAGTGAGGAATGATTTTGTGTTCATGACCGATCATTCCACCCCAAGAGCACAGAGTCATGTGCTCAATCCAAGCAGGCGGACTGTGCTCCCTTCCCTCCTTGTACCCATTGTGAGACATGACCATCCAGGTGTGTCTGCTCTCTTGGGGGAGGGAGATTAATGTTGGCCTGCACTTGCACACTGATGAGCACGAGCCTGTTTTCTATGTTGTGCATCAGTCTACTCAACAACAACACAAATGTAGCGAACACTAGAATACAGCCATAACAGCGTTCATTCTTCTGTTGTCCTAACATTAGAAAATTATCCTTTTTTCTCTGGAAGCTTGTTCTTATTTCTTTGCTATAGTCACATCCTGTGATGGTTAGAATTGAGAAATTAGGTCAGCCTCTATTATTAGTCAATTAAATCAACAGCAATAGAGATGCATGACATATCTGTCACAGGACAGGAAGTTAGCAACAGGTGGGTGGATGAACAATCATTCTCACATGTTCAAAATCCTTTTGGTGAGCATCATTTACTACATACCGCCTTTTTATACCGCAGTGGGCTTCTAGAAAGATGTTGCCTAATGCGGGTCTGTCGCAATGTTTTGGTTTGACAAAGACTGTGAAGGAACAGCAAAGATACTTACTCCCTCACTTTGTGACGGCAGAGGGTTCCGGTTTCACATCTTAGTCCGTAAGCCACCATTTTCTGCGAAACGCACTACAAACACACTACTAATGCAGCAAACTGGGCTTTCTGAATGCATCTCTTTACAAGTTAATTACAGTGCACAGTGATAAATATGCAAGCATACAAAGTTAAATAGATACAGCTATATAAGTCCTTCCATAAAGCCACAGATTCCCATCCAATCAGTGGAGATTGCACAACGCTTTGCTTTCTCTTGAATCAAAACATTTTATAGCATTACATACGACATACATACCAATGCCATTTTAAGAACTTAGCCTACCTGTTAATATTCTAGGATTGGTTGTTCTAGCTTAAGTTCTTAAGTTACCCTGGCCTCAATAATAAAATAGAATAATAACCATGACAATGAGAGTATTTTAAGTGTATGTTTGGATTGGAGAACATGTTTTTGTTTTCTTAAAGAATGTACACAGTCTATTAGTGGTTATTGTGTTCTCACAGTGTAAATTTCAATTCTGAAGCTGTATATTCCACTTCAAGACATGATCACAAATGGAATTGACTAAACAGTTTCAGCTCAATCAGTGTTGCCAGATGCCTGAATTAACTCCCCCCCCAAAAAAAATGTCTTAAAATCCCCCATCTTCAATTGAGTCCCATACAATTTTCTCACAATTTCCCCCCATACCTCCTTTTAAAATACCCCATCTATCATTGACTCCCATACATTCATCCCACAGTCATCTTCTTGACACTTTTTCTATCATTGACTCCCCATAATTTTTTAAAATCCCCTTCATTTAAGGGAAAATTCCCCAGTCTAGCAACCCTGAGCTCAGTGCAGAACTGAGCTAGACAAATTCTCTGGGAATCTTATCAGGGATCAACACTGAAAAGGAAAAATAAACCACGACTACTTCAGAGTCAAGACTCTTGTCTTGGGAGATTGATTAGAAGGAAGGAATGAAAGTGCTGTTCTTAGTGCTGTGCAATAATAATAATAATAATAATAAAAACCCTGTTGCATGCAGCCATTTCACACACAGGAATATCTTAGTTAGACCTTGTGTTTTCCTATATGTAAATTATGGATAAGAACGACTTTCAAAATATTATTTGCAATAGCTGCCAGTGAAGAGCTTGGGGCGCTGGTACAACGCGAGCCTCAAAGACTCAGACCAGGTTGATCAACTGAGGGAAGAAACCATCAAAGGCCTTGTCAGAATAGACAAAACCTTGCTTCCTGGCAAGTTGAAACTGTGGTGCCTGCAGTTTGGGTTGCTCCCCCGCCTGATGTGGCCCCTAACGGTCTACGAGATTCCAATGACCAAAGTCGAGAAGCTAGAGAGGACAGTCAGTTCATATATCAAGAAGTGGCTTGGCCTCCCGCGTTGCCTCAGCAACATCGGCTTGTATGGACACGGTGCACTAGAATTGCCTGTCTCTAGCCTCACAGAGGAGTATAAATGCACCAAAGTGAGGTTGAACATGACCCTGACAGAGTCTCAAGATGGAACGATCCGAGAGGCTGCCCCCAGACTGGCAACTGGGAGGAAGTGGATCCCATCTGAGGCCGTACAGCAAGCAAAATCTGCTCTCAGGCATGGAGACATTATAGGACAGGTGCAGCATGGAAGAGGTGGGTTTGGACTTGGGGCAAGTCGACCCACATGGCACAAGGCAACATCAACCCAGAGGAGAAAGCTGGTGGTTTCTCAGGTGCGGCAACAAGAGGAGGCAGACAGATGCGCAAAGGCAGTCTCGCAGTCCAAACAGGGCCAGTGGACTAGCTGGGAAAACCTGGAGCATCGAAAGCTCACATGGAAGGATCTTTGGGAAATGGAAGGAAGCCAAATCAGCTTCATCATCAGAGCCACCTATGATGTTCTTCCCACACCCAAAAACCTAAACCAGTGGTTTAGAGAAGATCCTTCTTGTGCACTTTGTCAGACCCCTGCAACACTGAGACACATCCTCACCGGCTGTAAAACCAGTTTGTCCCAAGGCCGCTATACCTGGAGGCACAACCAGGTCCTAAGACAACTGGCGATCACTCTGGAAGGAAGGAGGACTACCAACAACGCCCTCCCTCCCCCAATGCCTCGGCACTCAAAGACCATCCCCTTTCTAAGAGCAGGACAACTCCCAGCAAAGCCATCTGCAAGAGAGGAAGCAACCCTCTTAGACACTGCCCGGGACTGGAGAATGCAGGGTGACTTAGACCAGAGACTTATTTTTCCGCCTGAGGTTATTACAACTAACCTCAGGCCGGACCTGGTCTTGTGGTCAACCTCCCAGAAGTTGCTGTTCATTGTGGAACTAACTGTACCATGGGAGGCGGCAGTCGGTGAAGCATATGAACGTAAACGACTGAAGTACTCCGACATAGCAGCCGAAGCAGAACGCGGCTGGCGTGCCCAGGTGCTCCCGGTCGAGGTCGGGTGTAGAGGTTTTGTTGCAACGTCCACAACCAACCTTCTTAAGGGGATGGGAGTGCGAGGACAGGCCTTCCGACAAGCCGTCAAATCGATGTCAGAGGCTGCCGAACAAAGCAGCAGATGGCTATGGATCAAGAGAAAGGACCCCAACTGGGCTGCTAAATGACCAACCATGGGGTAAAAGCAGAGGGGGGCACACCTGGGACGCCAGGCGTTGCCGTTGAGCCCTTTCGAGGTGTCGTGGGCTTAATTCAATGAAACACCAGTGAAGGAGGGTGCCCACCTGAAGACCCCAGTGAAGCTTTTACCCCTTACCCTTGTCCCACTCAATACTGTTACATAGGTACCGATTATCTAAGGGATTGTAATATCTAGTCCTATAAGCTCAACTGCAATGCACCCATTATACAATGTTCAAAAATGTAAAAAGGTTAAAAGAAAGTATTCATTGTGATCATCAGCGGCCTAATTGTTGTATGAAAAGACAACTTTTGTCTTAAAATCCATTTTAACCGGCCTTAACACAGAAACTAGACAACAATATTCTTTCTCCATCCCTCTGCCCATGTCTTCTGTACATTGCTGTGGAGAGCATGGCTTGTGTGCTTTAAATATAAAGAAATCTGATATAACAGATTTTCAAATGTTAGTATACCTTTTTGTGTTCATGAAATTATTGTTGAACAACAAGCTCTTTATTTATTACTCTTGCAAAACTTTTTCAACAAAATATTGGATCAGCCTGTCTTGCCAAGTTAATGTGACAGTATAATACAATAGCAGAAACATTGCACTGTTTGACTTGGATACAGTGTGCCACATCTTAGTTAATATTTAACACAACAACAGTTCCGTCCTTTAAAAAAAGTTATGCTTAAGTGAAATTAAACCTGAGTTGCCGGTTTCTATGGTTACATAAGTTTAAAATACGTATTTTGTTTTTCATTTAATATTTCCTGCTGTGCATCCACTCATTTGCATGTAAAACAAATTGCTTTATCATTACACAAATGTTTGTATTATTACAAAGCAGTCTACCTCAAATTCCCCATAGCTAATAGTACAATGCAAAGCACTGGGTGATAAGAACATGCTGGAGATTATTAGCGGGGGATAAAGTAACCAAGGTAACGTCTGCAGAGATAAGCCCCCAGGGGAGGGAGTGTAGTGCATTGATATGCTATGAGACCATTGTACTTGCTATAGCTGATCATATGATGGCAGATTAGTGGTGCCAATGGTAGTGTTGCGATATGTGCTGAAAAAGACAAGTTTGACAATCAGCTGAAATTTTGGTTTGCTCTTATTTGGTTACTGAATAATGAGAAGTTCAGTTTATACTGAGTAAACATTAGTACTGAAGTTCTTTCTGGAGTTCAGCTTATACTGAGTAAACATTAGTACTGAAGTTCTTTGTTTGGATAAATGCATCACATTGAAGTCTTTATACTTCCTGTCTCCCAGCTGCCATCCCTTGGTTATTGTTTTATTTTTACAAACTGATATTAAGCAATGATTTTACAAAAGTGTTGGGATATAAGATTAGTCACTTTGTGACATCATTTTTGATGTGTTGTATTTTTTTGGATTGTGCAGGTGTCCAGCTAGTGATGCAGATTCATGTGTATGATGGGTATTTTGAACAGTCTGCATGCATTGTTTGTGTATTTTTCACATGCATTAATTCTTACTTGGATTTCCGTCCTCAGCAGGAAGGCTGAATGTCTACAATTAGGCAGTATACTGCACCTTAAATATGAAAGTATCAGTGTGGTTGCCAAGCAACATCAATTCCCAGGACAAAGAAAGTCACCATTTTGAAGAGTTTCTATCAGTAAATATGTAATGTTTTGCGTTTCCATTTTCTTGTGAGTGAGTCTTGTATTTCATGATAACACTCTTCAAATTTGATTTGGGAGTGTGATGCCCTCTAGTGGCGTGATGGTGACATAGCATACCTCTAAAATGCTGAAAGATATTTATATCCCCAGTGATTTTCATTGTGTGTTGATTGCCATTCGTATGGTTGCAAACTGCTGTAAGTATAATTATGAGAGCTGCATACATAATAATACCAGTCTGGTAAAAAAATAAGATGAAATCAAAAATAAATGAGTGCCATATTTAATTTAAACAATTATATGTGCATTACATTAAACCTAGTATACAAAAGTATAGAGCATAATGTACTGATTTGAACATGACATTAATATTAATCTGATAATACATTGACAAAATTTGTCATTGTCTATTGTCATTGTTAATAAACATACTGTACATTGCTCATCTTATTAAACCAAGTGGCTCTAAATAAATATCAGTATTGAGTTGATTATGAATCAGCATTTATCTGAATGCCCAATTAACAATGGACTGTAATTTCAATTGATTATAAACTGATGGAATTTTTAAATAAGTATTATATTTGCTTTTACACATGGTCTTACTCTTGCACAATTTTGAGTAAGATACCTACCAACAGTAATTATCATGTACCTTCCGTTACCGGTCCGTGTGCAATATACATTGTAATACTCCACTTTAACCACAAGAGGGCAGTCTTTTCACGTGTGCCATTGATTTCTCTGAGGCACTGCTGCAGTCCCAGCTCACGTGGGCCCACCTGCCTGGGGCTGTTTTGATCGCAGGATTGCATGCCCAGGTCTCTGTATAACAAATATGACTCAAAACAAAGAGTATACCACAGGGCATGGAATTAACTTTTTCACACACTAGCCAGAGCGGCTTGTGGATTCTAAAAATCACCAGCCACATTACCTTCTACAATATAACACAACCTGGTTGTTTACGTGCCAAAGTGGCCGCAAGAGTCGGCAATCTTACCAGCTGCAATCAAACTTTTACCAGCATTGGTTGGTGGCAGGTGTTCATTTCATACTCTGGTATAGCAGCATTGGACGGCTTGTACAACTCTGTAACGCAAATGGAAATCTGTTTATCATTTATCTGAGAGAGCATGAACAAGCCAGAGCTAGTTCGGTTTGTCCTTCACTTCCACTGCACTTGTCTGTTACCGATAGTATTTTTCATAAGATTAAGGTTGTTGTTCCAGCATGTAGATGTGCATTAGATTTTAAAGCCACTTAATTTTAAGGTGGATAGTTTATGCAAATGTAAAGTTATTATTTTTACTGGATGAAACAGCAATTTCTGCTTTGACTATGACAAAGAAGGCAAGGTTTGACTGTTATTGATGTTGTCCTGTAAGTTATTTGAGCTGAAAGTTTGACTTAATATAATTGTCTTTTTGTTCATATTTTACAAGGTACATGACCTTTACAGTTGTTTGACTACTTATGTTGGTTGTCTGAGCAGTTTTTTAGTGTAAAAACTCCAAAATGAGGCAGTTGTCATGGTGAAATAAATACTAATGGATTTGAAGGCATTCAGTGAACCTGAACATGCTTTATATAATGAGTTATTCAGTGCTTTTTTAACTCTCAATCCAGATTCTCAGGTATTTACCCATGGCTCTTTTCCTGGGGCATTCCAGTTTCACAAGCTTGTCATGCGTCATGCGTACTAATGCACTTTAAGTATTGAGACATCTGACAGCACAGCAATCGGAGCATGAAACGAGCGGACAGATAGGATTAATAAGCAGACAGACAGCTAGCAGATTGTGAGTCTTAGGTTTACCATACATAGGAGGGTGTGAGACGGTACAACCAAGGGGTTTACTGCACCCTGCTAACACACTAAGATATATTTATTTCCAAACACCGCTGTGGAAATAGCATGTCTTTAGGTGGTCCTTTCTCTGTTTGTCTGTAGATTGATAAAAATATAAAGCCCAGTGGTCTATTTAACTAGATACCCTGTCTTATGAATCAGAGGGATCCTCATACAAATGGGGACACTAAGAGAAGTGGACCCTATAAGAATAATACAACCCACTTTTTTCTACCGTTATTCTTTGTGGACTGCATTTAGAAACTGATGAAGGCACACAAATGCTTATAAACTGATGAAGGCACACGAGTGCTTATAAACTGATGAAGGCACACGAGTGCTTATAAACTGATGAAGGCACACGAGTGCTTATAAACTGATGAAGGCACACGAGTGCTTATAAACTGATGAAGGCACACAAGTGCTTATAAACTGATGAAGGCACACGAGTGCTTATAAACTGATGAAGGCACACAAGTGCTTATAAACTGATGAAGGCACACGTTTCACACAGACCCATTTCCTTTATCTTGAAAATGAAAGACAGAGTCCAGGGTTGGCTTCTGTAGTTGCACCCATGTGCTCCCCTTTTTCAAAACAGGGGAAGGGAATTTTGATAACCTGTATCTTCTTTTAACATGTTCATTTTGACTCTGGGCCCATCTCAAGTAACATTTAGGTTCAGGTCGGGATAAGGAATTTTGGTATTTTAATCATGAAACTTTCATTAAGCTTGACTGTTGAAACGATCATTATCATGACAGAGAAATAGCACTTTGCTGATAATGATTGTTATCCTGCTGGCTATGTTGCTGGTATTAAATTTGCATGGTCTGCGTTTCCCATTGTGTGGCCTGCTCAATGAAATCCTGGGCCCCTGTAATCGCGGAGTGTTAAATCATCCGCAGGATTGACTTTCTTTCTTCCCGAAAACCGGTTAGAACCAGCTGAGAGCCGCAGGCCTGGCTTTCCAGTCAATGCACAGCGTGCAGTAAGCAGCCACATTAGATGCAATTAAACTTACCTTGTTCAAGGCACACAGGACCAGAGGGAGGTTTATTTTAGCTAGTCTGGTACCTAACAGGTAGACGTGCCATCGTGTGCTGTTCTCAGCTTGTTTCCCGTCCCGATTTACCAGGCAATTTCAATGTTTTTCTTTTTGAGTTTTGAGTTTTGATGTGTTGCTATGGCAAATATCCACAGTCTCTATTTGTTTGGAAATTTACATGACTAACTCTTCCTGTGTTGGAAGGAACACAAGCCTGCTATTGCACTAAAAGGGTTTTTTTTATATTTAGGTCACTTTTCATTTTTTTAAATTTACTGTGTTAACATCCAAGTTGATTTATTCTAAACACGCAGCATGTGGATTCCGATTACCGTCCGTCCCACGTTATTGTTTGAATTTCCTTTCAGTAAAACCTTTAAATAAATCTGGGCTCTGTTTCTGTACTAAAATTGCCTAACATCTTAAAAGATTAAACTTTAAAAATATCTCTGATACAACTACTGTTTTTTTCTGATGAATAGCATCTGTATATAGCAATGATGCGTTTTTTTATTGTTTTTTATTTATTTTATTTTTTACAATTGACAGTACCTCACTAGCTACCACACAAATTTGATGGCATTTGCGCGTTAGCTGAATTAACAGCCTGCGTGAGCTAGCCACGTGTAATCGTGGTCACTCTATTGCCATACAGCCATTTCCTTCTGTAGAATTTCTGAAGGTGGAATTCTGAGAAATCTTGCCCAATCACAACCTCACCAAATCCATGAAATCATTTCCCTCCAGTACAATCTCTTAAAGTGGAATTCTGAGAAACCTTTCCCAGACAAAACCTCACCAAATAGCAACCGTCAGGGTTAGGCAAATCCCCTCCCGATAGCATTCATCACATCTGTGTTGTATTACACACCAGCCCTCAATACAAGCTGCGTTAATCACTCTTACATGTGCTCTCCTGGGACTGTGGATGCTGTCGGGGGGTGATGGAGAGGGAGCGATGCAGGGAACCGTGTTGGGTGTGTCTGCCGCACAGCCTGGGGCAAGGAGCTCCTTCCTGCACTGACCTTGTTCTCCTGCCAGGAAGAACAATGGGAGAGCTGTGTCTGCCACTTTCTAGAACTGGCGGCCGTCCAAAGCAGTCTGGTGTCCCGGCCTGGGCTAAGGAGAGGAGCATGATTAGAGGGTCCTGTGTGCGTCTTTCTGCCTCTTTTGATTCTATTTTAATTGGATCCTACCTTTTTTTAATAATGGAATATATACATGATTTCCACTTGGAAGGCAACCTATTGATAACATTTATTTGGCTGACTTACTAGACGGTCTAGCCATCTAGCACTCTATCGCGTGATCATCTATGTAAAATGTAGGCCTAGTAGGGCCTACGTCTGTGTCTTTGGATCACAGTCGCGGACACGTGAAGCGCGTCCGGTTGTTTTTGAGACTCCGCTGAACGATACCCGCGCGTCGTTGCTGCAGTTTAAAAAGATTTCGCTAAGACGAAAACCGGTGAGCTCGTGGCTAATTGCATAATCAGAGATTTCTGTCCACCTACAGTAAAGCCGCTCCCTCTGACGTGGTCACCACGCCATCGCTCTCACCTCACTGACAGAATTTCAGACACGCCGTGGGCCTCCGTCCAACGGCGAGTCCTCATTTACTCACACCGGTGATTAATTCCTCCTGTATGACTCCGTACGCAATGCGGTACTCTCTGAAACTTCAGTGCCGATCACGCCCCTACCCCAGGCTCAGGTTTACCGTCACAACGGAGATATAAGCCACCCACTTTATCCCTCGTCATTTTGCAACCGGAGTGAAAACGCAGCACTGGGGATTCGACACTGATACACACATGCTGGCAACTGAATACAGGGGATACCAGCATTCACAACAAACGCATTTCAGGCGATAAAAAAAAAAAATCAACAATATGGGGTAGAAATATACAGGAGTGGCAGTGAGACTTTAATTTAATGAATGCTGCACTATATCTTGTGAACTAGACATAGGCCTTCTTTGTGGTGATGTTCTGCAAGTTAATATTCCAATAAAAACATTATAACGACTTAATAGCTGCAGCACAGAACATAGTTCAAAGGTTCCCAGAGTTGGTTCAAAGCAGATGCTAGATGATGCCCCCTATGTAGTTTGACATGCAAAAAAAAAAAAACCTCTAATAGCCAATGCAGAGGGTGCAGCAGTCAGCAGGATTTGTTCCAGCCTATATCACTGGTTGTACTTTTCAGTCTTTAATGTAAAACAGCTATGGGACCAGAGAGAACAAACGCAATAGAGTCAGTGTGAAGCCTGGAAGATGGGGTAGGCTCATTGAGAGGTTAATTGGCTTTGGTAAGAGTGGCCTATGGAATAGGACACACTGACCCCCCTCTCTCCTAACGTGTTCCACCTGATAGTGTGTGCCTTGATCCTCTGCCAGGGCTTAGGGCTGAGATGAGAGTTAAGAGACAGATGTGCTTCAGCCGTCTTAGCGTCGCCACTTCTCTGATCAGAGCGCGGCATCCAGTTTAGGCCGGTTTTGTGTACTGCCTGCCTCAGCGCCTGTGAGCGTGCAGCCTGATGAGTCACTCAATCCTCGCGGCCGGGACTACCCTCCTCTTGCTCCCAGTCTGTCACTGCAGTCTGTCTGCCACTGCTGACTCCAGTCACATAGTCAGTCACCAGCCAGGTGGCCAGTGGCATTTTCTTTTTGGCATTTTGCTTTCTTTCTGCGAGCCCCCCGGGCCTCCGTTTTTGCGAAAACACGCCAGCCTGTTCTGACGACACTACGTGCTGATGAATAATTATTCCCACAATTTACGAATAATAGAAGGTATACTTCAACATTTAAGCCGGCAGGTTTTCATTGCACAATACGATGGTAAATCTCATTAAATCTCTCAAAATAAAGGACTGTGACTGTCCTGGCCCGACCCACCACCAGTCCCCAGTCCCTGTGAGATGCATTGTTTCGCCAAAGGGTTCAGTCATTTTCCCAGAAACAGATGATCGATCAGTCTTCTGGATGCGCATTTTCTAATAAAGATATCCAGGGGCTGAAAGAACCATAGAATTGCGCGTTGCTCATGTTTTTCATATACTGCTTGAACAGTATTTCTGCTTTTCATTCCCAGACACGGAGCAGTTGCTGTTTGTGCCTGTGTGAGCTCCAGGCTTGCCGTACAGCGGAACGCGGAAGGCCTTTTTCCCAGGTTGTGTATCCACCCGCCCTGCCAGTTACTGGAAGGATGCCCATGGGTGTGTACACCAACCCCAGGGTGCTTTCCTTGCTCCCACACCCATTAACTCGTATCGCATAAACTTTAACGGGTGCCGTAATCCAACCGTCATAAAGACTCCTGCCCTCCGCGCAGATTCCGGTAAGAGGCCACTGATTGGCTTCAAAAACAAGGCTGAGAATGCATGCCGCTGCCGTCATCGCTGTCTGACTGTTTCTCTGGCCTTTATGTCATTCAAATTGTGCAAGTAAACACAGTCTGGCTATTAGCGCGCTGCGTACAGTAAACAAGCCTTAATAAGAAACAGTCACGGGGCTTCAGCCCTATCAGGTTTCTGGGAAGTGCCATTTGCTGTGCTTACAGTGAAGCTAAATGTGTTGCCTGGAAGGACAATCTGTTTTTAAAAAGTTGTTTCTCGGTGCGTTGGTGACATCAGTATCGGTTGCTTCCACCTATGGAGTTTCCTTTAGTGGGAATTTTTCATCCCTCCCGGAAAAAAGGTTTTTCAAGCGTAAAACAGTTTTCTCTAAAAACAGACAGGCCGTAGCTGTGGTATCAAACAAATGCCAAACAAACAACTCCTAATACAATATCATGAAAGACTACGGTCGGGCGCTGTTGTAACTCTTTGTTGATTCCAGCTCCAGTAAAACTCCTGAAGGAAAATGTACTATAGGAGTTTAGTCTCACACTTTCTGCCAGTCATTAACATATTATGTAACATCGCTGTCATAATCATAGGGAGTAGATAACCTTATTTTGACATATACTGATTACCCCTCTGCCTTGTATCACAAAAGTCTGTGCCAATCAGCATATGTGATTTTGAAAGTAGTACAACATTGCCACCCTGCTATCCTACATACAAACTTACTATACTGTAGTAAAGCATTTTGCAGCAAAACACTGACTCTGCTGTCTTTTGCTTTCTTGCATGTTTTTCTTGGAAATTATTGATGCTGGTGCTGATTTCTGGACATGTCTCTGCCATTTCCAGTATGTACGACACGCTTTAGAGTTTTTAGACAATTTACAAGAAGTATAATAATCTATTTTTATAAAGTAATAATGCATGTCTTTGGGTAAGCTAAGGCGAATGGCTTTAGCTGTAGCATTCACTTTGAAGTGTAACTGGAGGGAGACACTTAGATGGGAAAAGCACATTTTCCCAGCTCAAAAGTACTAGGCTTGAAGCTGTATTTGTATAGCACATTCTGATACTTTTTTATCAATGTTACTTTTGGCTTTTTCTTTGAGTCTACAGGGAAATAAGCACATCAACACATTAACAATCCAGTGCCATGTCGCCAAGCGGACAATGCATTATGATGTTTGACTAATACAGGCTGTATCCTTTGGAAACATTTTGTCATTTACTGTATGGTATTTAGTAGGACATCAGTTTCATTATCAATCTTTTTTACAAGAAGCTGGAAAGTAAAAAAACAAAAAACAAAACTGTAACTACTACTGGAAACCATAACAATGTAGCAGATTCAAACCACAAGCTGTTTCTTTTTTAGGAATGTTTTTCTTGAAAAGTGCAACTTGCCACAGTTGACACGGTTATCAGTGAAACAAGGCCCATTAACGTCATTGCCTTTGTTATCAATCTGTTAAATATTTAACTGATTGAACTAATTAGAATGATCAGATGAACTGATTAGAATGCCTTAATCAGTGTTCCTCACCCTATCTACAAGGATTGGCTGTAAACATATAAAATGCAGCCTGGCTTTTACGTAATGGTCCACCCAGCATCCCAGCCAGCTTCATCATAAACTACAAGTGGTGTATTAGGCAGATCATGTACCGTTACAATATTTAGCATAAGTAGACCAAAACACTAGCAAGTGCACTTCCTGAACATAAGCAGATTACCCCTGTGACTGCAAATTAAATCAATGTGCAGGCCAAAAACACGTGTTGTATTTAATAAACACAGATGCATACAGCAAGAACAAATATGGCTTAGCTTGTGTAGAGTTCACTTAGGTAAAGTAAAGACCATTCATTAGCTTCCATTACATTAGATTACTTTAGCAGACAAGTATCCAGTGACTTACAATATAGGAGAAACAGTATGCGTTCATCTGATTACGCTGAGCCATAGTGCCAGACCTAACTAACAACATTCCAGTAGAGACACTGGCCAACAATTCTGGACAGGCTCATTTGGTTAAGGCATCACATGCTAGTGCATGGATGAGCCTCACGGCCTTGGATCAAATCTGGACCGTGCCAGCGCCGACTGTGGCCGGTAGCCCCATAGGCCGATGAGCAATAGACAATTGCGTCGCCCAGGGAATGGCACGGTTCAGTCGGATAGGGTCCAGTCGGATTGCTATCTAGCCACCCCCTGCTGGACAATCAGTCGCCCGTAGATTGCAGTCAAAGCTGCATGTGACTCCGTTTCATGCAAATTTAGCTGTCGTCTGCGGTGTGAACAGAAGCCACTGGCAACACCAAAGGAGAACAGTGGATGTCTACACTCTCCCGACAGTGGGGTTTGCTCAATGTACGCGGCTGTGGTTGCCAACAATTGGCCATTCCCAATTTGGGCGGGAATGGGATATGCTCAGCCCTGCGTTTGGCACCAAATTTATGTAAGAAAACCCATTCTGGACAGAAGAATCCAGAATTTGTTTCTTCAACAGGGGTGTAAATGGAACCGTGGACACACTGGTGACTAGACTGTGAGGAGCATTGAGCGTCATGGAAGAGATGAACGGGAGTATATCTGGTGAGAGGGGAGGGAATGGGGTCAAGGACACAGGTGGTTTAGTCAATGTATTCCATTACAAGCTGTGAGTTTGTGTGATGTGGGATAGAGAGAGGTAATCCAGGGCAAGGTCATGTTAACAGAAAAAAACTGCATTACTTTCTGGGCAACTTTATGCTTTGTGACCTTTTATTTTTTGTGACTTTACTTTGAACTCCATAATATCATTATGACTGGGCTGGAAAGCTGGTCTTAAAAGAATTAAGAACTGCAGCTATATCACGACACTACTGGTAGATGCCATCCCATAGGAAACATAAAGATTATAATGTGGAATGTGGAGTAAGTCAGTACATAGAAATCGGACTACATTCCACAAAGGGGTTACAGTCAACTCATATCCCGTCATTATTTCCCAACCTTTTTCCTGATTAACTCCATTGATAAACTAGCGAAGGCAGTACATTAAATTCTTGAACTTTAGTAATACAACGGTGCAATGAGACATAGTTTACGACCCGGTAGGATTTCTGCGAAAGATACACATCTGACATACTTCTGTGGTGAAATGCTGAGCATGTGTGCTGTTGAAAGGGGGGATTCGGCTCCACGAGTCTGAGGGGAGAGGGTCTACTGTCTCCTGTGCATTGGTTATAGAGGAAATGATGACAGAAGTCCCTTTAAATGTGCCTGTCCTTTTGTTCTGGTTATTAATGCAGGGCAGGGCCCACAGCTGGAGCCAACACTTCCCTTCCCCCGCAGAGAGAGATAGCATCGTGTGTGAAGCGTCTGTGTGCCCACACGCTCGAGTCTTCTCAGGTCATAAATATGCCGCTCGCCAGACCCACGCTCCTGCCTGGTGTCATGCCAACCAGAGACAGTCAGGTATCCTGTGCAAAAGACTGGGTCTTAGACGGTCAAGGATAATCTGCATTGTTCAATAGTGCCTAATAGAGGATGTTAAAATACCAGGCATTCCGTGCCATTCTTAGAGTGACGCGATCAGTTAGTGGCCCTCGGACATTTTCTGGGGATCAAAGAATTATGTAATAACAAAATTATGCATACAGCGGTAGAACAGCAGATGTATTTTTGATTTGATTCATCCATTTTAATTAGAGGAGATGTATTGGATATAGACGTGTGCTTTCCAATTAATTTATTTACGTAAAAGTTTAGAATATATTCTTCAGATCATCTCCAATGGTATACTTTGATGCCCCATACCATATTGAATATTGATACATTCCTGACTGATTTGTTCAAATAAGCTCATTCAAATATGACTGTTAACTGCATTAACATTGTTTGGAAATACTGTATACTTCTATTCTACTTTTTGTGCAAATCAGAAACGCAATGCTTTTAAGGTCATAGCCTACACATTTACAATTGCGGCATTTAGCAGATAATTTTAGCTGAGGTGACTTACAGATGGTGTATTTAACATGGGTATACATTTGTCATATGTATATTGAGTGATATAACATGCAGTGCTGTCCATAATGTTTGGGAGAAAGACTCTATGCATACAAATTGTTGTAATTTTTATGTGGTGACGCCAGAGAATCTGCACTGTGGAGTAACCTGCACTTTATCCACATGTGAGTTGTTTGATTACAAATCAAAAATTGTGGAGTATGGAGCCAAATCGAGAAAAAATTTGTTTGTCCCAAACATTATGAAGGGCACTCTATATCACTCTTTGTCAGAAGTCTGACACATGACTCTAGGTTTGAAGGACATAATGTGTGAAGATTGAGAAAACAGCTGTGTCTATGGCGTGTGTTCACAGGATATGCGTGTTGGAGTTGTTGCGTGTTTTGTTTGTACTCCATTTCAAAACTGGAGCCAGCGGGAACGCCTGTCTCTCTTATCAACACTCAGCATCAGCGAAGGGATGCAGGCCATAGCTCTCTCCCCCATGAGCCAGGAGACACACTGGCCTCCAGGTCTCTAAAGGAGGGGCTCCAAGGCCTCTCTCAATATTCTCCCCAAAACACGAATCATCCGAATCATCAACAGTCAAATGTTTCAAACGGTCACTGTGAATGAAGATTAGTAAACAAATGGCAACTTATTTTTGAACTGAACTTTTGTCATGTGTTTGACGACTATTTTGTCATACAATAAATTAAAAGCTGAATTGTGTTTATGTTGTTATGGTGGCGTGAGATAACATTCGTATCGGGTTTCACCAAGATAAGCTGGTTGCATTATCATAAAAATTACTTGGGAGTTGTGCCAATGTTATCCAGTAAAGTGCTTTTGAGCATAATTGATAGGTCTTTCTTCAAATAACACTTAAAAAAATGCTGAAATGCAAGGTACCAATTACACATAATGCCAACAGAATTTAAAACCAGAATCACAATCGCATGCACCTTAATTACAAACTTTAGAAAAACCTCACCAATTAAAGTTTATTTTGAGTCTACAGCCTAAAGTATGTTCTCTCAGAGTTCCCATAACAATGTTAAATATCTTTAGTGGGCAATGTAGGCTAATTCATTCTCCCTGACCAATCTTCCTGTCGGGACTGATTATGTTTTCCACTGTACATGATTATATCTAAAACGCAAAAACCTTGGATATGAATATATACACCACATTTGGTGCAATTTACTTTGTTTCCCCCATTAAATATTGAATATGTTATGTGGGAGGTTTTGAGAGGAGTAATATAGTGGGCTCCTTTAACATTTGCACTTTTTTTTTGGCCAATTTAATTATTTTAGAAATATTGGCTGGACATAAATTTAACATGTTTCGAACTCTACATTCAATTTTGGGATCTTAATCAACATTCAACCCACCCCCACATGGCTTTTGTTTGTTGTTATTATTTTTAAAAATGTAATTGTATTGTTACTATTTTGATGCTATTTGACCAAACCAAATAATCGTTGCAAGAACACCCTCTCCTTCCATACACACACACACACACACACACACACACACACACACACACACACACACCATAGACTAGGCAATTATTTATCCCACCTCGCGCAAAACGACTTTTTAAATGCCCAGTAAGCCTACAGTAAATTTGCTCTGCGATTTCATCAAACGCCCCGCGCTCTGGCACCATATAATCTATATTCAGAACTGACATTATTATCGGTGTTTAAAACTTCCAACCCAACGCGGCTCACAGTTCGCTATACTCAAAGCAGAGATAGGCGTTCCCTGTGGGAGTGTTACAAGAAGTGATGTCATCTCTGCAAATGGGTCTTGACAGCCTGAGCGTTCCTGGCAACCCTTTATATAGCGCAGGCAGAGCAGCTACACTTCACTTCTGTCTATGGCAAAGAGAGACTGACCTGACTCAGCCTTGCTTAAGCAGTCAAAGCAGTTTCACAGCCTTTAGCCTTTACCGGCAAAGAAAAGAAAGGCGAATAAAAGATGTCTTCTTACGTATCTTCGGACTCCCATCGCGTCAGCCCCTCCATCCTCGGGAACAAATTCGACACGGCACACCGCAAAAAAGCCGTGGCTAACATCTTCGAGAATGTCAACCAGGATGCGCTGATGAAGCTGTTTCAGAAAACCGGAGACATGAAGGCAGAGGAGAGGGTGAGGAGCATCTTCTCTTTCGCTCACGATCCCGAGGAAACGTCCAAGGCTCTGATGGGCCTAAAACAGAGGAAGAAGGACAAGTTCATGCAGATCGTGGGCATGGTGCGACAGTTTCTGAAACTACATTGACTCTGAAACACGGCTCTGGTTGAGCTGCAGTTTACGTTTTGTGACCAAATGCGAGTGAGTCGGCCGCTGAGGATGCGGCTTCGACGAAGGATCAAGACGATGTTTGGAGATTGAGCAGTGGCACATGATTGCTACGAACTGTTACAAAGATGTTTGGTTACGGTGCTACCGGGAAAGAGGACAAGCCGGCCCTGCGTGGATCCCGGATAGCCTGTTCGGAGGGAGAGAACAGATGGACAGAACGCTGAGCTTTCAATACGGGTTATTTTCCCGAAAACACTGCACCGGGAGACATGCACAAACTAGCCAGACTCACGGCTTCTCTTTGACTGTATGCATTTGTTTGAATGCGTTGAGTTCAATTTGCACCTCATAGGTGCAACAAGCTTTGCCGGTGCACAAAGACATATTGAGACTGGTGCCGAAGAAATCGCCTGAAAAATGCCTCAGTAGACTATACCTACTTTGAACACGTTTGATGCCTTGTCTCTACCAGTTTAAATTGTGATACCTGCTTTAACACTAATTAGTGGCCACTAATTTATTTTTCAACAAATGTTATGGTAGCAAAATATCATGCATTTCATATGTTTGCAATTTCATTAATAAATTATTATTTTACTGAAAAATACTTTGTCTTTTAATTGTTGGTGTTTTACTATGAAATTGAAATGGGTATGATAGCCTACAATCAACATCACCAAGTTCCAAGTATAGACAAAGCCAAGTAAACTACATGCGAGTAGCCTATTGTTCACATCAGTAGACAAACGTTTTAATAATAAATCAGTTACTTCCCTAACACACATGCAGCAAGAGATACATTTCTGTGTCATGTAGGCCTATAGGCTACGTTTCTGCGATATATGCTTAAGTGCACACATATAAATACATTAACAAGAATGGGAATATGTGCATTTAAAAGGTTATAATTAGCCTATAGCATTGCCTATATGATTCCTCTCCAATTAGCCTGTAGCCCTGTACCAGAAATTCCATTCACTTAAATCTTTCCCAAAATAAGATAAGTATTTGACCATAACACTATGTGTGTTTATATAATTTGTAAAATACAAAAACTATTTAATTTTGGGCATTCGTCATTTAATTGGTACCAGCTACACAAGACACGAAAGACAAAGGACCGCCATTTTCAAAAAAATAAATAAATAAAATGCAATAGGGCTACAGTATGTGTAGTAAATGAATATAGCCTAATTCGTAGGCTACCTATTAGGCTATGTATAAAAACATACATTTGTAGTGTTTTAAAACTAAAAAATAACGGGCTCACTAGAAATGCGTGAATATAGGCTAGCATATAACCTCTTCGCAGTGTTTTCATAATGTATCAGTAAATAATGGCTCACACAAAATATCAAACCCCTTCGCAATATCAGTTGTGTAGCCTACAAACAATTGACAATTACATGCAAATAAATTAATGTCGAGGTAGCGCATCTAATAGGATTATTTTATACATTTTAGAATTATGTCCATCATACAGAAATAATGGATTTATGGCCAAGGGATGAAATCCCTTTATTTATTCCAGGATGAAATAAGGGCATGTGAAGGGGATATTGTTTCAGACAACTCGCGGTCATTAACCTTCATCGTGTATCCCCGCTCTGCAGCTTATCCAGCCGGTGCAAACCGGTTTGGAGGATGAAACTGGTAGCCCAGCCTTGTTTGAGGAAGGTGTATAACACCAACCCCCCAGGCACAGGCAGATAATAATTATACCAAGACGGAGACTTTGAGTCTATAATTGAGCGATGTTAAAGCAGTTTTTTTTTTTTTTAAGATAAATCCTTTTTTGTTGTTGTTTGTTTAGGAAGAGTGAATGTATCGTAAGGTGATCCAGAATGCTTTTGAATTAACAGTTAAGGATGCCATTTGCCTCCATTGCCTGTAATGACAGAGTACTGCATCTAAAAACAAGACCACATTAACATAATAATAAAAATTTTATTGGACTCAGACGTTAAGATTTTGAAAGAGTTCCGTCGGCATTTCATCCGACTGTTGCAATCTGTACGATTAGCGCACAAGGTGAGAGAGCAGTCAGTGTCTTATCTCATTGTTTTGATGGGCCAGTACCAGCTCAAACCAGTTCTGGGCGAGGTTAGCGTGAGGCATGCCACCTGACTCCCTGTACCTGCCTCCAGCATGTGTTGCTGACAAAGGAAACCCAGCCCCTATCATCGAGGTAGGGGAATTCTCAGGTGTGTATCTCCTGTAAAAAACAAAGACAACTACACCCAATAAAACCATTAGGCTACACCACCCATAATAGCTAGGCTACATAAAAGAACATAAACATATGCATGCACGCATGGACGCGCGCACACACACACACCCACACAAGAACCCACAGGCCACATCACAAACAACACCACAGACTTCTAATCAGGCTTGGGAGCAGGGCCGTTTCTAGACTGCTTTGATTGGGGGGGCATGGAGAGATGTTGGTGGGGCACAAGGGGGGGACGAAGTAGCGGGGGTCTGGGGGTCCTCCCCCAGGAAAAATTGAGCCTTTTAAAACGAATTTCTTGCATTTCTACACAACCTCACACAGGGCATTTTCTAAAATAAAATGTTTAATTTATGAACATTTTGAAAAGCCCTAGATGAGAATTGAGATGCTTTCATATAAAGCTAAATATAAGCTAATCAGTATATTAGTGAATAAGATAATTTTATTACATTTTAAACCCACCTCCACCCCCCTCATCTTACATGAGGACAACTTTATTTATGCCCAATAATACCCAATAATAGCATTTGGGGGGGCATTGTGCCCCCCCTAGACACAACCCTGCTTGGGAGTTCAACACCCCCTCTTCCCACCCTTGTTTGTTAACCACAAAAAAAGAGGCTGGAGGTTTGGAATCAAATTCTCAGAAAGTGTTATACCCCTTTAAGAATATTTCCATGGAAAAGCTCACTTCATAGACATTCACGATAGGAAATCACTTTGTTGGCCCTCTCTGCTTTATTCTGCTCTATTCTATTCACTAGGCAGAACATTTATTAACTTCTGTGCCTTTTATGACCATCTCATTGTTTAGGAACAGTAAGCAAAAATATTTTTGGATTCGATTGTGTTAGCTTTCTTCTCCGTTGTGTGACATGCTCTGCCCAGGCTTGTCCTCTCCCACCCTCTTCCTGTCCTTCACAGAGGATAGTGTGGGCTGCTTTGATGTCAACAGACAGCGTGGCAGCAGTCTCTCCATTCTCTGTGTTTGGGACATTACCATAGTGACAGGAAGAGATCCTTGTGCCAGTACAAACCGGTTCACAGACTGAAGCCAAAAGAGGAATTAAAAGTGAACCATGCTTTTGTCAGCTTTTTGATGATCTAACTTGAGAAAGCACTAGTGGAGCCTCATGACAGGTCCCTTGTTTTCTCCCTTTTACACATATCCTATTCCTTCAAAAATACGAGCAGTGGATTTATAGTTAACTGAATAAAGGCCTTTATGAAAAACAGTCTCTAATTTTAGCAAAACACTCCATGGAGTAGTGTTTAATTTACTGAAAATGCATGAACCATAACAATTGCAAAACATGGCGCCGTTCCTATTCTTCTCAAAATTGTTTAAACCCAACAGATGCGCTTTGGAATAACGGTATTCTAAAAACGTGTCCTCACCGCCACGTGAGCAGTTCCCAGAAACCGTTATCTGAGCGCTTGCTGGATGTCAGGCGGACTATACAGGAGTAAACGGTCATTCTCACGGGAAGTAAAACTTACTGTCCTTAATAATCTTACAACTGATGTGTTTGTCATCAAAAAAATAAGCCACATTATATTGTTTTGTCAGAACATGAGCGCATTACCTCACAGTGAAAGAACCCATCGGAAAAGTTGGAAACGGATCTAACGCTCAGTTATGCAATGGGATACAAGAAAAAACATTGCTAATATGTGCAAAATGCTGCCCACATCAAAGCAATTATTAATTTAAACTAATTAATTTAAAGTATATATAAAAATATTGACCATAGTATGTATATATCAGTCGTATCTTCCCTAGGAGAGTGTTTTCTATACCTATCTACACTATCGGTCTAAAGTTTTCGCACACACATAATTTTCAAGCAAACATAGATTTAAAAAAAGGAAATAAACACTTTTTATTTAACAAAATAAATGCTATAAATTTTAGATTAATCAAAATAGCCACCTTTTGCAGTAATAACTTGTGATTCTGTGTGATTCTTTTCTACAAGGGCAGTCAGATGGTTCTGAAAGTTCACACCAACACTGCTGTAGAAGTTCCCACAGATGTGCTACACTTGTGGGTTGCTTTTCCTTGACCTTTCTGTCCAGTTCGTCGCAAACGTCTCTTGCTGGAAAATGGAAAGAATTTGTTCAACTGTTTACTTTCCAAATATGCTTTTTTATGAACTCCAAAATTTAGGTCACTATACTGCGAAGTAAAAGATTATTTTTAACTTCTGACTGTTCTCTTCTTACCTTGTGTCATTTTAGGTTATTTGCTAAAGTTAAACTGCTTTAATTACACTAAAAACAGAGTACTAAAACATGAGTAAAGTGCACTGAAACCTTGTGTGTACATTCTTTTTTGAAGAGTATATTAGCAACTACTGTAGCACAAATGAATAAGAAATGTTTTAACATGCTTAACCAATGCAATAAAAAGATACAGCATGCGATTGACTCCCCGATATGCACAATAGCTTCACAAATCTCTCGTAGTGCTGATTCAGGCTTTTGGCTTTCGCTGCGTTTGAAGGCTTAGTTCTGAGGCAGCACTCGGCTGGCTTCCTTGGCAGTGCTCTTTTATGCCGGTGTCAAGAGCAGCCAGCCGCCAGAGCGTGACCTCCTCACAGAAAGGTCACGGCAAATAGGAATGTGGGCTTCTAACAGGAAGGACTAGGACAAGACACGAAGGCGGCACTAGTCACGCTTTTCTTATGGGCCAAGAAAAAAATTTTTCACGAAAAAATGTGTCTCCCCCTCTGCACAGGCAAATAAAATTGAGAACTGAACATGCCGTTCGCAATGGCTGTGACTGCTCTGCTTCCTGTGTCACCCGATAGCACCTCTAGTGATGAAATGTTCTTACTGCGGCCACCTTTCTCTCAGCCAATCAGGCGGTGAGAGAGGCAGGGATAGTGAGTAAGTCAGGGGCACTACCACAACCAGGGCACGCTTCTTTCATTTGTAGCAGCAAAAAAAAAAGAAAGCAAAGACAAAGGTTATTGAACCCCCCCAGAGATGAATAACTGACATAAAGAACATTCTTCTGCTATTAATCACTGGCATGTGCCACTTCCAGCGGAAATGTATTCAAGCCTCTTCAGAGGGGCGCCTGTCTGTTGTTTTTGGATGAATATGCTTATTGTGCGGATGGTACAGTTTACGTAAATCACTTGTGCTAGTCTTTTGCTAATGCGTCTGAGCACTGCGTCACTGCCCTCTTGTTTTGATCTGACCCCTGCTCCTCGGGCGGCGTGCAGAGGGAGAGATCGGTGACACATTGACCCTTCCCAAGCCCAACATCTCGCATCTTTCAGCTGTAACCGGATCCAATCGTGACACCCGTAATGACAGCAATGTGGAAATAAGGACGCAAGGCTGACACAAAGGAACAAACTTTCCCTAGAAATGCGAGCTAACAGACCGGGCGCTGAGGAGATAGAGGAAACAGTCGGCTGTGATCTGGGTCCAGATGCAAACGCAGTGGTCCAGATCGCCGCCTGAACCACGACAGCTAACGTGCCGTCTCGTTCCTGTTTCCCCTGACCGAACGGCCATGGCCTGGCTGAGGGAGCACTTGTGGAGTGATGCGGCAGGTGCCGGTCCTCGCGACCCGCCCCCCTCCCCCGATGCCCCGCTGGACTGGCTGTTCTTTCGCCATGCGTGTGTTTGGTCCCAGTGGCGGTGTCAAGTTCAGGACTGCCAGAGTCCAGGGGCCTCCATTGTTCTCGCGGCCCAGAGAATCCTCTTCCTGTGTGGCGCTGGGATTCTCCCGGGCTGGGCGTCCTTTGCGCCTCGCAGACTGGCTGTCTCGCTCTGTCCCCGCCGTGCGGCCCTGCCATTGTTCCCTCGCGCGCGCCTTCGTCCTGCTCTCTTCCTCTCTCCTCAGAACGCAGGTGCAGCTGACCAGGGACAATGGCGGGCGTTGCACCTATAAATAGTCATTGTCAATACAGTCATTTATGCTCTTATTTATTTATTTTTTTGTGTAACAAATAGATCTTAAGCTGCGTGTTTGCTTTTGAGGAATCGATTGGTTTGCGGTTATAATCAGGGGCTCCATCATTTTGAAGAGTCACATCACACCGTTTGGATCAGGGCTGCACATCACTGCAGATCTCTGTTATTGTCCTGTCTCGGCTGGAATTCTGAGAGGAATGTGGCATTCATTACAAGGTGTGGATGATGTGTGCCACTTCAATCCCAGAGGGCCGTGCGGCAATGCTGTCTCTGTAATAACACAGATATGCAGAGCCTGCCGCCGCTGTACAGCTGTTTCCCTCTTTTCTGCGTCACCCGTGGCCCATGGAAAGGGAAGTGGTCACATCTGACAACTATGTGAGATCCAGGGAGCCTTTTCCACAAACGTCAGGGCGACCGCTTGTCGCTTGACAACAGAATCTGCTTCCACAACACTGGTTTCTGTCAGATTCGCTCTCTGCAGATTATTGGCGGTAATGGCGTATTGTGTATTGGACAGTTATGGGCAGAGCAAAGTTGTTTATTAAATACACACAGGGATAATGCAACATTCTTATACAGTAGAGACAACCACGCACAATCCTTGGGCAGTATGTAGATCGGAGGGATGAGATAATGGTTTCTTCATACCATATAAGGGCATTTCAAGGTTCACTCGAGGTTTCCAGAGCAGGGGAGTTGAATGGCCTACTGTTGTGCACAGTGAAAATAGAAAATAGACAGAGCCTTTCAATGCTCCCTCATTAAGACCCCGTTGGGCTGGTAGTGCTGATGGACCTTCCCTTTCTCCATACAGATAAGCTGGTGGGGGTGGGGGGGGGGGGGGGGGGGGGCTCAGGTACAGGTTGTCTTAGGTAAAACCTGTACTCTGGACTGTGATTGGTCTAGTGCCACCTGTACTCTGGACTGTGATTGGTCTAGTGTCACCTGTACTCTGGACTGTGATTGGTCTAGTGTCACCTGTACTCTGGACTGTGTTTGGTCTAGTGCCACCTGTACTCTGGACTGTGATTGGTCTAGTGCCACCTGTACTCTGGACTGTGATTGGTCTAGTGTCACCTGTACTCTGGACTGTGATTGGTCTAGTGTCACCTGTACTCTGGACTGTGTTTGGTCTAGTGTCACCTGTACTCTGGACTGTGATTGGTCTAGTGCCACCTGTACTCTGGACTGTGATTGGTCTAGTGTCGCCTGTACTCTGGACTGTGATTGGTCTAGTGTCACCTGTACTCTGGACTGTGTTTGGTCTAGTGCCACCTGTACTCTGGACTGTGATTGGTCTAGTGTCACCTGTACTCTGGACTGTGATTGGTCTAGTGTCACCTATACTCTGGACTGTGTTTGGTCTAGTGTCACCTGTACTCTGGACTGTGATTGGTCTAGTGCCACGTCTATCTTAGTCGCCATAAGGACACTTTGCTCTAATTGCTGCAAGATCTGTTGACACACTAGCATTAAATGTACGGAGATTCCTTTCCAGAAATGGCTGGGTAATGTATTGCAGGTTTATTGATTTTCCTGGTTGTGTGTTGTATCGTGAGTTTGAACTTTTATTTTTGTACAGTGTATGCTGGTCTGTTGTCCATTGATGCTAATGTTTGGTAAAAAATGAGTTACTTATTTTTACTAATATTGTGGTAATGGCCATGATATTATTTTACTTATTATTACAGGACAATGAAAAGTCAGCATACCATTGAGGCCTCAGCTCAAAGTAACATTTGGCTGCACTGCTTTATATATGATAGCTTTCATTTGTACATGACGAGAATCATGTAATCTAAATGTCAAGTCAGGTCTGTGGGTGTTGACCAGCCTTTGACCTGCCCTAGCAATCGTCGGCTGATGCAACAGAAAACAAACCAATCTTGGCGAGACTTGCGTAGCAACAGACATTTAGCAACAGTGGTGGTGGTATGGATTTACTGACTGTCACGGAATGTGTTTTTAACTAATAAAAAATCGCACTTTTGTGTGGAGGCCATATAACAATCGCTGACTCACGTGCCCAGACACAATTCCAAGGACATGCCCGGAACGGCTGTCACAAAGCCCAGGGTTTATTGTTACTTAGAAACCGCTTCTCGTTTAACAGTTAATTTCCTTCAGTAGATTTACGCCTCCTGAGTCAGTGCAGAAAGGAAGTTGATAAAGGACCTGGAAACAGATAAGCTGCAATTACTCAGCGAGAAATTCATATATTGATTCATATCACGCCCTGCGGACGTCATGCCGCATGCCAATACTGTACACTGAGTATCGGCGTTTAGTTAGTCTTTCTCGTCTTTGTCAGGGTGAATCGATGTACATGTCTGCAGCTTGTTTTTGTTTCTCCTGCAGTTCAGTAAATCACCGTGCGAGACCTCTGGCTTCTAACAATGCAGTATGCTTTTATTATTCTACACTTACAATGCAGTATGCTTTTACTATTCTACACTAAAAATGCAGTATGCTTTTACTATTCTACACTTACAATGCAGTATGCTTTTACTATTCTACACTAAAAATGCAGTATGCTTTTACTATTCTACACTAACAATGCAGTATGCTTTTACTATTCTACACTAACAATGCAGTATGCTTTTACTATTCTACACTAACAATGCAGTATGCTTTTACTATTCTACACTTACAATGCAGTATGCTTTTACTATTCTACACTAACAATGCAGTATGCTTTTACTATTCTACACTTACAATGCAGTATGCTTTTACTATTCTACACTAACAATGCAGTATGCTTTTACTATTCTACACTAACAATGCAGTATGCTTTTACTATTCTACGCTTCTGTTGCTGACTCACGGATCCACAGTTATGGAGAGGCTGCTTTTTCAGGCCATCACACGAGGCCTTTATAGTCATCAGCAAATGTTGCACAGAGTACACTGAGGACCTGGTGGAAAAAGCCATAATAAAATCCCAAATTAAGGTTATTTCTACATGTTTCTCTACATTAGCTAATTTTATTGTTAATATTTGTGGGGAACACCCTCTTTCGCTGACTGTAAGGGAATGCCTGCTGTACCACTTGCTGTTTCTGCAATGGGAGGAGAGCTGCCATAGGCTCACGGGCAGTTCTCTGCTGATTTGACACATATGGATTAGTGGCAGTGCACCCGAGCTGTATAGTGCCCGATTTTCTGGATCATGCAGCGTCTGTCCAGCTGTCTGGCAGCTCATGCAGCACCCTGTCCAATCAGCTTCTGTAGCACCCTGTCCAATCAGATCTGTCCTGTAGCACCCTGTCCAATCAGCTTCTGTAGCACCCTGTCCAATCAGCTCATGCAGCACCCTGTCCAATCAGCTCCTGTAGGACCCTGTCCAATCCACTGCTGTGGAAAAATCGAAGCAAGGAAGAGAAGGAATACCGTTAAGAAAACAAAATAAATTGAATAAATTATGGACATGCTGCGTAACTATACAAGAAAATAAAAAAATTATAATAATTAAAATGGAGAATTTTACAAACGTGAAAAAGTATCCAAAAAAGAAGCAATAAAAATGAAACGCAGAAACATTAAAATACAAAGTAGTGTCACTCTCCTGGTTTCACTAGACACACATCAGGTACACAGCCACAGCCACAGCGGGGCCGTTATCCCCACCTCTGTGTCAGTCTGTGTCTCAGGATCGGGCTTCTGGGCCATGTTCAAGGAGTAAATTGTGATGTTCACACACAGCGGATGGCATGGAGAGGCGAGGGCGACAGATCTAACCTAACTCCTTCACGGTTCGTCAAATGCATTCTTCTCTGTTAGAATCACACTGGTCACGCAACTCATTCCTCGTTAGCATCACCCTTCTATTGGGCAGGAAAGTGCGCCATTCCGGGTCTGACTGTATCCTCTGACTCAGTCTATTCTACGCACCCAAGAGGATTTTCTGGCAGCCTGCTGCAACCTCACGGTAAGAGTGTGACTAGGAGCTAGCAGAGACAACAGGGTTGCTGGAGACTGGGAAATAAACCAAGTTAAGCTGAAAGGTCGGCGCTGATGAGAAGTGCACTACATTTCTGTAATTGGCTGTGACTGGCACTACTACCTGCCTGTACCCTCCAGAACAGTGTTAGAATATGCTAATTACAGCCCTTTGATTAGCGAATTTTCCACCCCAAGATATTATCATAGCCATGTGCAGGTGATGAATATTTACAGAATGAAGCCCATGAGAGCAAGTGTGATTAAAATAATAGTAAAGAAAATCATTTTAGGTGATTCTTGCCGCCACAGAGAGAGGTTTTGACAGTGTCTGTAGCAATGAAAGGACTACACAGGGACACATCATCTCTCCCTTGTGTCTTATATCACTTTCTTAAGCCCCGTCTCTGATTCCCATTTCACATATGAAAAGAGGACAGCGCAGATAAGCGCGTGCACGTTTGCAGACCTACATTCGATCCAAGAAAGGGGTGAAGCTGACACTACGCCAAGAGCTTGTATGATGCGGAGGCAAACATGCCCTTTTGAACTAAATGTGATAAGAAGCAAAAACAAATACAACGCTGAGTTATGAGTTTTTGCCTCAGGCAGATAACCCAAACAAGCCAAAGGACAGTTCTGAGTTTGAAAGTTTATTGTGTCACTAAAACATGTACACGTTGGCCTCAAAATGCGTAAATATATGGGCTGAACTCAACTGCTTATGCCAAATAATGATTTTATCGTGTAACATGTACTGAGCTCTAAGGTGGCGTACTGTGACTTTTGGGAGACCGGGCCTCGCTGAATCTGTGAAAAATTTTTACCTGGTGTATCACAGAGCCAGTTTGGATCCAGTTTGGCTTAAGGTAGTGGGTAATGTCGGAGCAAAGGGGCCAAATCACTGTACAGCATGCAGGCTTAATACAGCACGCAGGCTTAATACAGCACGCTGGCATCTAAAGTCTTTAAGCTGCTCTGCTGTCAGCTGGCTGAGGGAAAACCACGCTCAGGCCAAAGTTGTGGCCACAGGCGATGTATACAGGACACTGCTGCAGAATGTTTGCACAGGTGATGTATACAGGACACTGCTGCAGAATGTTTGCACAGGCGATGTATACAGGACACTGCTGCAGGATGTTTGGTTCTGTTCTCTGCCATGCTCTCTTTCTCAGTGCTGCTCCCTGTCGTTACATTTGTTTATTTAACCTTTATTTTACCAGGCAGGCCAATTAAAATCTAAATCTTATTTATAATGACGGCCTGGCAAGAGTCAGAGGAAAATATGAGTCAGAAGAACTGTTGCCTGCCTTTGTGTGAAGCTCTGGGGAAGAGCGGTTCCCGTCTCTGGGGAAGACCTGGGAGCCCGTCACACCCCATCCAGAAGATCCCGCTTAGCGTCTTGCGCGATGTTATAAACACCCTGTGATTGGCCCGGCCCGTTAGAGGTCGAATCCTCATCCGTAGCTGTTCGCTGTCAATGACCTGTTGATGATGTTTGAGCTTGTTTGCTAATCAGAATGAATGTGAGCATATGACAGCTATATGGCACTCGCTCGTCCCGACTGCGGAGCTTCTCCACTCTAGCTCCCCAGTGGTGGAATGAACTCCCCACTCCGTTGCGCTCTGCTGAAACGCTGTCTGTTTTCCGTCGTGGTCTGAAAACACACTTTTTCAGACTCCACCTTGATTAACTACATATATAAGGCCAAATATATAGCATGTTCTTTCTGTTTATTTTCTATTTGGTTTTGCTATTTCATAGCTTAGAATGTATAGCCGACTGTATTCTGTTGACTACTAGCGATAGCTCCTACGTTGTGATAAAGTTGTGCTTTGTTGGATTTGCTTTGTAGATTGTGTCTGACCTTCAATATGCACTAATTGTACGTCGCTTTGGATAAAAGCGTCTGCCAAATAAATGTAATGTAATGTAATGTATTTGGATTTTAGCGCTGATTATCTTTCATGATGCTGTCGTCTGATTTTAGGGATTATTCTCAGAGCCGAGCATCCCACACGGACATTCGGCAGCTATTCTCAATCAGATTAAACAGTCCAGAGATGACTCTTCAACTTCAACAGAGTGCATGCAATGTGAGAGCTGGCTCTGCTTAGGACAATGATATATGTAATCTGCCAGACCTCATCATGATGATAAATAGACATTTTTCTCCTCTGCAACTCTGCAATGCCTCTGCTATATAAAGAAAGGGAGGACAGGATTTGACCTGGGGGAAAAGGAGTTCTTCAAGAAATAACTGTAAACAGAGACTAAAATAGACTGAGCTTTTTTTGGAAGCTTATCTCTGTGGCAGTTTGCTTGATAAACTCGTGTTTTTCAGGCAGATTGTAGCAATTAGTCTCCAAATAGCTGCACTTGACCTCCCTCAAGTTCATTCATGTTCCAGTTGGCTATGCTTCTCATAGTGTGCTGCTGAGAGTCTCCAGGCAATTAGCAGTTCCGAGCACTCCCCTTTACCTGAGCGTGTGTGTGTGTGTGTGTGTGTGTGATTATGTATGTATGAATGTGTGTGCAATGCATGTGTGTAAGAGAAACATTTAGTATGAGAGCATAAAGGACAGTGTGTGGGGCTATTGTACACGTGCCTGACGGACAGATAGAATCTACTTGTAAACAGCCAGGCGGAATTCTGCGGTGAAGAAGGCTGACTCACTGGGTCCTGTTTACCGCCATTTACACAAGCAAACACATTCCACTCCCCTGCAAACAGCATGAGGGCATTGCAGGAAAGCAATAGGTGTACGAACACTGGCTAGCATGAACCTCAAACAGAGCCAGTCGCTTGTTGTTGTTGTGCTGGTTTGCCTCAGAAAATATTAACATATTAAAATATGCCATCAGCATCAACTCGGGGAGCTGAAACAGAGGCTGTTTGTCAATTATTAGCCCGTGCATAAATGCCATCTAGTGGACATTGTTAGATTGTGCACTTTTTCCATTAAGTAGTAACATAAAATATCCTCTTCAGTTGATATTCTCCTTCTTTGAAGACTTAAATTATGAAAAATGTATTTTCGACATGAATGTTTAAAGATTTAAAAAAAAACTGTTTACATTTTTTTTTAAAACATGGCTTTCCAACTGTCCAAGAAGATAGTTTTCAATATTAAATCACAAAAGTAGTACAAATGTCCCATGGTTTTTGTGTACAGTATTTCTGCTCTCTGTTTATTCACTGAATTCTTGATCTGAAGTGTGATATTTCTGTTCCCGATAATGAATGCTTTGAGGGAGAACTGTTTTCCTTTTTCATAGCTGAGCCTCAACCGCCGCTTGTTCAAACGATTGGTCCGTTTAGGACTGAGGCTGTGCTCTGTTCACTGTTATCTCTCACTACTCTGAGTATGGGACATTTGCTCAAGAGACACCTGGAGCGCCATGGTTTCACAACTGCTGGCTGATACTTGTGCTATTTCTGGAGTCCCTGTAACATGGCAACATGATTTCAGTTCTGTAGCGCCTGAGTGGTTGTGAAACTAGCTCTAATACATACGTACTTTACAATCGTGTGAATTAAATTGACATGATATGTAGACAAAAACTGTAAAGATTAAAGTCCTAAAACTGTCTTGTTTGTATATATATATATGCCACAGCACTCATTAAAATCAGATATCAGAATAATTATGCATCTGCTGTTTGCGTCCAGTTTCATGCATAATCAACAGCAAATAATCTATGTACAAATATTCCATCTAAAAAATATTAATCTAAAGTAAGTAATTTGAAGAGATTTTACTGAAATGCAAGAGTTTACCAACATTTTGCCAAACTCTTGTAATCCTCAACGACATCATTTAATTTGGTTTTAAATAAAACTAGAAAGCTCAAAATGAAGCATGCATTTGGAAAAAAAAAGGTTCCATATAACTTCCATATATCCCCTTGCCTTTTTTGGTAGAAGTTCATCATTTGACCCTTGTATTGGTTTTCTAAGAATCCATGGCTCTATCTAGTGGTCAATTTGCAAACTGCAGTTTAAAAGATTTAACCGAAAAATATATTTTTACGTGTATTGTCGCCACCGTGTGGACATATTTGTAACAGCAGCTATCCACCTTACAAGTATTATTTTATAGGCCCTACACCAGTAGTGAAAGGTACTTTGGGTGGTTGGGTTTTTCGAACCCAAAAATTTTTCACACTGAAAATATATAAAAGTAATAAAATTAAATACATTCAAGTAAATAAAAAACAATAGAAGCCATAATATGTGATCCCCTTGACGAACAAGTCTGGTATATGATGGTATTTTGTTATTCTAATATAATTATATTAATAATTATATAATTATAATAATAACTAATTAAGCTATATTCAGATTCAGAAACCGTTCGTTCTACAGCTGCAACGTGCATTCTTATAACAACATTCTTTAAGACTGTTAAGCACTACTAATGAAAATAAAACTAGCCGGAAGGTGAGGGCGAAGTGGAGCCCGAGCTGCCGACACAAGCGTTACTAAGACATACCTGTGTTCTACGATGCATGAGACGTGTCTCTCCAGTCTGTTTTTGCTTTTTATTGAGGGAGGAGAAACTGAGAGGAGTGATTTCCACCGAGTCATTGAGAAAAGAACACAGACTTGCAGCTCTTTCAATTTTTATTTATTTTTATGCCGTAGTAACTGACAGGAACTATGTATTGGTAAGTAAGACTTTTACCCCCAAAATAAATACAGTAAATGCATAGGCTATCTATATGTTCAGGTTCCAAAAATAATTTATTATTTTAATACTTATATATTATTTCAACATGAAATAATTGACAGGTTAATTGGGGCCCCCTAGACCCATTAGAAGAAAAAGCCTATTCTGCCACTGCCCTACACTTATATAAAAGCTGATCACATCATGAGTAGTGCATGGGTTTTTCTCATACTTTGTTTTACAGAAAGTTTAGTTCTCATTAAACTATGAATGGAAACAATGCCCTGAAAAAAGCATATTTTCTTAATCAGTACACTTAATTCACATTCAGTACACTTAATTCACATTCAGTACACTTAATTCACATTCAGTACACTTAATTCACATTTGACCATAACCTTAACCTTAACTCTTCACATTTGACCCTAACCCTAACCTTAGCCCTTCAAGAACAGAGGCGCCATCTATCATGCACCTTGTGTTCTGCGTGGTGGTGGCTCCTTGCTGGACGCAGGAAACGAGGCTGACTGTGAGTCTCTCTTCTCCTCTGCATGCGCTGACCTTTCCCTCTGCTTCCCCGCACTCCGTCTCAATAAAGCACGGGCGAGGAGATGGCTTTCTCTTCTGACGGCTAGCAGCTGCCGTGCGGCTGCATCGGAGGCGGACGCGTGTTTGTGGCTTGATGATGATGCATTGCTATCACTGGGGCAGGCCCAAACGCACAGATTGTACTGGACAGATGAATGAAGATAGGGGGCGGGGCCAACAGTGACACAAGCAGAGCCCTGATGCAGAGAGACCAGACCTCGGACCACTGACTGACCGCCCGCTCACGCACCGTGGCATATCTGAGCTGTACCATTGAGGCTCTGCAGGTGGCCCCGCTCACCAGCATGCGTGTCAGGCGCGAGACAGCTAAACCGCGATGATGCATGCCTGACTGCAGAGAGATTGAAAGCCTGGGGTATTTCGCTCGCTCAAAATGGAGCGCAGTAGCCTTTTATCATTAGATAAGGGACAAGTGGAACACAAGCATCTCTCTGCGCATACTTATCTTGCTGAGGGCACGGCCCTCGCCAGGCACATGAGGCAGGCTAAGCATACACTTGGTAAGCGAGGCTACACTGCTGAGCTCTAACGAACTGCGCTGAACCCCTTTTTAAAACCCGGGAATCCAGCGGACCTGCCCAGTCCCAGTGCAATTTGGAGCCGTCCCCTACAATTACATTTTCCGAATTGACTGTGACTTGCACCGATTTGCAAATGGCTGGAGCCTTCAGGGAGAGATTGAGGTTAAGTGCTTTTCAACTGCAGGACACCAGCAAGGTGAATAGAATGGGAGTCAGACCCACAATTCCCGGGTGTTTGCAAGGTCCACTCCTCACTGTTTCTCAGACTGGCTCCACTATGTGTGCATTCGTGTGAGCATGGTATTAATGAGAAGCGCTTCTGTCTTGTGTTGCTCTGGCTAATGCATTGCAGCAAGTGGGATTCAGGACCCCACCCCGCTGTATGTTTAGGCGATTATATACGTATTTTCTGCTCCTAGCTGCTGTAAGTATATACCTGCCTTCATTTTACAGCTCGACTCCTATCTGTAATACCACATTTGCTGTGAGTCCTGTTGTGTTTTCATAGATCAACAGTTCTTCGGTATTAGACAATTCCAGCTTTAATTATTGGCACATATTGACAAAAAATGTAGTTTGTACTGCGTTTTATTTAATAAATATTTCGTATAGTGGTAACAATTCTGGCCACTACGCATAAACATTAAAAACAGAGATGACTGACAGATCTTGAGATAATATACCTGAGATGAAGTAGTAAAATGCTGTGTCTGTACTGTAGTTACAATAGATCTACTGCATGACTGGTGTAGGTTACTAGGTTCAGTGGCGCCGCCAAGGGGTGGCTAGGGGGGGCCACGGCCACCCTGATAAAATCGCTGGCCCCCCCACTGGCCCCCCCTCGCGGCTCGTGAGTCGCATATGCATAAAATGCTTCTAGCTGATATTTTACATTAGGTACTATTCATTTAAATCAATAATTTATATTTTTTTATATACTACAACAACATAATAGAATTCCTAAAATTCAGTAATGGCTTTTGGTTTTGGTGTGCCACCCCAAGATTTTCAGTTCCCCCCCCCTGGCGCCACTGACTAGGTTGTATGCCAGTATATTCCATGGAAGAGAATTATTTTGAAGCCTCTCTCTGATTCACGCACAACCAGCGGTGCCTCTGGGAGAAAAAACGAAACAGGAAACGATTAAAGCGGAACCCTGACTTGATCACACGTGATTCCGAGGAAATGAGCTGGAACCCATACAGCTGGGAATTCTCTGTTGTGAACCGAACATTAAAGAGAGTTAAGCCTTTATTTGGGCCGTTGTCAGAAAAAAAATACAAAACAACCCCCAACAATAACAGTGCAGCTCGACTTCCTTCCTAATTATCGAAACTTAATTATTGAACTTTACATTACAACAAACCCTCCCGTTGGGTAACGAAGTCACAGGGGGTCAAATGAGATATCGGCTCCGGCATCAGGCTTATGTCATCTTTATATTGCAAATTAATTCAAGATGAGGAATAATGTAGCGTGTAATTAGAAACTTGCATTTTCTTATGTCGATAAATGGTCTCGCTCATGCAGCTGTCTTAGAGGCCGGCGGTGATGGCCGTTGTTCACCCGTCATTACACAACTGCTGGTAGATTTGACACACATCCCTCGGACATCTCTCCCTCCTTCCATTCGATGGCAAACGAGAGCGCGGGCCTTTCCGAGCCCAGGTCCAGAGTCGCTGCTAGAGACGGCTGCACTGCAGTGCCAAGGAGGCAAAGAAGATAATAATAATCAAAGTCAACAGAAGCCAGTCGTTCAATTTGTCACGACTGTTTTCCCACTAACTGCCTGGGGGCGGGCCTGCCTCGTGGGGGGTGGGGTTAAATCAGTGTTGGTAAAACAGATGTCTGCACTGAAAAATTAAGCCATCTGTGTGGACACACGCACAGATTTCAGAGACACGCACATAAACAAGAAGAAGAAAAAAAAAAGCTCGTTTTTTTTTTCTCCCATGATGCTCCCTTGCAAGATGTAAAACTAGACCATCTGACAGCTCATAGATGCGCAGGAGCTGGGGAATTAATGGTAGAAATCTTTTACCACAATGCACTGATGAGAACAAGCTTCTGGACAGCTGTAAATATGCTGCACAAATAGTGTGCACCATATTTATGCATTTTGATATGCAGGGCGGCAGTGTAGCATTATGGGTAGCATAAAGGAACTTGGCTTGTAACCAAAAGGCTGCAGGATTGATTGAAGACACTGCCGTTGTACCCTTGAGCAAGTTACTTAACCTATGTATTACTTCAATCCAGCTGTATAAATATATACTGTGTAAAAATGCAAAAAGCTGTGTAAGTCGCTCTGGATAAGAGCGTCTGCTAAATGCCTGTAATCTAATGTAAATGTAAAAATAGTGCTCTCATTCAGTCACGTTGTTGCGGTAAATGATGACTGAAGTGTGTGTTGCGTGGAACAGTTCTATGCTTCAACCTTCAAGCCTTGCCTATTGACTATTCCCAGGAAGTTATGCATTTCAAATATTTAGCATAGGTGTACAATGCAGTGCCTATTAAATGTGATAAAATCTGAGTCAATATTCATCATCATTCAGGTACAGCCCACAGTCTATTTGATCAATGTAACTCTCCAGCCTGCAGGACGCATGAAGATGGCAGGGGCTTGACCTATTAATCTTACTCTACTACTGGCAGGAAAACTAATCTCTTCCCCACCAAGTAGATAACCCCCCACTATTGGGAAAAACATTGGAATGTTTTCCGTTTTAGTCTTGCCATAATATCCCAATAGGTCACATTGAGGTCAATGGGTTTTTCGATCAGAAACGCAACGCCATTTAACCCTGAATGGAGGGGCGGGTTTATGTCATGTGAACTGTCCCTCTCTCCCACACAGCTCACACCGTTAGACCTCAGCTCATATTCAGCTCAGAAGCACATCCTCATTTCCGCAAGACTTCCTGTTTCACCGCGAGCGAATCTGTGAGCTCCTTGGGAGCCAAGTTCAGTTTACGAGGGCAGGGCCTCTGAGCGTTCATTTTAAATCTGATTCACCCCCCTCTCACCCGAATCTTTCCTGAGCCGCATGACAAACAGACACGCTTATTTTCCCACCCTGACAGGCCACTCTCGCAGGAAATGGCAGAACAGGACGCTTTCCAAAAGTGACACATCTACGCGGCGCGCACGGAGAGAAACATGCAAACTGAAATTGCTCCCTGCTCCTGAGACACGCGATAAACACGATCTTCCGTTTTAGAGGCATCTGCTTTTCCAACATTCATCTGTGTCTATCAGTCACTCTACATTATATCAGCCCGTGAGAGAGGGGGGGGGGATGAAATCCTCTTGACAAGAGGCTGGATGCAGACAGTATCGTGTCATTGTTGCTCCATCCTTTGATTGACTCAAGGAGGAGTAACTGGAGAGGTGCAAAAGCAAAAAGCGACTGAAAAGCGATTGTGAATGACCCTTTAAATCCAGGGGGCAGCGAGGACGTGCCACAGAGTTCAACAACGCATGATGAATCCCACAAATCCTCAATACCCAGATCATCAGGGGAAAGCATGGAGCTGTGTGAGTCACTCAAACTAGCAAAGCTCCACGCCATGATAAGTCAGAACCAGCCATCACATTTCACTTACGCCACGGCCAATGATAGCTGTGATATTTCTTCAAATACCTCACAAGCACGGAGAGGCCACCAGAGAGTGGTGTTCACAAATATGATGGAAAAAGAAAATCTAAAAATGATCTTTCCCAGTACAACTGAATCACCTGGGTCTGTGTGTGTGAACTTTACCCCATTTTACCTGTACCCCGTCTTAGTACAATCTTACCTGTACCCCATCTAAATGCAATCTTACCTGTACCCTATCTGAGTGCAATCTTACCTGTACCCCGTCTGAGTGCAATCTCACCTGTATCCCGTCTGAGTGCAATCTTACCTGTACCCCGTCTGAGTGCAATCTCACCTGTACCCCATCTGAGTGCAATCTTACCTGTACCCCATCTGAGTGCAATCTTACCTGTACCCCGTCTGAGTGCAATCTCACCTGTATCCCGTCTGAGTGCAATCTTACCTGTACCCCATCTGAGTGCAATCTTACCTGTACCCCATCTGAGTGCAATCTTACCTGTACCCCGTCTGAGTGCAATCTCACGTGTACCCTGTCTGAGTGCAATCTTACCTGTACCCCATCTGAGTGCAATCATACCTGTACCCCGTCTGAGTGCAATCTTACCTGTACCCCATCTGAGTGCAATCTCACCTGTACCCTGTCTGAGTGCAATCTCACCTGTACCCCGTCTGAGTGCAATCTTACCTGTACCCCATCTGAGTGCAATCTTACCTGTACCCCATCTGAGTGCAATCTTACCTGTACCCTGTCTGAGTGCAATCTCACGTGTACCCCGTCTGAGTGCAATCTTACCTGTACCCCGTCTAAGTGCAATCTCACCTGTACCCTATCTGAATGCAATCTTACCGGTATCCCATCTGAGTGCAATCTTACCGGTACCCCGTCTGAGTGCAATCTCACCTGTACCCCGTCTGAGTGCAATCTTACCTGTACCCCATCTGAGTGCAATCTTACCTGTACCCCGTCTGAGTGCAATCTTACCTGTACCCTGTCTGAGTGCAATCTTACCTGTACCCCGTCTGAGTGCAATCTCACCTGTACCCCGTCTAAGTGCAATCTCACCTGTACCCCATCTGAGTGCAATCTTACCTGTACCCCATCTGAGTGCAATCTTACCTGTACCCCGTCTGAGTGCAATCTCACCTGTACCACGTCTGAGTGCAATCTTACCTGTACCCCATCTGAGTGCAATCTTACCTGTACCCCGTCTGAGTGCAATCTTACCTGTACCCTGTCTGAGTGCAATCTCACCTGTACCCCGTCTGAGTGCAATCTTACCTGTACCCCATCTGAGCTGTTCTCTCCTGAGGGGATCAGAACTGGAACAGAATCCTGATAGTAACAGTTCTAACTATGACTGGGAGTCCAATGGGGTGACACATAATTGTCCGTTGGCTTGCACAGGGATACAGGGCTTAACGTTTGTGGGTTTTTCCTCCTTCATTGAGTCCTCTGGTTGATTGGGTACCTGTGGTCTGCTCTATGATGCGTATAGCTAAAGCCACTTCTTTATAGTCATCCATCCTCCATCATCAGTTTTAGAAAGTAATCAACTTCACTCACCAGGTAAAGATACAGTGCGATGCAGTGCGATGCAGTGCGGTACAGTACATCTGCAGTTCGAGATCTGTTGGGCATATTTTTTGTTAGTCTGAAGAGAAGTAAAGTAATTGTGATTTCATTTTCGTCTTTAAAAATATTGCCTCTGCCTTAATCCGATAAAGACTTTTAAGATTAATAACTCCACGGGAGGCTTACTTAGTGTAATTTAATAACTAGATGCTTCATTCAGACAGCCCTGGGATTGTTGGCACTGAAATATGTCAGGAGGATGAAAGGGGATTCATTTGTCATTTGAAGCTTGTCTTGGTTAATTCACTGGTGTGTTTACTTGCTCATCTCTCAGGCGTAGCACGACGCTACGTAGCCCCTGTGTATGCCATTCAAAATGAATGTGACACTTTACAGTGGATTGGGATGCAAGTCTCTTGCTGATTAATTATTAAGGTGAAGGAGTTCTGTTTCAGGGATGAAAGGGAGGGAAAAACACTGCTCGAATAAAAAGTTCGTTTTTTCCAATTGCGAGTTTAAGATGTGCAGTAATGGTGCAAGGAGAAATGTAGGTCTGAACCGACATAAAGCTTTTTATTACTGTTATCTGATCCGCCTAGCTGCGTGATAATTAGGCCAGTGTGGAATAGCAATAAGGACGTGTTTGCGTGTTTGCAAGCTCTGCCTTTGGTGCCTCTGATTGCTGCTAATTTTGTTGGGTTGAAACCACCGAGCTCGCCTGAGGGCTTCTTCACCCGCAAGGCCCTGATGTGGAAACGCTGCAGTATTTGCGCATCTACAGTATACTCCAGTTGATGATATTGCTTGACCTCAAAGAACTGCACTATAAGTTACACATTAAAAATGAAGCAGCCCAAGTTAATTTATTCATAGGTGTTTTTTTTAATGTTTCAGATGCAATGCAGTTTGTAATATTGTATACTGTGTCATATTACCACCATATTATTGCAATTAAAAACATAAAAACAGCTATAGGTCATGTAAACATTAAATATTTCAAGGCTGCAATTATGTTTTTATTGTCAAAAAAAGTAAATAGTACCACAGAAGAGTTTGCAGTAGATTTTCCTTGATGACAGTTTTATCTGCTAATATATTATAGTGTCCATTATGACTCATACACAACTGTGCATTTCCATCACTTGGGCATCGATTCATTTTGCGGGATGACATTTCCAATCTCCCAAAAGAGCCACAGCATATAATATAGACCGATGCAGGCTTTCTCCTTATAGGTTGACCCATAATGACCTTGGTTGTGCCTGCAGAGTTCACTCGTAGACGTGAGGTAGTCACGTCTGATGCACAATGAGAGGCCTGACCAGTCCTCAGGCTCGAGCCGTCAGCATGCCTACGGCCTGTCCCCTTTCATTTCCTGACAGTCATGCTATTCTGGCTTGTGTGAATGCTTTTTAGTGTCATGATCAACCATGCATTAAGAACAGAGAGAACACACTCCCAAGTCCAGTATGCGTTTGACAGAAGGACAGCATTGATGTGCAGAGTGCCATCCGTGACATAGATTATGAGTCATCTAATGATGAGGATGCCCTGCACCGCTCGCTTGTGAGTATATATTTATATATATTTAGGTACGTCAGAGAAAGAAGGGCAGCTGCAGCAGAAACAATGGCACAGCTCACTGCCTGTGGAGTGCACCTCAGACAGAAGGCATTGTTTCTGCGAAACACACCCACGACACATTAAACAGAAACACAAAAGTCCGATGTTGGAGGAGAACGTTTAAAATGCACTGATGTACATGAAATGTTTAGACGCATATTTTATCTGCAATCCAGTTCAATATACGTGTGTGTACCTTTTGTTCAGTGACATTACCTGCCACTGTACTATCTGCAGACAGCAGTCTATAAATCTCTCCAACAAAACAAGAGCTTTGTCTGGTGTAGTGAGTGTAAGTTGTAATATCTCAGTGGCCCTTGACTTCCTTGGGAAAAGACAAAGGTAAAGACGCCTCTGACTCTGCCTCATGACAGGGCTCTGATCTTCGGCCTCTTATCTTCGGCCTCTTCAGGGACTTTCACGCGGGTGAGTGACGCTCTCGTGCGGCAGCTACAAATCTCTTCCTTCAGGCCTTCAGCTTTATCACCATTTGTTTTATTTCTGTTAAAGAATGGAGAGAAGCAGGATGTACGTTCGGGACAAGGATGGCACCATGGTGGCATGCCGCACAGATGATTACTGTTGTGCAAGTGGGTTCGGATTGAAAGGGAGAGAGGAGAGAGTGAGAGAGAGACCAGTTTGACAATTCTCATAGACACCTTGCCAGTCTAGCATAGTATGAGTTCATAAAATGATACTTTCTCACAATGACAGGTGAAACATAAACGGATAAAAAATATATATATTTGTGAGTATAATTTTCACTGAAGGTTGGCGATGACTGAAAGTACACTTAACTGTTTTATTTTTTTCCGAAACAGGCCAGGTAACTTTTGATGTTAAAAACCGTCCCTGAAAAGACAAAAAAGACAATGGATGGAAATGGCACGTCGAATTCTCATTATGCAAGGAGAGAAACAGCAGGTCCATCGTCATAACATTGTCATAATTTTCTAATTGGTAACCTCAATGACTGATCTCTAACTCTCTTTCGCCATAGGGAGCAGGTTTTGATTGAGAAACAGGAGGTACAGGAAGGAGGAGGAGGCAACAATAGCGGGACATTTCGCTAATGAAAGGAAGAGCACAACGCTTTTAAATGATCTTTCTCACAGCTTGGTGTTCTTTCATAATTTGAACTTTTCCTGTGGTTCTGTGATTAGTTTTTTCCCTCTTGAAAAACACTTATGGTGAAATATAATTTTTTAAGGCTATGGAATCAAAACAATTATGAGAATGCAGCAAGGAGTGTGGACACAGATACAGACAAAAATGATATTCAAAAATCCTATTATTACAATAGAACAAAGATGAAAGAGAAATGTTCATGTTCATTCTTTTTACATTTACCTTGTAACCTCAGGTCAAAAATGTGTGTGTGTTTGTGTGTGTTTGGTGGTGGGATCTGGGGCTCATTTCTATATACTATATTATATGCAAATTACTATCCGCAAGGCACAATCGTTTTTCTCCTGTTCGCCTGTTCTCCTTTTCATTCTCTTTGCATTTAACAAAAATATTACTACATACACCATTCTCTGTCCCCCCCAGTACACACTGTGTCATTTCAGTTTGAACATTATTTATTGTGGTCATGTAAATATGTGCATGCAGAGAACTGTACTAGAGGATGATCTACTATTGGCTGTATTTATACATTAATAGTAGTATTATTCAATGACTAATATTATAACTGAATGCTAATGACAAATTTAGAGCCCCTTGCATTTGTGAAATATATTTCAGTAAGACAGCAAGTCAATAAATCTCTTAAACAGCTTGGAGGAAGAAATAAAATGCAATATTAATTGCTAGCACTGTTTGCAGTTCTATTATTTTTTAGCATGCGAGAACATCTATGAAGACAGTCTGCTGGCAGACAATAGTGTAGCTACTTGCTTAACTAATAAATACTACATCTTTAACTTTGACCAACCGTGTGCTACATTTATGGATAAATCCCTCTTGTGGGTATCTGAGCTTGTGCAAGGAACATGACATACTGTATCTACATAGACTACAGTCTATCTAAGAAAATACTCATCATTAGCTGGTGGTAAAATTGGTTATAACAGCAGCCTGGCTATAAGTGCTCATAGCTTTCATGTGGTTTATGTTTTTATGCCATTTTGGGCACCATCCCTATTGGCTACTATTCAGTAAATTATGTCTCAAGTCTCCCTGCATCCCATAATAATCATGAGTGGCTTGTCCAACATGTATACTGAATGGACTGTCTCTCCTCTAATTAAATAGTCTCAGGCCAAACTGCTAGTTGGCTCACTAAACTGAAATATTATGATGTAATTTACCTTTTTCCAAGTGAATCAGTGTGAAATAATGACCTTTGGCAACAGATTGCTCTTCTGTACAAGATCCACGATGAGTTAAACTAAGGTGTGTTTCTCTCATAGTTCACAAACAGCAACTGCGACGCTTGCTTCAAATATTGAAGAGGGTGATTGATATCCATCTTTGGATATGGTGATATGGTGGATTGCTATGGTGACGAAAATGCTTTTGGACAGTGATATGAAACAGCATGTCAGATTGACATCAGCTCACACATTATGTGGAGGGCGGTCAGACGACAAACGCGCCAAAGAACCTGGTGGAAGCGTTCTCAAGTGTCCCACGCCACACGGCAAACGCAGTGAACTTTGCCAGCCCTCCAGGATCCAATGACTATAGTTGGGTAGGATTTCATATACTGTATTGCATCTGGATGAGGAAACATAATATGGACCATCAGGCTTGTGTCCTGCAGGGCTCGTGTGTAATATTTATGCACGTATTGTGAAATATCTTTTTCAGTCAGGGATTAGTGAAAAGGGCTCGGGCATAGCTCCAGTCATGATTGGATGCTTTCATCAGCAAGAGGGTGACATTTTCTGAGGGATACCTTTGTGGAGGTCTGTGTTCGACGTACTGTTTCTTGCTTGTGTTGTAATAATCAATAAGACACACAAGTCTAATATAATGTTGTGCCACATCTTTGGGGTGGCTTCTTGACACCTTTCAAATGTGCATAATTCTTTGCATAAAGACATCATTTATGTGCATACATCTTTGGAGGTTTTATATTGTATGTACTGTATATTTTCAATTATATTTGTTACACATGTGAGGTAAACATGATGCATTATGACAGTGATATGACACCTGTCACAAGCTATAATATGCTATTATGATTAGTTATGCTGGAGGGTTACACAGGGTTTATAACATATAGTTCAAGTAAGATTTTATCCAGATTGTTCTGTCAACATTGTTGACCTTGCTTTGTTTAAACCCTTCTACTAATCTGAGTGGTTATACATTATGGTTGTCATAATTGGATATACAGTAAAGTATACATCTATGCCAGTGAGAATCCTGAGTTCTATGGAACTAAACATAAGCTGAAAACATACACCTGGGGAATGAGGTTTATGTGACACCTTAATGACATGATAGCCGATATTAAGTTTTTTTTTTCTGAACATATTGGATTATTAACCTCTGTGTCTCTTCTCTTCTCTCCAGTTATGCATCTATGAAGTTACTAAAAAGAGATGTTGGTTCCAGTGTTTGCTATGGGAGTTCTGCCTTTGATCACGGCCATTTGAGAACACAAAGAGGCAGCAAATCATAACACCTTCAACAAGATAAAGACAGAATTGGTTATGCATATAAATCTGAATAACTTCTCAGCGAACGGAGTATCTGTGATGACATCTCCCGAGAAGCCTTAAATTCAAGGCGAGCTCAGAGACGGGCATTCATAAATTCTATAAACAGGAACTGCATAGATTAAGCCAGACAGCACTAATAAAAAACATAGGTAACGAGCCACTTGAATGAGATCCATAAATGTAAAGTGCACTTTAAAAACAAGCGGTCCAATATAAATCTATGGAGAAGACGAATTACAATGCCCATTCTTATTTCATGGGCCCGCTGCTTTTGGATTAGGCATGTAACAGGCTGTTGATTGGAATTTTACAGAGAGCATCATATATGACACATCAGATTTAACATGAACAAGAGATAAAGTGGTTAGGGCTTATAGTGGAGTGTGAAGGCTTCTTCACTGCAGCCAGAATGAGGGCCAGAGTGGAATCATGAGACAGCATGGCCACAATGTGCAACTGACCACCACGGGTATGCCATTCACTCAAAACCTACTGGGATCACTATCTGCTGTCTGGCTATTGTATTCTTCGTTTTCTGACTTGCTCTTCTCTTTCAACCTTGTGGTGGAAGGAACTCCAAGACATCATAATATATGCATTTTGGTGCAGTTACTATTATTGTTTAGCGTTACATAATCACAGTAAGATCCAAAATAGGTCATAATAGAGGAAATATAAACAAACAAATGCACAATTTCATTTGACGTTGCCAAGGAAAAGGCTGCAAACTCATCTCTAGGGAACACCTTAGGATGATATAAATCTACTGGTTCTTCTGTGTAGCTCTGGTCTCTCACCAAGCATGTACTGGCTGCAGTTTATATTATGCTTTGAGTCAGTCGACCCTGGAAGCAGTCTAAAATGGTTTCACTGCATTCAATGAGGTCTACTGTATGGCTGGCCTTTGATCATATACTGTTTTACTTGTGCGATATCATTATTTATGTTTTTGATATCATTATTTACTAGTAATACAATTTATATGAACGTGTAACGTATACAATGGTATCAAACACGTGTCTTATTGATAATGAATGGATACATTATAAATAATTATGCATAAAGCTACTCGAAAAGACAACGATAAATGCACATTTACTTTTAATAAACCTGTTATAAAAATGTAGAATTAGTTTATTATTGGTTGGATGATCCGTACTAGAAGAAACTATCCATCCTTTTGACTGGATACTCCAACCAGCTACTTGTGTTCTATTGAATATAGCTGTGTGTGTGTGTTTGAGAGAGAAAGGAAGAGAGAGAAAAGCCTGTCTATGCTGAGTAGGTGAGTTAATCTCATACCTTTGTTTAAAAGCTAGCCTAGCTAGAAAAGAAGAAACGTTTCCTAGTATCACAATGGAAGTTAACCATACTCATCTTTCTAGGCTAAATTATTTGTAACCATATTTATCCACCAGGTCTTTGGCGCGTTTGTCGTCTGACCGCCCTCCACATAATGGGTGAGCTGATGTCAATCTGCCATGCTGTTTCATATCACTGTCCAAAATATTATTCTATCTCTGGACCATGACTATGAATAAATCATTCAGATTCAAATTATACTCTGGTATATTCAGTATACAATTGATTCGGTACTAAAAAATTGGTTGGTTAGAATTTGCAGTAGAAGCTTAAAAAATTAAGATAAATTGAAACACTTTCATGTTAAGGCAATTGCAATATTACAACTTAAAGCATGCAATTTAAACGTTGTGCACCGGTGGTAATCTGCTTAAGTTACCATTGTACAATGAGATGTGTCATCGCTCTAAAGACCGGACATATTCACACATTTAAGTGACAGGTTCATCGCAGATAAACGGATGAACCCTGAGTTCAAAGCAAAATAATTTTTTTTATACTAGGTTGCAATTTAAGACATTTTGCAGAGCGTCAATGAGTAACCCTTGATACAGAAAGAAGCCCCCAAGTGAAATGCCAACATTTCCATTCTCTATTGGGTTTCCATCACATTTTCCTCTGTGGTGTTGAGTCTTCAAAGCTTGATTAAGCCACACACGACGGCACTTTTTCTGTAGCCTGGCTTTGACCAACATTTTAAAAAATTACATTCACCGATCTATCACAAACTCTGTGAGATAAAGGGGCATCCTTTTGGTTGCCAAAGTCACAGGTCACTTTTGCATCGTCCGCTTCTCCCAGCGTGTTTTTAAACGGCCTCATAAATTATATGCATTTGATCTCATTTGCCCGCAGTATAACTCATAAAATTGCACAAATTAAATGATCAGTTTAGTTCTGGCTCCATAAGTAATTTATCAAGTTAAACTAATATGTTTACCTGCCTGCCTCTTCTTACCTTAGCAAACATAATCTGGTGTAGGTTTCAGTGTAATGTCTCTTCTGAAGGATGGCACAAGCCATAATAACTGATTTATGCTGTAAAGCTTTAAGTTCTGCTCTGGAAATACATTAACTTTTTGCAGTACTATCCGTTTTATGTGCAGACAGCATGCAGTAGCTGATTGCAAAATCACAGTCAGGAAAGTAAGGAGAGAACATTTGCACCCTGTCTCTGTGTTAGCACCATCAGAGCCATGTTTATTCAGCTTTGATTTGAATGCAGTGCAAACAAATCCTAAAATTGTGTGAATGGCATGAGCGTACATCTCTAATAATTTCAAAATTATGTTTGCTGCATTCCAGATTTTGGGCCAATCTGTTTCCGGGGGAACAACTCCTGTGGACATGAACGATTGCTTTAACATTTCTGGTAGCCATGAAAAAAGCCTTTGCTGACCTTACTGAACCTAGCAGATGCTTTAATAAGAACTTGACCATTTCACTTGATCAACAAGCCACCGTGGCCGATAGCAGCTGAACACTACAGGTTCTGTTTTCTGGCCATCGCACTGCGTTTCATCATGGATTTTCACGCTCCTGAGCCCATTTGACTCGTCGTGCACCGACGTGGGAGGAGAGTCGCTGTGTGGGGTGTGTTAATCCATGGCGAGTTGTTCATTTTGTGGCTTTCCCAAGCAATGCACGCATGATCATTCATAACCTATTCAAAAGCCAATAAACCATTTTCGTGGATCATATGCCATCCGATTTGACTTTAATATAAATCCACCAAGCGGGAAAAATGCATACTTTTACATTTTTTTATGTTAGGCTGATTCCTGTATGTATTTCTGTTTTTAATTGTTTATGGCTGTTATTATACTGGGGGGTAGGCTACTGTATTTTGTTGTTTTTCTTACACCCGTCTGTAATGAGAAGATATAAACGCAGCTGTGCGATGCTGATGTGGACACTAATATTTGTAGCATTGTAGTAGCCTATTTGTAGCTTATTATGAATGGAAAGTGAAGCTTCCATGTTATTTCACTTTAACATTCAAGGCGGTAAGGTACAGGACTAGTGCTTTCTATTGACCGCTTTGTTTCTGCTTTATGCAGAAAACAACACGGGACTTGATAGCTGCACTTTAGAATTGGTTACAGATTCTCTCTTTTATCGAGAGCCTACGAGCATTTCGCCCGATACCTCCGGGTTGTTTTCCTTACCGTTTGTTCTTGTTACCTCTTTAGATCCTTCTCTTATCTTGAGAGCGGAGGTTTTTAGATTCTTCTCTTATCTTGAGAGCGGAAGGTTTTCCTTCCTTGCTATTGCTCTCGCTGACTTATTGTCAGTTCGCCCAAGTCGTTGGGTCGTTTTTCTTTTGTCCCCTTTTAAGTCTCCTTTCTCACTCCCTTGTATTGGGAGCTGGAGCGTCTTTTCTCTCTGGAGTAACTTGTCTGAATCCCCTTCTGTCACGTTTGGTCCTCCGAACCAACCCACTCCCTTACAGAACATGGAAGCCAGTAGAGAGGCTCCAGCGACAGATCAGGAAGTAGCCCAGCTCTTTGCTATTCAGAGTGCTGCTATAGCTAGCCATGAAGAGAACATGCGTGTTCTTCAGGCCTCCCAGCAGGCCTTACTAGGCCAACATAAACAGCTGATGAGACAGTTGCAGGTACAAGCTGCTAGTGGTGGTGAGCCGGGGAAGTGCAGGGGGTTCCTAACTCAGTGTTCAATTTTTTTAAGGCGCAGGTCTCCCATTTTCACACACAGGAGTCCCAGGTAGCATTTATCCTCTTAACCGGTACCGCTCTCGAGTGGGGAATGGCGTTAGTTTTTGACCTTGATGTCTCCGGCCAGGAGGTGGCCATGCGACTGACCTGTCTCCGTCAGGGCACCGAGACGGTGGCAGAATTCTCCATCGGGTTCCGAGCACTGGCGGGGCAGACGATGGCCCGATGGGCCACTCAGTTCTTTGTTTCTTAATGCCCTGTCCGATCCTGTAAAGGACGCTCAGTTGGTGCTCGTGCCTCCTGCCGCATTTTTTGCCACGTGTTTTCACAGCCATCTGTGTGGATAACCGCATTTGGGAGAGAGAACGAGAGAGGGCTAAAGGGGGAAACAGATACCGTCCCACCCGCTATTCACCTTTTCCTGCGTCACCATCCCCCACCTATTCCTTCTTTAGTCTGGGAGAATCTATGCAGGTGGATGGGGCAGCGGTGAGCGAACCCAAGGGCGCCAAGCCACAGGAGGGGAGGTGTAGATATTGCGGAGAGAGGGGCATTTTAGAGACCAGTGTCCTAAACTGGTGGGAAAAGGGGACTCTCGCTAGGGGAACCGAGGTTTCTACCGAGAGAATGTTATTCCCACCCTCGGACCCTCAATCCAGTTCAACTGCTCTGGGGAGGGCGTCAGACCAGCTGCGACGCCTTTTTAGATTCCGAAAGTTTTTTATCGATGCCAAGTGGGTCAAGGCTCTTGGTATTCCCACCTTGATTCTTCCACGGTCTCGACTAGTCACGGCTTTCGATAGTCGTCCTTTAGGCATGGGGACCATTTATCAAGTCACCACCAGGGTACGCATGCGCATTTCCTATTGCAACCATATAGAAGAGATCCAGTTCTTCCTGGTCTATTCCCCTGCGTATCCTCTTATTTTAGGACACTCCTGGCTTACCCGCCATAACGCTCACATTAACTGGGAGGAAGGCGGGGCTGTTATCCATCACTGGGGTCCCCAGTGCAGACCCCACTGCTCAGTTTTTCGATTCCTCGTGGCATAAGGGGCTCCTAGTGCTCGAGCCCGGCACAGACCGCGAGCAGGAGCTTATGATTGTGCTATTGAGTTCTACCCGGGCACTGTCCCTTCCAGAGGTTTCCTATACTCTCTATTTGGTCCAGAGAGCGCAGCTATAAAGGCTTACATTGAGGAGTCTTTAGCCAACGGGTTTATTAGACCCTTCACATCACCGGTGGGGGTGGGGTTTTTTTCCGTTAAAAAGAGTCTTCGTCCATGTATTGACAATCGGACCCTCAATGACATCACGGTAAAGAACTGTTATCCCCTTCCTCTGATGAACTCAGCGTTCGAACGGCTCCAGGGCGTGTCCATTTTTACCAAACTCGGATCTATGCAATGTGTACAATCTTGTGCGTATTCGCCAGGGTGATGAGTGGAAAACCGCTTTTAATACACATAACGGACACTACGAATACTTGGTGATGCCGTTCGGGCTCACTTGCACCCCCTCTGTTTTTCAGGCATTGGTGAACGACGTGCTTAGGGAGATGCTTGAGAAATTCATTTTTGTCTACCTCGACGACATTTACATTTTTTCGGCTGATCTTCCCACACACATCGTTCATGTCAGACAGGTGCTCGCTGCACTTCTTAAAGCTCAATTATTCGTGAAGGCAGAGAAATGTGTGTTTCACACCAGTTCAGTTACGTTTCTCGAGTTCATTGTGGCAGACGGCAGGGTCCAGATGGATCCCGAGAAAGTTTCGGCGGTAAAGAACTGGCCCACCCTATCTTCTGGGGTTCGCAAATTTTTATCGGCGGTTTATTCGCAATTTCAGCGCGGTAGCGGCTCTTATTACTGCACTCACAAAGAAGACGCTCTCCTCAAGTTTCCAATGGAATCCTAAAGCAGAGGCAGCGTTTTTTTAATTAAAAAAGAGATTCTGCTCCGAGCCCATCCTCATCACTCCCAACCCCTCCCTCTCTTTTGTGGTGGAGGTGGATGTCTCTGAGTTGGGGGCGGGGGCCATTCTATCCCAGCACTCTCCGCTGGACCACAAGATGCACCCTTACTAAACTCAGTAGCCACGCCCAGTAGGCCTATGCCATGCACTGCGCAATTGACTGTCACGGCTCGCCACACGCCATGCGCCGGCTGGAATATGTCCCTATGTCACAAGCCGTATTTGCTAGAAAATCTTATTGTAGCTATTTTCCTGTAGGCACCTCGGGGGTATACTACGAAGCAGGATTAACTTAGATAACTGCAAAAACCATAAAACTGAGAACCCTTTAGTCAGTGCAGCTAAACCAGTAGCCTTGCTTCATAGTGTGCCATTGTAGTGTGCGTAATGGCAATAGCTTGCTTGCAGGTGAGTGTATTGGATGAACAGCTGTGTTAGTCCCTCTGGATAAGATCATCTGCTAACTGCCTGAAATATAATGTAAAATGTAAAGGGTCAGACAATTCAGGAAATATGGGGGGAAATATGGGGGGAAATATGCCTAATCTAGAATTTTAAACCTGCTATGTGCCCACTATGACGTTCAGCCTTATCCCCTAAACAAATGGACACTTTATACATGGGTTCTCTCAGGGAAAGATCAGATTGGTTCTAATGAAGTGCTAACAGGATTTATTCTTCCAGGACTCTTTTAAAGGTCAGCCCAAGTTGTGAAATTGAAGGTCTGAACCCCATTGCACATATTCTCCAAGGTACGCTTAAGATGTGCTGGCTGCTGGGCTTGACTTATGAAACTATGAGGCAAAGTCAAATACTTCAATAATGTATGAAATGTTGAGAGTATAGGAAGACATTTCACATTTATTGTACACAAGCCACACGTAGAAGTATCTATCTGTTTGTGTGTGTGTGTGTGTTTGTGTGTGTGTGTGTGTGTGTGTGTGTGTGTGTGTGTGTGTGTGTGTGTGCTGTATGTACACTCCATCAGTTATGCTGCAAGCCATTAAAAAAAAACAATCACCCATGTTTAAAATAAAAATAAAAAAACAGAGTTTTTATTGTACATACTTTAGTAAACAGTATCCACTGCTGGTATAAATTTTAAATCCACATAGAGAGAAACTGTGTATGTTAAGACCGAACTGAATTCCTCACTTAAATCTTGCCAACCTCCCCAGGTAGACACCTCATCACTCCAGTTCTGCCTCCCACGTACAGGTACCTATTTCCTAGCAGCCTGAGCTAACGAAGAAGGAACGTTCTCCAAATGAATGTACAAGGCTGTGTGGGAGAGTGTCCCTTGCAAGATGCACTGAAAAGTGAACTCACATGCAGGATTTAAAAATCCCTTGGACAGGTTTTCTGAAGAATATCTGTCATATTGTTAGCTTGTCACTGCTAATCAACTGAGGCTAACTAGATTTAAAAAAAATACATTTGTTAAAATGTCAAAATACTATAATTTGCTAGTTAGCCTCCTAGCTCAAATCAGAACAAATGCTGTTAGAGAGGCAACAATCACGCTACCCACCGCTTCATACTGTTATAACATGTTTGATCCATTAGTTCACATCATGGTGATATTTGCCAAAAAGGAATCATGGATTCCACACTTGGCCATGGCACGCACCAATCTGTCAGACTACAGAAGAGAGCTGCAGATTGAAGGGCAGGCAGAGGAATATTTCAATGCATAGGAAGGCCCTGATGAGGTTCAAGGGCTGTTTTCAGTAAGGTTGGTTTGCATTAATACCTTCTTATAATTTCCCCTTCTGACTGTACTGCATGTTTCTACAGCCCGTATACATTGCTTTGTCACACCCGTTTTGGAAATTCTGAAGATGTCTAAATGCTCGGTTATATGGATTAGGCCGCAAACCTTTTGTCTTGGTCACTGATGTATAATCTACCCTTGATCACAAAGAAAGCCTTGAGAAAACACATAGACCATTAAAACTGATGAAGTTCAAATGTCCACAATGGCACCCAGTGGTGTGTTGCAAATCTCAATTAAGATTCAACGGCATAAGTGCCATTTTGAGAGTCTAAATGTGCATTGGAACAACAATGAAGTTTATCCCGTCTTGCCTATAGCAGAATTCAGATTTTGAATCAAGGGAGGTTTTTGAATTGCATCCCGGTAAGTTTTCAGGAGAGAAAAGAATGATGACTGTCTACAGCCACAATGTGCAATTTCAGTCAAGGTCACTTTTTCATATGAATGCCATTCTTCCATCCAAATACTGCCTGGAAACCAAACAAATGCATTTCAATATTTCCACACTCTGAATTTCCACTTTCTGAATTGGAACCTTTTCAGGTTGAAGAAGCCTAGGAATTTATAAAACATTTATTTTAAACTGCTACACCTAAAGAGAAGGGGAGGCTCTTTTTCTTGCCCGATGGCACTGTTATGAAAAAACCTATTTCAGAAATGGGCAAATGTTCAATGCCAATATCAAAATATCTGCTCCCACTTCTATTTTTCCTTATACCAACTTGTTTCAGAGTGGGAGAGATTTAAAGACTGGGAAACCTGGAATGAATCTTAAAAGTAAAAAAAAAAGATTTTAAAAGTAACAATATTTGCGCATGCACACATTTTCCACATAGATAGATCTTTCTAAATGTATGCAAGGTAAGGACATTTTGACTTCAGCCTACCGAATAAAATGCAGTGAAGTGAAATGACAAGGCTAATTCTTATTCATACTTACTATATGCATGTGTTTATAACATATTTGTATAAATATCTTTTTTCAACAGCCCACTGCTCCTTATTCTGTGTCTGTACACCAGGGGTTAATATAATGAGTGCAGCTTGTGAAATTGTTTTATTTTGCATGCACACTATTAACAATTACTTGTGTGAAAGTTAGCTTGAAAATGAACTATAGTAATGTTTAAACTATGATAATACTGTTCATCAACATTACACAGGTACTTCTGAGTTTTGTCTTGTCTCTGTTGATTACTGCTGGAGTGCTTGTATTCTAGTTATTTATAGTCAAGTTGGCCTCACTTAAATCACACATAATTGGCATTTGATTGTAATTTGGCAACCGTAAGTTCATTTTAAACATATTGAAATCTGCTCATTTGAGGAAGTCAACATTTACATTCTTGGCAATTCGAAATGCCAATACTTTAATAGATGACCTTTTCCAAACCACGCATAACACTCCCACACAGCATTCGACTGCAACATGAGCCAATATCATACCCCCACATCTCCACTAAACTTGCTGTTTAAATCAGCATCACAACCTATATGAATGTGGATAGGTAGGGTGCTGTGCATTCTCAAATTAATAGTAAAAATCATTACTTATGACACAATTCAAGAATAAATGGCACAGAAACAATATTGTCAATACACATCCCCTATTTTGAAATGTTGAATCTGTTGTGATAATGCAATAAGACAAAAAAAGCAAAGACTTTTTTCTGGTATTCTTTTTTAACAGGGAGCTAAAGCCAGTCCTGGCCTGGGCTGAGGTATGCCTGTATGTAATGTAAAGGTGACTGTCACCCCAAGCCTCATTGGAGATGCACAGAGAGGTTGAATCCTAGCTAGTGTTGGAGAGCTCTGAAGTGAGACTTGCACATTTTGCATCAATCTCACGCTCCCACAGGCTGCCTCTCTCACAATCTCACGCATTTCAATGACAGCTATTGTGCTGGGTTTGCAACATTTCACACAGGGAGTTTAGGATCATTTTAAAGTGAAACAAGGCAAAAAAAAGTGATATTTTATGAACAAAATGTGTCGCTGACTTCCCTTCCTGGTTGACAGTTCATTCCACCCCCCAAAAATTCATCATTTTCTTCAGAGCTCTGGTATTAATTAAAGAAAACCAGGCTTCCCACCCTCTTAAATCATACAATAGTTTCATTTTTTGCACATTAGATGAAAAGTTGCAAAAGTTTTAGCTATTGTGATATATTTCTGATAAGAATATGATTGTGGATTTGCAAACTTATTTTTAATCATTTTTTTGCTGATATTTTTTTTATTCAGTCTATCTGGGAACTCTTATTATTTATTTTTATTATGAAGGCCCTGCATAATACCTGCGAAGAATACAGGTTTATATTGGAAATATATATTCTCTTCTTTTTCCTTCCCTTAAACACTATCTCTCTCTGTGCAGAAGGACAAAGCCGTTTGATTTTACTCTTAATATGAGCCCATCTTTATTACTATGGCTTTGCTGAGGTGAAGCAGGATCTATACCTATCAAAACCTACAGACCCAGAAATTCAATATATTTCCCTTATTACTACTATATTAATATAATAATGCCATGTCATGGTGAACATTCCACCTTGCAATGAAACGAAGCTGTTTGCAGACATAAACATGTTTTATGGGTAAATATTTTTGAAGGAGTGTAGGTCTGTGGGATAAACAGGAAAAGACTTGCCCGAGGAAGATAGAAAAATGTAGAGCGGTCCTTGGAGGGTTTTTAAGAAAAGAAAACCTGTGATTATTAATTATTTAACTAATCATTAAATCCAATCTCTTCAGATTTGGAGAAATTGATCATTTAAAGGGAATGAAACGTATTCATTCCAAGTGCAGAGGCAGGGGTGGATTTGACGTAGTTGATGCATAAAATGTTTAGGGTCTACATCTCAGTCGTAGGGACTCTAACAGCCTCTGAGTAGTAGATGTATCAAATTTAAATATCCTTTTTGTTTCTGTAAAACCAGTGCTTGTCCCCTCTGCATTAAATAACTGCAGTGCCTTGTTTTAGGGATGAACAGGCTTTATTTATGTCTACATCTGGCCAGTTTATTACAGAATGAAGAATATGATCTATCTTCTGTTCTTTTTTTACTTTTCTAGATGTCTGATTCCTCCTAACGGGCATCATAAACTTGTTTATGTATTTATGGTAGTACGTAAGATTATATTGAAAACATTCATTAATTACGTAAAGTTGATGTTCTTCAACATGCTCGTGGAACAGAAAGACTCATACATTTATTAATTTTCTTCTAATCTAAACCCAAAGGAGTTGGAAGCCTGCATTGCTCACAAATTAACGCAAGATTTATTGTCCCCCAACCGGAGAGAAAATTACACTTAAATAATCAGAGCCATCTGTGTCTTGTAAATACAGTGCCCTGCAAATCAATATTATTCCAGAAAGGTAGTTCAGCGGCGGTAATCACTGTGATTGGGCTCATGCTAACAGGATGAATCAGCTCTTCAGCTGCATTAACAGCAGATTTGGCAGTTAAAGCTGCACTGGACAGAATGAGTCTGCATCTTCACACCTCACTTGCTCCTGGTCAAGGGAAATTGTTCCTCTAAAAGCGCAATTAGCAGGAGTCACTTTTTTTTGTTCAATATCAGCAGTTAGAATTTAAATTAAAGTAAGGCTTCACCAGAGCAGCAAACTGTCAAAGTCTTTTTTGTGACTTTTCCATGTTGCTGAGTTTACTTAACTCTTAAATCCTGGCTAGGTTGTACCTCTGCATTTTATGCAATGGGGAAAATAAAAATGCTAAAGCATGACAATGAGCCCATGACAATTTGAGCCACCAGACATTAGAACATAGAACTAGACTATGCTGTCAGTATCTACTGTCCTCATTTGTTCACTGCTGTGCAGTGGCATAGCAACTGAGAAGTGACTGAGCATGCCCTCGGTTTGATTTGACAGAGATCGATGGATTCCACTGGATATAGGGCTCACAGCTCACCAGCCCACAGGTGTGTATATGCGCTGCACTGGGGCTGTTTCACATCACCGGGTGGAAACATGGAAAGCGACTTGATGCTAATTTACAAGATGCAAAGATCACCAGCTGCTTCTCAGTTTGTATGGGTTCAAAGCACATGCATGCCTCGACACGAAAAATAAATTACGCCACTTCCTGCATCACCATATGCTATGCATACATTAAACCAAATCCGATTCATATTTGGCAGCAATATCCTTCAGTGGATGCTGTTGCTTGAACTGAAGTTGACCTGTGCAACATCACATGAATACAATGGAGGAAGAAATACAAACAATAAGATATCTTCCTTCATGATTTCAATCAAAAGACCTAAACAATTAATTATTTTTTTTAGGTGTGAAACTTCTGAAGTGAGTACACACGCACGCACGTATGCGCACGCAAATGCACGCACGCACGCACGCACACACACACACACGCACGCACGCACGCACGCACACACACACACACACACACACACACACACACACACAGTGATAACAGACAGTGGATTACAGAGGAATAATCTTAGCCTTAGATTATGAAAAGGACTCTTGAATCAAACATGTATGGTAGTAAGTCTCCAGTGTTTTATATTATGTAAATAATCAATGTTTTGGTCAGGAAGACCTTTCTTACTTTCTTGAATCTTGAAAACTTTGAACAGGCTTCAGCTCTGACTGACTCACCAAACTTCACACAGGAACACGATCATGCAAAATTCATGCATATGTTATGCCGCTCACAGCTGCACATAACACCAGGACTGTCCTTCTGAGATGTTCCACATTCCTTCATTCATTTTTGATGTAACTGTCTCCTTAGAGGAGGCCTTCAGACGGATTGTCCAGGTTTAAAAGATGATACAATTTTAAACATGGTACTCATGTGTGCAAAATATCTGCTGCAACGAGAGGCAACAGCCCGGATAGAATGGGCTGAATCATAATTCAGCAACGAGAGGCAACAGCCCGGATAGAATGGGCTGAATCATAATTCAGCAACGAGAGGCAACAGCCCTGATATAATGGGCTGAATCATAATTCACCTATGATTTATAATCATAATGTTCAGACCTTAACCCAGCTGGAGTATTTACAGTTTTGCATAATATTTTGCATATTAAACAAAGTAGTAGCCTCTTCTAGCATACATAATAGTGGCACTGTCAGTGAACCATTCATTGCAAGAGCTGTTAAATTTTCTTCCGAAAAATTGCTATATGAATGTTTAGAAATTAGGAACTTGGTGTTGCTTGACCACTGCAAAATGCTCTTCAGTGTGTGAGCTATGATGATCTCTGAGCTTCTCTGCCAGTGCTGAAGGGTTAATGTATGATTTGTTGTTCAATTACCTGCAGGGCGGGGCCGAGGTCATCAGTGCCAACTAGAAACACCTGGGCCCGGTGTTCCCAGGCCTTAAAAGCAGGCCATCCCCAGTTAATGGGAGGCTCTCTCCCATTAGACATTTTTGATGCGATGCTTGTCTTTTGGTTTTCTTTTTCTTATAGTTTGCACCATACAACGCTTTTACACACATCTTCCTCATACACATCCTATACCACTGATAATATTGACCTTTCACATCTCACAATGGTTTTTTGGTTTCCTGATTTGGTTTTAATTTTAATAAAATAGTAGTTTTTTTTTATATTTTGGTGCGTCTCCCTCCTTTGTCATGTCCGTACGAGCCAGGCTAACTGACTAATTTATAGTGGCAAAACCCCACTTTACACTGGAATTACCTTTATATGAATACTTTGCATGAACAGTCTTGTCTCTGCCAGAGGTTAAAAACTTTCCAAAATGGGAATGAAATTATTAGTCCAACTGCTAACAGAACCAAAGTTAGGCTAATATGTAACAAATTTCTTTGTCCAGTGAAAATGGGCAGCCATCATTTGAAATGTCTTCTTTCTTATAATCCTGCTCAGCTGGCTATCTTGTGATTGCTGTATTTAAAAGCTTGCCACTACTTTGGAAATTATTTGATAACCTATCTAGTGCAGGCTTTTGTGAATTAACTGAATTAGTCTCAGCCGTGTTGTGTGAATGTCCCTGAAATACAATAGCAGGTGGAAAGTTATATATATGTATCATATGAATCATTACTGAAGGAACAAGGTTGTGCAGTGAATTTGCTGTTATATATGGTGAGGGTTTTATGAATCACACATCCATGTCTTTGACTGTTCTCATTATACTGTTGAAAAGGAAACTCAATTATGTAATGCATGAAATAAAATACCATTCAATTTCCATAATAAAATCTATATGGCACCATACAGACAAAATGACACGTGATATATTGTAATGATACGTAATATCGTGTTTTTTTTGCAGCCATGAGCACATTTATGAAATGTCCTAAAGCTTTATATTGAATATTACAGCGTTCATGAAGAGGGGTTGTCTTGGCCTGCTGGTAGTGCTGATAACGAGGCATTGTTGCTGATGATATGAAGGAGATAAGCAATATCCAATTTGTTTGCCTGATGCGCTTTAAAGGTAATTCATCCAGACTGACGCGATGAATGATTTAGCCGCTGTTTGATGTGGGACCATGCCCAGCATACTGATTGATTGCAAGGTATGAATAATGGAATCATCTTCTCACAAATAAAGCGCTTGCTCAGCCGGTTTCATTCATTACCCCGTCGTGCCCAAACTGCATTGGTGCACGCGGAACAGCTGAAGGTCATTAAGGGAAATAAATCAGCCGCTGTTTACTACGCCCACTAAATCTATCGCAAATAATTTTGCGATTATAAAAGCATCAATTTCTTTAGGCTACCCCTACCCACCCTACTCCACCCCCCAGCACCCACCCCCATTAGTCTAAACCAGGGGTCCTCAATCATATCCAGTAAGGGCCAGTGTGGGTGCAAGCTTTTGTTCCAACCAAGCAGTCGCACACCTGATTCTTCTAATCAACCACTAGAGGCTTTGCTAAGGACCTTGATTAGTAGGATCAGGTGTGTTACTTCTTGGTTGGATCAAAAGCCTGCACCCACACTGGCCCTAACTGGATAAGATTGAGGACCCCTGGTCTAAACAGAAGGTTTACTGTCTTTTTACATTTCTATTTTTTTTTATTATTATCTACTGCCCATCTCGGGGCTGGTCTTTTTACATGCTCTTGCAGGGTCTGAGAAAAAAAAAACTACAACAATGGTGTCTAATTGACGATGTCTCACACAATCTCAGAACTGAATCAGAACTGAACAATTCAGCACTCAGGGCCTGATTTACTAAGATCGCATGTACAAAACCTTTTTGCACATGCAAAAACAATAACACAACCAATGATTGGTCATGGTATTTGTTTTGCACCAATCATTGGTCGCATTATTAGTTTTGGGTGTGCAAAAAGTTTTTTCACGCACTGAAGGTCTTAGTAAATCAGGCCCTTAGTGTGCAAATACACAAATGTATTATTATACTGGGCCAGAATAGGGTGAAGAACATCGTAGTATGGTGGAGGCAGGGGGTTGGGCATAAAGCAAATTTTTCTGCCCTCAGTTAACCGAAGGATCTCAATGATGGAAGACAAGGACAACAAGCTCACGCAGATGTGTCTGCAGATGCTGACAGCCATCTGCTCTGGCAAACCCGTCAAATGAACAGTGCATCTTTGGAATATCCGTCAGCACCCGTATGTTGACATCAATAGCACAAATCGTGACGCCCTTTGAGTGTGCTCGATGAAACTTGAGCTCAAAGGTCAATAAGGGTGACTACTTGATTATCCGTGCATCTTTGCTGATGGAGTAAGTTTGAAGCAAAGCATGACGGTCGTGTCAGAGTAGATTAATAACTAGTCTGCTGTTGTTCAGAACTGTTTATTTGAGGGAGGATTATTTCTCCATGCGAATGAAGATTGTAGCAACACTCTTTTCAGTAATGAGAAGAGGGTTCATATTCAAGCACTGCTGTGCCAGGGACACCTATGGCCCCAGACATGGAGGCTTGGTTTCACAAAGCTTTGAGTTGAGGTAGTCCCCCTGTATTTTTTGGTATCAAAGCCACTGTTGGTGCTTGGCACATACCATGTATTCTGCCTGTGCGCAGCTGTCTCAAGGAACCAAACGAAACAGGGCCAACAATGTCAACTCATAACCTCAAAGCAGGGATTAGCAAGAACATAACGTCAAAGCAGGGCATTTTGAAATGTAGGAACACATTATATTTCTACACGCTCACTTTTTCGTTTTCAGCACACTCATCATATTAGCTTCTTGAGACAGCTGGAACTGCAAAACATGGTTAGTTACTTAATGTAGTTATCACATCTCACGTCACATAGAAGATTAAGCCGTCTTTAAAAAGTTCCTTTTTGAATGTTACCAGTGATATATTTATGCACACAACCATTGCTCTAAAAGATTCACAAATGTGGAAGAATATTCTTATTCATCATATTTATTGATAACAAAGGTACAAACTGATGGGGAAGATGAATGCACAGTGCTGTTTAAAATTCAAAACCTGCAAATCATTTCAGTTGGGGGATGTACATGAAACAGCAACTAATTCTTGCTTGAACACTTTAAAAAAAAAGCATAAAAGCTGATATGCAGTATCTTTTCAAAAAGAAAGAATGCAAGATCAGTTTTCTTTCTCTTTGTGACCTGAACTGGAGAGGCATTGCACCAAAATTGAATGACTCACATAAAGCCGCCCTCATCTCTGTGTCAAATTAACTTAACTTGAGGAACACTCGGCTAGTGGGCAGCTAGTAGGCGCCACGTGATAGTGCCCTCCTATCAATTACACCCTCCCCACTCACACCTCTTCGTGTTACCTTGCTGTGGTAAAACAAAAAAAACCTCTGCTTTTTTAGATTAGCACATCCCTCTGTACTGTGGAAAATCTTCCAACCGTGAGTCTTGTTTAAAACACAATTACTCTCTCTGGAATTTTAATTATAGTTTTCCCTCTGACTAAAACGCTACCTTGTCAAACTACAGATGTCAACAAATTGCATGTAGTATGTCTATAAGAACAGCAGCCTAAAAGCAATCCCCCTGTCAGGAACAATGGTGGGTGATGGAGAGAGTTGGGGATGGGGAGTTAAAGAGCCAGTGAAAGTTAGAGGCCAATGTTTCTGCCTATTGCATAATTGAAGAGAAAACTCTTTGATCCGTCTGGCTTCAGTGACTCCTGGGAGACAGACAGGTGCTATTTGAACAAAAAAAGCTGTGATGCATCTTCATCCATTTCCACTGTCGTGAGCATTGCAAAAGCCAGATGACAAAATCCTCTCCGCAATACCAACACTGTGTCCAAAGTCTCCCAGGACAAGGAGATTGAATTATGTCTACTATTTCTCCAAATTACTACCAAGAGAACTGAAACTGAAAAACATTGCACAGACAAACAAATGCAATTCTGCATGCCATATGAAATCCCACATAACTCTGCATGCAGGTCTAAATTATAGCAATGTCTAAAATATTTCCTAGTGGAACATGACTCATCAAAATAAATTTGCTCTATCAGGCTTCATACTGTTCACAGTGTTTATTATGTATTAAATACATTTTACAAAATCAATATGACTTGCGTGGGCAGAATTAATGTGAAACTTCCTCAAGATTTTACATAGCAATTTTGGAAAGGCTACGGAAATGGATTTAAAGTCTACCTAGACAATATCTTTTTGAAACAATACGTGCATGCATTGATCAGTCCATAAAGGAATCAGCTATTTTATAAATTGTTATTGAACGAGCTCTTGCAGTGCTGAGCCCATCAGTGCAAATGTATATGATCAGCAGCTGGTCTGGTTCACAGAGTGGTATAGCTCAGCCTAACACTCCAGAATGAGCATAAGGCACGGGATGACTCAGGACAGGATGAATCTGGCATCTCTTAAGAGAAGAATAGACGTGTATGCCAATACACAGCTTGATTTAATGAGACTGAGGAGGAAGGGATGTAGTCTATGTAGTGTTCTGGGTATGCTCCCAGAATTGCTAATTTCCCAAATAATATCTTCTCCACCCCTTCACTCTGTCACACCCCAACTTGAATCTCTGTGTCAGGCCATCTATTAATTCCCCTCCTCATGCAAGACAGAAAACTTATAGAAATGATGTCATTTATATTCATTTTTGTAAATACTATAACATGTTAGCTGAAACTTGATCCATTATGAAAAGAACGGCCTCTAATATTATCTTTGTCATCTTAACTTTCCTGACCCTGTGCAAAAAACAATTTTCTAAACTTTCTGTGCTTGCTTTGAGATGCTCAACAGTTTTAAATCACAGAATTCATAAGATGAACTAGTGATTTTTTTGTATTTAAACAATACCCCTCTTCCCACCAGATTTTAACTTTAATATGTGTGAATCAGATGCTGATAAGACTGGCATTCTCTTTGAACTGTCACATGATACAGATGCAGGACTTGTGCGAGCCATGAGTCACAGGGAGTTTAATGCAAGGCAGTATTCTCCACAGTATAGTCTCTTCTGTTGATGAGGTCAACCTGATACCATGTTGAACGCAGGCGATAGCCGATATCTACTGGCCAGCGCCTGAACTGCGCTGGCAAGCCAGCTTAGAACGTGCTGATACAAGTCCTGACACAAGCTTTCACAAATTTGTGGAAAGCCCTGTATCCCAGCACCCGTATTAAGATGCACATGTCCTCAGGTTAATCTCTGCTGTCACCACAATTCGGGTCGAGGTCCAGTGCACCACTGAGGAAATTCTTAAAAGAATCCTAAAATTTGTGTTTGTCTTCGGTGGAGGTACTAATTTAAGCACTGGGCAAAGAAAAAACGCAGCTCTGGACAAACACAAACACAGCCTGAATGGCACAGAATGGCTATTATGTAGGTGTCGTCTGTCTGAAGTTCAGTGGGAGACTGAACCAATTTGTTTCAGTAACTCATTAGTGCAAGTATGCAATTAGAAGCTCAGGAGTAATGAGAGCTCACGGACTGTGCGGCATTCAAAGGCCTTGCGCCTTGAGAGGGTCAATTTGTACCAAATTAGTTCACATTATCTGCGGTTTTGTGTTCTGTTCTACCTGTTGAATCTTGTCTTTCTTTTGTATATGCCTGGCGTACAAAAACAATGGACACATTTGTGATTTATTTCTGCATGTACTTTTGTATCCCACTACACAATGAACCAGACAGCAGACGAACAAACAAAAGCACTAACGAATAATTTTTAACGAAACTAATCTCTGTTTTGTCCGACTGAGTTATGAAGTTAAAATATGCTTTCAAGTAATTTTTTTGGTCCTATAATGCCGCAGAGCGCATTCTTTGCCTTAGTGGCTCTGGCTCACTGTTCACTGTATCTCATTGGGAACCAAAGTGAAATGTGATGTGTGTTTCTGGGGGTGGGGGTATTATTAATGGATTGACTTGTCAAATGATACATTGTAAATTGCAAGGGTAAATCAGAAGTATGCACGCCCCCTCTCCACACACACAAAAGGAAAATAATAAATGGGGATTGATTTTCATCTCTCCATATCTGTTTGTTCGTAATGAAGCATACATTATGTTGACACATTTAATTTAGGTGATCTTAATAATCCCACAATGCTTTGCAGAAAATGCGAAGAAAAGCGATACAGTTTCTACTCTTAAATCTGACTCGAAAAAAATACCCTTGAAAAGATTGTTATTCTCCAGGTTCACACCAAGCACTGATAAATACCAGCGGCCACATGCTACCATAATGATCTCTGCTCCTATTACAGCTCAATAGAAATATTACAGCTGTGACAAAGAGTCCCCGGAGAAAGGCTTGAGCCTGTTAAATGCCATTGGAGGAGCAGTAAATTAAAACACACACAGTGCCATTTCATTTATTCCTGGCAATTATATGTATCGTGGAGCTCTTTCTGTGGTGGTGGTTTGAGGCAGAAATGCCTCTTAGAGAATTGGCACCTGTTTCATAGTCCTTTGAGATTACTATCACAAAGATGGAGCAAGCAGGTTTGCCCAATTTAAACTCGGCTTTAATGACGATGTGAATGACCCATTTCATTTTCAGTGCCCATTTAAACCCAATGCTTTAATGTTTCAAGGAGGAACTTGGTAGCTCACTGTTTGTAGGTTAACAAAAATCAAACTTGCAGCTAACAGATATATCTACAACAAGGGAGCCATTACATTTTTCTTAGAGCAGATGTTAGAATTTAAGCAAAATCTTAATTTTAATTTTAGAATTTCTCCTTTATAAGGTATGCATTTTTTAGCTTTTCCAATCCTATCTAAAATATTTTGCATGGATTTGCTTTTTACCACAGTGAATAGTTTATTGAATAGCTAATAATTCCATGGTCATATCTACTTTGACTCCACAATGGCAATACTTTATTTCCTCATTAATATGTACAGTAGGACCTCAGTGATATAAACCTCACGCCCGGGCTACAATATTCCTAACTGGTCTTGATCCCGAGACTACTTTTGGTAGTTTTGGTCTCACTTCTTCTTGGAATCAGTCTCGGCTTGGCTGGACTCACATTAATTCTGATTGAGACCACATAACAAATATATTTCTGATATCTGATAAAACTGTATTGTGTAACATTAATTGACACATTGTTTTTGTATTTCAGTGTTTTTCCATTAAATTATTATTTTAGTAATGTATGACTTCAAACATGTTTTCTTGCATTAATTTAATTGAATTCATAATATTTAAAGTGTTTTACATTCATAATTTAAAAAAAAACATGTTTGATGATTCCTAGGGTTATAAATAGGGTTAAGGGTTAGAATTAAAGTTAGGAATTTGGTTAGTGTTAGGGTTGAAGAAATATTGAGGGTATGTTTAGGAGTGAGGGAAAGGATGTGTAAGCAGTCATTTTTCATCAGTCTTCTGATTTGTATAGTTTTTCAATGAAATATATGTTTCACAATACAGTACTTCAAACATTTTATTTCATTGAAAAATCAGAAAATCACTTTTCACATTTAATTCCAATGGAAAGTAGAGGGAGACAGTTGAAACATAGGTGATTACCCAGAATCAATTCGCTATGGGCCTTGCAAGGAAATAGTTTCACATGTAAGAAATGCTGTCATTTGTATATCATATGGTGTGTATCATACACAATGTTGTGGTCTCTGTGTTAATGTTCTGATCTCAACCCTTATTAGTATCAGACTGGTCTCTGACTTGAATTTCGTCCGACTCCATCTGGAATGGGACTTGACTACAGCTGTTTGTTGTTTCTCTTTGAAAGAATTGTCCCCTTGATATAAAGTGCACGCTTCACGGTAATCCAGTTTCGTCTACGGCAGCAAGGTTAGGCACAACCTGAAACACAAGCAAATGCTAAATACACTATTTCCTTTCCATCTGTAAATGTTTCCACACCATAGCTGAACACAAATATGAATGTGCAATGAAAGGCATACCAAGGGATTCTGCTGTGTGGCAGGAATATGAACTTGAATAGAAAACTGAGGGCTACACATAAAAACGGAGCAGCAGTCAATTGGACTAATCAAAAACAATTTTGGTAATATAAATGCATCAAAAGTTTAATTGGTCAGCACAATTACAAGTTATGAATGCATTAATAAAGATTTTTTTTTATTTTATAGCTTGCTGCTACAGTTCACTGGCTTATATTAGAACTTGTTCAATCACTTGCGCTTAAATGACATGGACCCATTTGTTTGAATATATTTGTATGCCCCATTCAGCTGTTGCTGGATTAATTTTTCAACACTATAGAAAGGTCTCGCACCAGGGAATTTCAACAGAAATCACTTCTGGCAGGGACAGTCACTCTGAATTTGGTGAGTCACCTGTGAAAATGCAATCATACACAATCATACACAATCTGTTTTTAAGATATGAATTTGGATTGACAGAATTGTATAAGTACAACAGTGCATGGGAGCATGCATGTGCATTTTAGCTGGTGTGTATGTGAGAGAGAGAGAGAGAGAGAGGTTATTTGTATACCCTGAAATACAATTATTTATTTTTATTGTTGGATAAAATCTGTGGATATCACATTACAATTTTTTTTATATTGTGCTAATATGTCAGATGAAAATGGGCAGAGAAAAGCAGGGTTGGTTTGAAATGGCTCATAACAGAGAAACGCTGCTCTCTCTCTCCCCAGTGTGGAGAAATGGTGCCCTCTCCCCAGTGTGGGAGTTCTTCCACAGTGAGGAATTAAGCGTATCTTGTCTTAATGTCCAATGCTGAGCTGTATTCTCTGCCTCAAGGGCTGAAAACAGCAGTGAAAACCCCACGCTCCTGAAAGAACTGCAGGGAAAACCCCACGCTCCTGAAAGAACTGCAGGGAAAACCCCACGCTCCTGAAAGAACTGCAAGGGAAACCCCAGGCTCCTGAAAGAACTGCAGGGAAAACCCCACGCTCCTGAAAGAACTGCAAGGAAAACCCCACGCTCCTGAAAGAACTGCAGGGAAAACCCTACGCTCCTGAAAGAACTGCAGGGAAAACCCCACGCTCCTGAAAGAACTGCAGGGAAAACCCCACGCTCCTGAAAGAACTGCAGGGAAAACCCCACGCTCCTGAAAGAACTGCAGGGAAAACCCCACGCTCCTGAAAGAACTGCAAGGGAAACCCCACGCTCCTGAAAGAACTGCAGGGAAAACCCCACGCTCCTGAAAGAACTGCAGCTTCATTCCCATCTCTGATGGGAATTCTGCGGAAATGTGAGAAAACCAGTAAAACATCACAGCACAGACTAATGGAAAAGTTACACTTGCGATTAACATCGTCATCGTTCTTTTAACATGTTTCTGTCCAATCCTTTCATTTGAAATTAGATTTATTTATTTGAAAGCTTGGTTCAGGCTACCGGTAGCTGCTGCATTGGATCAGCTGTGACTACAGCCATAATAAAAAATGTTCCCCGAGAAGAATCATTGCTCAGCCTTGATTTTATGATAAAACACCTTGCCCAGCCCCAGCAGCCAACAGAAGAAATCCATCACCTAACATAACAAATCACAATCACAAAACATTACGTTTTAAGTGAAATGTTTGCTTTTGCCAAAAGCCTCAAAAGAAAGGAAATTCAATTGATCAGCCCGAACGCGAACATCCTCCCGCTCTCCACGAACATGAGCATGCCAACATCTGTCTGCCCCCTCTAAACAAGTCTTTCTTTCTCACGCTCTTGCCTTTCTTCGGGCCTATTGAAGTCTATGTCCTGTCATTACTTTAGAGACTTTATTACCACATGTTTAGGTGCTTAGGAACATGGCTGCAAGAAGGGGCTGTCATTCATTGCTGCCTCATTATCAGCTTTCACACTACTGAAATGGGTCCTTGCTAATTAGAGCGCCTTTAAAGCCTGTCACTGATAGCGTTTCTCATTATGAGGAGGAGTCCCCAAAGTATTTGCGGAGAGAGGAAATATAATTGCATTTCAGAGGGCCTACCAAAGAGCGACTGAGTGACGGGGGGTCAGAGTCAAGCAGGCGACCATGTGCACGCTCCCCTCTGACACGAAAACATACGCGCACATAAGCTCGCTCTTCTGAGATCAACAAATCATTTCATGTGGCAAGTGCCATTTACTGAAATATAGACCTGCCACAGTCCGCTACATACACAATGTGCAAACCACAGGAGTTTTTAGCGTCTTTGGGAAATTAAAAAAGCACATGTTGAATTGAATTGAATATGTTTATTAAACAGGAATAATGCCTCCGTGAATGCAGGAACCTTCCGTTTGAAAATGTTACCTCAAACTCCAAAAAGGAGTCATTGTGGCTATTATAAATTTCTTAGATAAAATTTTTTGTATTTAGGCAAATTAGACATATATGTACACAGATAAAACCATTTGAAAACAACCAATTGTATGTAAACTTCATCAGGAATTTAAAATGCAGTGAGATAAAAACAAACAAAAAAGAAAATAGAAAGCAAAGAGGAAAAGAAACAATTGAAAAATAAACTGCAACAAATAAACTTTAACTTGTTTAATAGACAGTTCTATTTCTAAAATAAATTCATCCATGAGCCAATATTCCTGTTTGGAATTATGGTGCTTTCTATTGCCAAAATCTGGCCATGAAATGCATTTGAAATATGTCACTTTTTTGTCTATATTTCCTACACGGCATCTCATTACAATTGTCATGTTCTGTTCCTGTCCCAGTTCTGTCATGTCCTGTCCCGTGCTGACACTGAGTTCTTTTCTGTTTGTGTGTACAGAAATGGCTCCGCGTGGCTCTCCACTCCACCTGACCTTTTTGTCAGTCTCAGAGAATGCTGATTTATTTCCTTGCTTACTGATCTGTTCACCAATTTTTATCCCTATTTTGAATTTTCTTTTAGAAAGCCTAGTTGCATGTGCAGGCCTGCTGAAACGTTGAATTTTATGTCAATTTGATAACGCACAGAAATGAGCATGCAACCAGCCTCTGCTTTTTTTCACTCAGCAGTCCATCGGCATACACAGTACACTTATTGTCCAACTGGAATAAGGAGCCTGGCTGCAGGAAGGCCACAGATGCCGTATCAACCTGGTTTTGCAAGACATACACAAACCAAGGCAACAGTTATATTTACGTTCTGTATATGCTAAGTGTTAAATTTCTTTACTGTTGATTTTCACAAGGAAGACATTCAGAAGCTCTGGTGTTCTTGATATGATGAATCAAGAGTGAAGAATCTTGATTTTATGGAATATTCAATGTTTAATTGTAATTAGGTTTACAATACTTGTATTTTTTTCTTTGTTTGTTTTCTATGTATTTATTATTTCATTTAATTTCATCCTTATTTCAACATGTCTTTGTTGGTGTGGCTATTTTCATTTGTATATTTTTTTATAAGACATAATGATATGGATATTGAACAAAAATGATTTTTATTTGTGATATAGAGTAGGCTATAGTGCAGGAAAGAAAATAGAAAAGTAGATTTGGAAAAAGCTGACAGATTTGTCAAAATGACAGATTTGTGTAACAGGAGATTTGCGCATTCATGAGAGTGCACATTGTACAGTTTCTTTATGCAATTTAATAAAACTCACTTCTGCACTCCAAACTGAATTCGAACAATGGTGTTAGTAGAATGGCTAAAAAAAAACTGTCAAAAAAACTGCCAAAATGGATGACTAGTGTTCATTTTATGTATTGAAAACTGACTCTGCCTACCTGTTTTTTTTTTTTTAATCCAGGGCTTTGTCTGTCTGTTCAAATATACAGGGGAGAAAAGTGCAGAAAGTTTGCTGAAGTTTAGCTTCTTGTGACAAAACTACACTGTGTTAAATACACATTTTCCAGATACACTCTCCTCTAGGGAGATTCACAGTTGCCACAATCTAATTTTGGATGTACACTTTAAAAGCAAGAATATTACCTTCCATAGCTTCCATAGAGTTTTTACTGAGATTACTGTCATTGATTACTGGCAATAAGCAGGGTGGGGTGTGGGTCATTTGGGCGGGTGTACTTAATTGCTCAACTAAATGTACAGCATACCAACTTAGAAAATAAACACTTTGTGGTTACAAATGGCACGAACACAAGCAAACACACACACAGACACAAATTATACACACAAACACGGCCTTTACTGTTTAATGACATTGTGACTATTTACCCTTAGATACTGTGTTCACCTGGAATAAACAGCATGCATTATTCAAACCAATTCCTGTGTGCATGGTAATAATAGTTTACTGTCAATATTGCAGTCTTAACTAATTTACTGAAAGATCAACAGTGACAGATGAAAACACAAGCTTCTGAATGTAATTTGTATTGTATTGAATATCATTGAACCATTGGTCTTCTGGAGAAAATTTTGTCCTTGGTATAAAAACCTCTAATTACATTAAAATGTTACACTAGGCTCTTGAGAGGAGAATAGTGACACATTAACCAATTAAAATGACCTCTAGCTGCTCTTTGTCAAGCCACTTCTCAAACCATTATCCCATTTGCACCAGCTCAATAATCTAAGGTGATGAAGTAATTGCCACTAATTAAGCTCAGACAATGAATGACAGCGATGTTTACAAGTGACACTCCTGTATTCAATTCAGCTCAATAACTTACCTCTGTGGACATGCTGCAGTATTTTGTTGTACAGGGCATGTTAGGTTTAGTTAGAAGCAGTTGGAAAATGCCCACGTTAAACATTCGAGCAGTTATATTACATTTAACTTGCACAAAAAACTTGAATAAATAATAATAAATAATAAATTAATGATTCAACTAATTTACCAAACATGGTCTTCAATCAAGATCAGGCATCTTAGTGGTGGGCTAAAACAAAAGCCTGCACCTCCACTGGCTATTTTTGGAGACACCCCTGCTTTATATGGGTACATTTTTCTTTTTACAGCAGTGATACTCAATCCTGGTTCCTGGAGAGCCACAGAGTCTGTTAGTATTTTTTTAAGATCAGCCACCGATTCACACCCAAGAATCCAGGTGACCTGAGTTAACTGTGTAATCAACTACTTTAACTGATCAATCGCTGTGCTACACAAGTGCTGAGTAACTACAAAAGCCAGCAGCTCTGTGGCTCTACAGGACCAGGAGTGAAGACCACTGCCTCACCTCTGATATGCTTTTCGTAGCATTTACACTTCAATCCATAGTTCACTTTCCTTGCTGACTCTCCCCATATTAGATCAACTAATTGTTTTAACAAATGTCTCAATTAGAAACTTCGTTATGATTAGCCACTTGACTGTGCTGTTGGAGTGCCTATGGGGACCCCTGGAGGATAACCATTGAAATACAAGTTTAGCCCTGCAGGTCACATAGTGGAGACAAACTGGTACAAACCTAGTTATGAGAGCACATCTAGTGGGACTAGATTAAGATGTAAATTACATGGGAATAGTATAAAACCCATGGTTGGCTAAATGGCTGTAAGTCATCAAGGGTCTGCGGTATCAAACGCACCTCAAACCATCACTTTACTGCCAGATATGCAGTAGATATGGATGGATCACTTGCATGGTTGTTTCTCCTGACTCATTTTCCTATTGAACTCTATGGAAAAATAAGCTAGTCCCAGTTCCTGTCTCTCCAGTTCCTGTCTCGCCTGTTTCTGTTTTGCCCCTGCCTGTGTTTCCATTCCCTGGTGGAGTTTTCTCCTGAGCCGTTTCTGAGTCTTGCATTTGGCTCCAGTCCCCCTCGAGATACGTAACATATACAGAGCTATGAACCCAGCATCCATTCAATATTATAAGCATGTGCAAAACAAGAAAGATACTGGCAAGCAATAATATTTCCACGAATATGTTGTGTGGAATTTCTCATAGAGCTTTTGTGATTAGCCCTTAGGCAAGTCACACATGAACACGTAAACTCATTGCTTGCCTGTTCCGTGCTGCACAAGCTTAAAGTGTAAATGCACAGAGGCCTCATTTTATAGGGAACAAAAATGAACATCTCATGAATTAATAGTTTAAACAAGTCAAGTGCTTAGAAGCTAAGATATGGAGCAGGCTGTTTGGCTCAGATTCCTGTTGTTAAATGACAAATAATAAAAATGGTATTGGAGTCTAAATGTTTCTGTTGCTATACTGTAACTAAGTGGCACTTCAGGCAAAATACAAATGATTTTGTTTATATGTGTGACAAATCGAAGTGTTGGGATGTTGGAGCAATCAGGGTACTATTTCAGATAAGGATTCACAGTGATCAGGGAAAATACTGCTACCACAGAAGAAAAGTCAAGTGGTTGGTATCCAAGCTTTAATTGTCAAGATTCTGTCAAAAAAATAAAACAAGTGATAGAATGCCCTCAGTGCATGTAATATGGTTAATTTAATTGGATTGATTTTACATAAATATATGGGAAACAATATTTAACATTACATTATATTACAGTCATTTAGCAGACGCGTTTATCCAAAGCGATTTTACTAAGAAGCTGAAAAATATGGATATATGCAGATTAGTTTTTTTTTCTTCATTAAAATGGAAATAAACAAGCAATTGCCTCAGTTCACTAATCATATGCCACTAATCATTTCTATCATGAATAGCCTTACCTAACCTATCAGCTGAAAGCGCAAATTGAAACTCCTGCAACTCCCGTTCACATGACAGAGAGTCATGTGAGCGGAAGATAAGAGGCTTCATAAATCTCTCCTATGAATCTGAGAGCCGTAATTATGTTCGGCTGATGTTTCTCCTGTGACTGCGTATCCGTGGCTGTGTGCTGATGCCACACATTGCTATTGCATCAGTACATTTGGAATTCATAAAACAAAATTTATATTCATGGTAGGCATAAAAATCGTGACCAGCCCTAACTTCCAAACTAAAACAAATGGTGGAAAACCATAAGAAGGTACAAGAACAGAAAAGGCTCATAATTAACTATTTTGAAAGAGACTGGGATGGGTTAAAACTATGACTGTAAAATTATAAATAGGACTACTGTGTAAATACAGTAGAATGGCAGAGTTTCTGAACATCAGAGTTTTGGACAGACCGAGTGGAGGCTGAATGAACCTTCTCTGCTAGTCATGCCTTGAAAGCCATCATCAAATGCAAAATTCACATATTGGCCTTCCTCCCAACGCCTGATTTTTTTCTGAAAGATTAAAATATTAAAGAAAGTGGCGTCTCAAAGCAAAACGATATACTAATAAAAACAAAAATGGATTGGCATATGAGAATGGCTTCGTATTTGCATACCAGTACCATGTTCCCTGGAGGTATATGTGGCTTATGACATGCTGTGCAATTATAACGCTTGTCAAAACCTAGCCTGCACAATTATAGTAAACAAGTCATCACCGGTGTTATTCAGAAATTGAGTTTTCCCTGCAAGCTTTGTTTCAGATCCCACCAATTATAGTCTATTCAACAAAACAATTCCCAGTTGGCCAAACATTGATCTTATGTAACTTTTATCCATTAGCCAATCATTAGGTAACTCCACTGGAGGATCAACAATGGTCCAAAAATGTGACTTATTTTGGTATAAGGAACACCTTGGTGTTTTCTATTTATTTATTTCTTTGTATATCAAATTGGTATATTACATTTTTGGACCTCACTGGGCTCAGGAGACCTGGGATGTTCCAACCTTATACAAATTCACGAGAACAACTTATTTTTAGATGTTTCAGTACACTAATACATTCTAGAGTATTAATTTAGAACATATCAGGGACTTCTGAGCACAGTTTCAAGCAGATTGGACAAATGTGTAAAGGTTACTGTGAGATTAGAAAAGAAGAACAAATGGGCTGAAATTATTGCACAGCACTGACCCTCACTGCATGAGCAACACATATTTCGCATCACATGCGCTAATATTTGTAGGCTATTATTGCAAATATTTATTTTAAAATAGGTCAAGTACAAGGGGAGATGGGCTGAGGGGAGAAAAACAGGGAACAACAGATGTAATGGGAATCCAAGTGTTAGTATTTAAACGGGTTGGAAAGAGTACACGTGCAGACAATAATTTATAACTGTCCTTCAATAGTAAAGATTTCAGTAAATGCACTTTATTTTACAACTATCAACTAGCAGAATGGCAACTTAATTTGTGTGCAATAAATATACAGACAGCAGTAAAAATGAAAGCATGCAGTGGTATGTCACTCTGCCAGCAAAGAGGCTACCTCACTAACCTACACCCTTCTATTGTGTGCAGGACACTGACAATACAATGTGCTAGTTACGGTCCAAATTGGCTCGCATGCTATGCGTGGTCCATTGAGGCAGAAGAAACCTCAGTGACACTTGCAATGTATTCACAACTGGCACGTTTTTCTCATTTTAAGGACTTATTCAAATCGGCTGTCGGAGCCACTCGGCGCGCCGTGACAGTTAGCTGCAATGAATGAATATAACTAATCAGATAGAATTTCTGGGGGAAGAAAATAAATGACTGAATAGAGAAATATAAACAAGCTGTCCATAATTACAGAGTGCAACGGTAGAGCAGAGAGGCTCCATTCTGTGGCAATTAATCTTATCAGTGGCATATGGGAGATTAAATCCCAGACAGCCACACAGTGGAGCAGCTTCTTCAAGGAGTGCAGAGATTTGGCCTCGATGAAGAACCTTCCTCCTTGATGACTATATTTAGCCAGCAGCTCACGGGGTCTCAATAACGGGAAGGATTTCTTAGCAACCACCCCCGCAGCCCAAAATAACACCAGCGCTGAACTGAATTAAGGGGGTAGTGTTTCCGTCGTCATGATCTGATCCGTGAATCCATTGCTTTCTCATCCTGGAGCTCAACCAATCAGACCTGATAATGGTTACTGACATGATGAAGTAAATATGCGTTTTGGACCCGAAGAGGGGGTGACAGGGGGTACACTATCCTCTCAGGATTTTGCTGAGATTGATTGGAACGAGGAGCGCACAGCACTTGCTGATGGCCTTTAGCTTCCTGAATAATGAATGCATGCCATTTGCTGAAGACAGGAGGCTGCAGGACACCCGTTGCAAATGAGTTTCAAGGGTTTTGGCCACTAATCTCAAACCACTGAGGGAATAACAATGATTACACACAGCGATATCCAACCTGAGCGATTATACCTAACGATTAAAAGATTGGAATAAACATATCAGCGCCATGAGAATATTTATCAAGGGCACATAACTAAAAGCTTTCAAGAAAGAAAATAAACAGTGAGGTGACTTTATAAATCCTGCCTAAACATAATTTAACAAGGTTAAGGTTTTTGAAATAATTATTTTATGCATGTAAACATTTCTTGGTACATACAAAGACAGCATCAGTGCCTGTTGATCCGTGGGCAAGATTGAGAGCCTTTGCAAGGGTATTCATGCAGAGGTCCTTGGTCAGCATGTGGAATCTTGGTTATTGTGGGCATGTGATGATGAGTGACACATTTGTCCAGTTTGCCCTCTGACCCCTGGACTTGCAAACAAACAGGGCAAACAAACGGTGACAGCCAGCGTACCACCCCCTGACATGACATTGCTTGAAGGACGGGGGAAATGTTTGTATAAACAATAAAGTGAACACACACACATGCACATGGACAGGCACACGCACACGCAAACACACACGCGCACAGCCAAACACACACACACACACACACACACACACACACAGGGAAATGATCTGAATGTTACAGAGATACACCATGACAACAACCTGAATGCTCACACGGGATAAAATGAGGGACTGAAAGCAGAAGCAAATAGACCCAGAGAGAACAGATCTTCTTCACTCTCCACCAATGACTCGCCACAGATGACTCGCATGCAAACGTTAAAAAAACGCTTCAAGTTGACTGATTAATTGAGCCATTTACAAATGTATTATAACACAGGGGTGCACAACAATTGCACCGGAAAATGGGCGGAGCAACTGGAATGCTGACGTGAAACATGCCAATCACACATGACGTGACCCCTAAACGGTAAAGTTCATTTGCCAGGTTGAATTTAAATGGACATTTTCTTTATTTTTATTAAGAGTGTAAATGATCATTGATTGTGCCAGGATTGTAACTATACTAACATCAATGCCATTTTCAATAAATGTATATGAATTGAAATATTTTTGTGATTGTATAATATCAGAATTATTATAATATTATGCTTGGTGATTGATGAGTGCCATTTCAAATTATGTACATTTTTCATATTCGTGTGGTGTGTATTAACCTTTCTTTGACATTGTTTTAAACCCCAAAAAGATTTTTGTAATACTCAGAAACAGGTGCTTCAGGCCCACATTAAAATTGACATTTCAAATGACACATATACTGTAAAAGTGTAAAAACCTTCACTTACACACTTCACTTTCACTTTTTAAAAATGAATCTTGTCTTTTACACCTGTAAAAGTATTCATTTTCTCCTCATGCAGATGTTTGCTATTAAAGATCTAAGCATCAGTGAACTGAAATATATGGCAATGAGTGGAAAACCTGAGTGCACTGCACATATCAACACTAAATAAATTACCCAGCCTGCATCAAATTTCGAAACCCATTCATTTCCAGTTTGTGCATGTATGTGTTCTTTTACGTACATTTGCAAATTCACATGTATCTCCTTTCAATGAATATTGAAAATATAGAAAATATACTCAAATAATGAGACCAGAACATGCTGTCTGCACTGGGAAATGTAGGGAGCTGCTTTTCTGCCTCTGGAAATGATGAAATATTTGAAATATTTTATTAATTTTCCATTAAAAATGGATTCATGTTCATTACTTCCTCTGATGATGCTCCCCTACTTTGTATGCAGGGCGAGAATTTCATCTCCACAAAGAGGAGGCATTACAACAGCAATAAACACGCAGTCTCTCTCGTTGCAGCGATAATCAGGGCCTGACCTGAATTCATAATAGACTTATCAAGCAATTACGTTCCAACACATCTACCATTTACAAATTAAATGTGACAGATATGACCATGTGGCTTCTTGAAATAATTCAGTGAAATTACTTCAATCACCGGTTAGAATCCCTGGAATTGTTACGGTGAATTGCCAACTTAACACCAGACTATTTCGGTGTTTTGACACTGGCCATGAACCTGCAAGGTCAACCAATAGCTGAATGACATAGTGGTTTTACGAGGTGTCAAAAAACGGCCTTAACAATCCCCAAGGCTGTTCATTTAGGCCTTGGTAATATTCAGGTTCTGCATTTGTAAGACCTTTGTCAGGGGACGTTTTTCAGCAGAGGTCAACAGTGGCATGTCAAGAGCAAAGGATTAATTAATTATTGATCACCACATTTAATTTTAACAGGACTCTTGAGAATAGATTAAAAACATGCCTTGTGAGGCTGTGAGTGTGTAGGGTGCGGGGGTCGCCTCGAGAGACCGGACAGTTTCTGAAGAATTTGCAAGCTTGCTTTTTAAATCATTCTCTGTTTCTCCTGGCATTGCAGTTCATTACTCATCTTACTTACTGGTTCTGGATGACAGTATCTGTAGGTTTGTGGTGGTATAACTTTTTGCTGTCAAGGGAAGAAACTGGAGACTAATTTCAAAGGCATCAGACTCAACCTTCAATGTTAATATTTTGGCTTTCAGATGAAATTACCCCAGAGCAAAATAAGATAAATTATGGGTCGGAAAGTTTTAACAAAAAGCGCTGTGGCCACTGCCTTCAGAACCACTAGCTTATTCACAGATGGGGATACCCTGTGCTGTTTTGGGTAGTACAGTGCCACTGTCCTCCTAGTTCCAGTGCCAGACAACCTGTGTGTTCACTGTGATAGAACAATAAACAGAAGTGTGAAGTACATTAAGTAGTCAGAGCCTTCCGTTCAGGTACCAAGACATGAAGAACTTGTTGCCTCTTGTGGTCACCGTAATGTAAACCCAAGATTTGTCTAAACATTTGATAAAACATAGATTTGTTAAAAACAACCTGCAAACAAGGGTACAATCGTATATGAGGCAAGAGAACCTTGGATACAACATTATAATTATAATAATATTACATATTGACTTTCATAGTAACCGATATACACCTTTCACAGAGTACACGCACACGTATGTTCAAAGGCATGCACGTGTACCTGGACAGAGAATGAGGTAATGGTATTTAACTGAGAAACTGTACATTGCATGTTTGATGTATGTGGCACAACAGCCAATTATAGTAACACTATGGTAAGCAATTGATGCCATGAGATTTGAATGAAACCCACACATCCACATGTGAACACATCAACACCTTATTGCAACTTATTAAATCCTGCTTGGAAATTTTCACATTTACTTTCCATTGCTTAGGTCTTAGAGAAAGCGAATGGGTGACTTTGGCCTCCCAAAGAGATACCATTACAGACATCAGAGTTCATTAGGAGGATCTATCTCCATATGTTAGGAGACATCATGCAGAGGCCCAATCAGAAAGTTTCATTAGGAGAAGTTCACCATGAAATAGATAGCAGTTATGACTTCCTGGGGAGGGAGAGAGGGAGGGAGAGAGAGAGAGAGAGAGAGAAAGAGAGAGAGAGTAAGAAAGAGGGATGGAGGGATAGAAATGTGAGGAGAGAGAGGGAGGGAAAGAGAGAGGGACAGAGAGAGAAAGAGAGAGCTTTGCTAGTGTTTCTACTGACCAGGCCTGGTTCCTGAGACCTGATTCTCTCTCATAGACGATGGGAATGTAAAAAAAAGTGCAAGCCTGCTAAGAAAGAGCACACAGTGGCAGCATTATTGTTTGAATTTATCTGTGCGCTTACCAGGCCAAAATATTTAATGTTGTGTCAAAACCACAGCCGGCAATGCGAAATGACTGGGATTCAGTGGAGCAGCTGGAAGCATCCAGTGGCTGGGGCTGTTTTGGTGCAGAGACTAATGATCCCATAACATAAAAGGCAGAAGAATGTGGTCTTATGGGAGCCACTGCAATTGAACCCATTCTGCTGTGTTCTCTCCTGAGCCATAATACCTTCGCCCTCAAGCCTGACATGCTTAATGAGGGCACGTTTAATAACAGATGTTATTAGTTAAAGTACTTCTTTATCATAAATATGATGAACCAATTTATTTTTGGGTTTAGTACGCTTAGCAATTTACTAGCATGTTCAGTGAAACGGAAGCAGTTGCACCAGATTATGCTTTAACTTTGCAGTCATGGTACATTAAAAGCCTGTAGCAAGTAGTAAATGCACAACATATGGTATTCTACAGTTTTATTAGTGATAAGCAGGTACCAGACAGGGATAACGTGTATGTTTTTAATTAACATATCATGGTAAATTAAAGGATATAATAAAAAATAAAAAAATTATAATATGTGGCACATGGATTGTAAATAAAAAGAATAAATACTTGTTTGCTTCTACCATGTTTACTAGGCATTTAGGGCCTGATTTACTAAGACCTTCAGCATGTGCAAAACCTTTTAGCACATGCAAAACCAATAACATGACAAATGATTGGTCATGGTATTTGTTTTGCACCAATCATTGGTTGTGTTATTAGTTTTGCGTGTGCTAAAAGGTTTTGCACCCACTAAAGGTCTTTGTAAATCAGGCCCTTATTGTACCGTTAATCACATACACTACTCGCTTGATAACGGTATGAACAGCCTCTTACATGAGAGAAAAAAGCATGTAATTAATGTGTGCCTGACTGGGAAAGCCGTAGAACAGTAATGACCATCACAGGAAGCCCAGAGCAGCTCTGCTGGCTTTTTGCATCATGCATTTGAGCTCCTAGTTACATTAATGTTGCAAAGGACTAATTCAAGTATCGCCTAACCATTCAAAAAAAAGCCTCCCTTACAACATTGTATTAAGTCAAGACCTTTTTACTGTGCATAACTTGTGCGAAACGCCAGCGGTGCATTCTGAGAGCATGCAGAGATCTTGTAAACATTTTGATAAATTCCTGCAGAATCTGCCGACAGTTGGCACGGATCGACAAACACAGTCCCGTGAATCAGCAGAACTGCCAGGTGTGCAGGTAACCCTGGAGACGATCCTCCAAATGCTCAATCCCATCTGGAGAATACCATGACATCATCCATTTGACAGAGAATTCACGATGAGCGATAAAACCAACAGACGGTCTAATGTTCAAAATGGCAGTCTTTCATACATTCCTCACACCCACTTCTTTGGAGCAACACACCATGGAAGGCCCTATGAAACATAAAAAACGGAATATATGAATCTCTAATATAATACGTGTGTGATACAGGGGCATGCATTTCACATCCATACTGTAATTTTTAACACCTCTAAGATGGACCTTCAAGTTGTGAATGCTAGCTCTTATTTGGAGCACTAAATGCAGTAACTATGGTGAAAAAACAATCCTTATTACGTAATGAAAAACCCTTTTATATCGACCTGGACTTGATCTAGTTAGATTTTAAGAACACTCTTTCAATGTCCAAGGGCAGTTTAAGACATGCCAGTATATAACCGCAACGTGTGACATTTTTACTTTGGATTATTATAAAACAACTGTCAGTCAATTTGAACGTGTTCAGGGTGGTGCACAGCGCAGTTTCCTTATCCCTGTCTCTAGGTTTACTGATGCAGGAGTGCAGAGATTTATTATTTCAGATTTTAAAAATGATTTCAGGCCAGTTAGACGAAAGCTGTCCTCAAATAAGCACTACAGCACTGAAAAAATAAGTGTTTACCTCCATCCTGCTGTGACTGCTTTTTCAATATGCTTCATTAGAGACATCGTTGCTGCTAGTGATCGCAACGCGTATATTTCAATATGTAAGCAAATACACTGGCATGTGCACACAGTATGCAACTACAACATGATCCTCAATAAGGGTAATTACTCTTGCATCGGACACCAAAATGCAACTTGTATTTGACGGGAAATTGAGAGACCTAAATTGCTTCAATGGCAGTTTTAATATTCGAATGCTAGTTCACATGATATGCCTCAGAATTACAAAAGTCCAAAGACATGTAGGCCAGGGACTACAGATGAAAATGAGCCTCCCTGATTAACGTTTACAGTAATGTCATTAATGTGCATTGTCCCTGTCAAATAAATTCATAAATGTCATTCAAATTCAAAGGGCATTCGATGTTCCGTTCAAGTCCTGGGTACATATGTGAACAAGATTCAAACAACAGACATCTGGAGGGCAACAGTTGTATGAACCTGACAAAGAGTGGAACCACAGCAGACCAGCACAATTTCACAAGTTGCAAGTGTCTTTTATTCTCCATAAGACGCAGTACAGTACATAGCCCAGAATACAAAGTGGGAGAGGTTGTGGTGGGCGGTGGTCATAATGGATGCAACAGTTTGGAAGAGGGATAAATGCACTTTCTAATGAGATGGCCCAATTGTAGGAATGCACACGTTAGCTTTGATTTAGCAGAGCCTTTCACTGAATGGAGTTTGAAAATCAATCCGTGCACAGAATCCTTATTGTTTGTGATATTATTAAAAATATTTACATTGGATTTTGGCCTGTAGCACGACCAAGGCCAATGGCTCCTAAAATGCTGCCTTTAACCACTTTTTTATTTTGCTTCAGCCATATCCACTTTCCCTCCCGATTAAACATGGTACGGTAATCTGAGCTGGAGTATTGCCAAGCAGAAAAAACAAACTGTAAAAAGTCTTCTCATGTCAAAAAGAGAGAAAAGATTTCATTGGAGACTTCCCAGGAATAGTTTTAAAACAAATAGATAATTTACAATTACGACAAACAAAATACAAATACTTTTGTAAAGGCTATTGATCAAACACTACATTTTGATTTCATTTCAACACAGCACTGCAGTTACAGCCAAATGAATATATCTTCTGATTATAAACGATTTGATTCAGCAAGATAAACAATTCACAAAATATTACTATTATCATAAGTACTATATAGCCATTCCCAACCTCACCCACTAGATAAATCACATCCCAGTAACAGACATTAATGCCACATAATTGCTATAAGACTGTGGCAAGTGATAACGTTACTTGGATGCTACATAACTGTAGGGAGAGCTTTAGCTCTTAGCTGGGACTGCTTTCAAAACGCTTTTACAAATTCATTGGCATTCTATTGTGCCAATTTGGAGCAATACTTTACCTAAACATGTTTACCTAAATGAAACCTCAATTAGTGTGCTAGTCAGTTCTAAAAGCATTTTGCTGAAATTACAAGTAACTCCAATGTAAATAAATATGACAAACAGTTCAGATAAAATAACGAAATGGTCTGTAATTAAAGTGGACCTCCCTGAGACAAAGATCACATCAACACTGTCATCTCCAAAGCACAGAATGAAAAATAAAACATCTCAGAAATAACTTCAATTTATTAAAAACCCTAATGGAGATACCCCTGTAGAAGCTACATCGCGGCCCCAAAAAAGATCTATCAGATGCTAACACATTCTTCCTAGCTCAACTCACAAACAGCATTAGGTTAAGAAAACATGATCATTTTTCACAAATTTCCAGCACCGTAAACAAAATAAGAACTACTACTTATATTTAATAATATTTTCCAGTACACTTTGTCATTGCTAAAATATAATAAAAAATAAAGTGATCCTTCATCCATATTTGCTCATACTGTAAATGCACATTTTACCCATATGACATAACATACACAAGTTGCAGAATGCAGATAAAACTCTCTCAATTTGGTAAGAAATTGGCAAGAAACACCAATGTACCCTTGCGGTTATTAATTACTACCAATCTCTGCATGCTTCCATTAATTTCAAGTTAATGACTACTAGGATTTGATAGACAGGAATATGTATCTGTCGAACCGACGACAGGAATATATAAAATAATGAAATAAACAGTAATACAGGAATGGTTTCAGAGAAATACAGGCAGTCAGAGGGAAGGCAGAGAGTATTTTGATCAGTGGAGCTGATTGGGACATCATTTCAAGGCCATATATGTGTATGTAATGGGAAGGGCTAGAGGTGCATCCTGCACACTGAAGACTATTGCTAGACACTTTATTATCTGTGCATTCACACCCTGTTCTGTGACGCTGATTTCAGGAGTATCATCAACTGAGTGGATAAAAACCCTAAGTTTCAAAACTGACAGAGATAGGATGAAAGCATGACTGAGAGAAAGAGAGAGCTAAAGAAAAACTGAGAGAGAGACAAAGACAGGTGAAGAGAAACAGAGAGAGAGAGAGAGAGAGAGAGAAACAAAGAGAGAGAGAGAGAGGTGAAGAGAAACAGAGAAAGAGAGAGACAGCAGGAGGTGAAGAGAAACAGAAAAAGAGAGAGATAGAGAGAGGTGAAGAGAAACAGAAAAAGAGAGATAGAGAGAGGTGAAGAGAAACAGAAAAAGAGAGAGATAGAGAGAGGTGAAGAGAAACAGAAAAAGAGGAAAAAAAAGCAGGACAAGCTGACCACAGCTTGTCTGACATCAATCCGATGGTTTGTTTCTTGTTCAGATTCACTGGACACACAATTGATTCTTTAGGCTGAAAGGGAGAAAGAGACACAAAGATTGTCAGCTTGGATATATATTACCAGGATAACATGCCCTAATTAAAATACGCACATTCAGCACTGATACAGTCTATAGTACCATATTGGAAATATTCTATAATCTACAGTATGGTGTACAGCAGGACTGAAGTAAGTTTAACAGAGCTGGCATTTCAGGTATTTCACATGAGGAATGCCAGCAAGCAAGTAACCCTTATGGAAATGTAATATACTGCAGTATATTTTAAATATATTGTGATGATAATTTTGATATATTTACAATACACTGCAGTATATTTTTTTCCATAAAAGAAATACTCATGTGAATACTGATAAACACAATACAGAACCCTTTCAAAAATCATCTTGCTGAAGTCACACAAAATGCAAAGCATTCTGCAGTAGTATAGCTTTGGCCTTGATCAAGGCCTGTTGGCCGATACCTGACCCAACTCCCTCCCGGCTTCCTGGATCCGATTCCCCCCAAATCTTGGCGTTGGCATAAATGGCTCCTCATGTGCTAAATAGAGCCGTTAGCCTGATAATTGTGCTAAAAGTTGGCCGTTAGCCTGATAATTACGCTGAAAGTTGGCCTTTAGCCTGATAATTATGCTGAAGTTGGCTGTTTGACCCCCCCTGTTAACACAGATTAGTCAGATTAGCGTCGGTTTTGTGGAGTGCAGCCACATTGACCCAGAATCTTATCTATGCGCTTATTATCAGACACTCAGGTCAAGAGAGTGGGTGCTTCCCCTTATCTCAGGAATATGGTAAATATGTATTTTAGCATAATGTTTAGGGACTTGCACCTTCAACCGCTGTTGTGCCCTTGAGTAAATATTTAACCCTCTGGGGTCTAAGCCTATTTCCCCCATGTTTTGGTACCCTCGGATAGTTACTATTACATATATGTAAGCCTATATGGCACTATCAGGTGTTGCATATCATTTTTTTAACACAAACTGGTCCTGTGTGGTATTTTATCATAGATCCTTTTTAGGGGACTATATTTATGGCAAAATTACCACAAAAGCATAAAATTAGCATTACAGAACAACCTTAGTATTTTTCGTTTTCATTTCACAAACGGTAAATAAATATACTTACAAAAGGATCTGCCTATAGTCTATCACCTTTGTGTAGGAAATGACAAGTAGCAAGGTAGCTCGTTTCCCACTGCACAAAAAAATGCTTCCAATTGGATCGTCGATATAGAAACCTCTGGTTGGTCTAGAAACACGGGGGTGTGCTCTACTTGTAGCTACAAGACACACACCGCGAAACGAGAGCAAAGTTATTAAACAAAACGTATGAGCACCGATTTCACGTCGCCGGCGACATGGTCGACCCCAGAGGATTAAACTAAATTGCTTTAGTAACATATTCAGTTGCTTAAATGTATGTAAAATTGTAAGTCTTGTAAGTTGCAGTCGACAAGCTATGCCAAGCCATAAATAAATAAAAAAACACAATGAGGGGTCGGTACTATAAAGGCCGTGAAAACAAAGCCTACACAAAGAAATCTCATCTTCTGTTTCTCGGACATGGTAAAAATCTACGGTAAACAAAAAAAATAAGGAATCAACCAGCAAATGACATTAAATAACACTGACTTCACGCTGGAAGGTCTCTTTTAAATTTGGTGTGTGTGATTGGCATTAGTTCAGGCCTGTTTAGATGCTATTTTGTACAGGGGTCACTGGAAATCAAGCCTGCCTTCTGAATGTCATGCTGAAACCCAGCCTCAACTCCATTTGTAGTTTGGCTATAAGGTGCTTATGACCCTCCAGAGTGTTAAATTATGAATTCATGGCCTGGGCAGCTGGTTCAAAGGGGGAAAGGTCCAGTGTCTATTTCTAGACAGAAATGACACTGCCAGCCACAGGTATAAAGACAGTTTCATTACTTACAGAAGCATTATCTGTAAGATAAAAAAATTCAGCACACCAGAATGACATAACTGCTATCTATTGTCAGGATTACACATTTGTACATGCTTCATAGATACGCTGCATACTTAAAACCCACACAGCAAAAATATTGGTGTACATTTGAGACCGTGGTCTCATATAAACACCCTAAAGCGTTAAATGTACACCAACAGTGTTAGATTTACACCAACATTTTTTGCTGTGCAGGTTGTACTGGTCATGATCCAAATAAAAATGACTTATGTAATGCAGTGGGTATGACTGAGGCAGCGAATTAATTTTACACACTAAGATCTAGTGCGTTTTACCAATCATTATGAGTTACTCCATGAATCATGTAATAATGCATGATGAATATTCAGTGCGTTCAACGCCAATCTTATGCAGCAGTCAGCGCATGAATATGCTAAGTATGCATTATGGAAATGCAGCTAACGTAAGGTGTTATTAAATTCATGTTGTCTATTTGCTGTTGTGTTTACGAACTGATTCTGCAGAGTTTTGGGGTAAAAGTGGTAGCATTTCTCTTCTTTTTCAGGTGAAAGTGAGGCTAAGGAAAGGAGTGTGCATTCGGAGCGTGTCGGCGCCCGGAGGAGGCTGAGCTGAGGTGCAGGTAATGGGACTGAAGAACATTATCTCTGGGGTAACAGCTCTCTCACGGTCCCCTTCATCACCCATCCATGAGCACGATTAATCACCCTCCAGCAGGCACTCCTCAAATCAGCCTAATTCTACCCACAGATGACCTATTATTCCTGCATACAAATACACAAGCGCGTGCGTGTACACACACACACACACACACACACACAATATAGATATAAACTATAGACACACACACACACACAAGTGTATGAATACAAATATAGACACACACACACACACACACACACACACACAAAGAAGGGTAGTCTGAGTGTGGCCTGAGCAAACATGAACAGAGAAATTCATTACAGAGAGGTGATAAAACTGCCCCTGTAACCCTGAAACTCTTTTAGAACTGAAATCTTCACTAAGAGCAGCCAATTCTACAGGAGCCACAGGGATGGTGGAGAATAAGCAGGGCTAAACCTGTCCTCCTTCAAAGCCATTTTTATTAGTGCATTTTACTTTCATTAAAAAAGATCCGTCACTCCACAAAAGCACCACAACACCAGCTGTTCAAGGAAATTGAAATGCTTTTAGCTCTTGAGACAGCGGTACACTCCACACATACTGACCCTCGTGGATTGGAAATCTGGTGAAACCGATCATATGGAGCCATTCCTTTTCATGATTCCTTTTTAAAAAATGCATTCCCATCCCATTTGTAAAACAGCAGAGCACAGACTGTGTGGCCGTTGCAGAGGACTACATCTCCTGGGGAGTGCAAATGCTCAATAAGGTATGACCCACTGATGACCCCACCCCCCTTCTGTGATTTAGCCACTCCACTCGACAGTATCGGCTTCATCTTAATTTAGCGCAATAGCATTTTGCCGTTTCAGTGCAGGACGGCTGCAGAGCCAACCTTGTCAGGCGTGCTATTTCACACTGCGGTGACAGATGCTGAACACAAATTTTAAAAAAAATACAAGGGTTGGAGGGCAAGGGGGTTGTGCTACAAGAAACCCAAGAACAAAACACTGCCTGATTTATTCAAGTAAGTGCAGCCCCCAGGGCTCTGAGACCCTCTGCTGCCTGACAATAATTTAGGACCTCCCCCCCGCAGGCTTTTTCTCTGACGCTCAATACAGTCTCCAAATGTACCCTGGTAAAGTGGTGGCTATTTCACACTGCAGTCACATGTCTCATATTGGCCAATAGCATCTGGTTAAATAGGAATTAATGAAGGAAGATGCTGAACACAAAAATGAAAAAAAATGAAAATTAAAATCCAAGATTGGGGGGGGGGGGGGAGGGTTGTGCTTCAAGAGACCCAAAAACTAAAAAACTGCTTGATTTGTCCAGTTAACTGCATAACGGGTTAACCCTCATGCTCGGTGGACTTAAACGCTGTAGGAACGTGAAGATGAAAGAACTTCCCATCACAACCTGAAGAACATGTCAATCAAAACTCACTGTGTGTTTCGCTTGTGCTGACAGTCTTTTGCCCTTTGCTCTGTCATTAAGGACAATTTCACACTCACTGAGTATGCATAAACCTACTCCAACAAAGGTCTATTTGCTGACATACATGGTCGCTGTCCTGTTTGTGACTACGTATGTATCACCCCATTGCACACCTATTTTATAGGACTAAGTGTCCTCTCCTCCAAACAGAACCATTGCTATTGCTTTTAAACAGCTCATACTGGGCTTTCGGTTTTATCTCACCTCAACTTATCCAGACTGAATACCGTTCACTGCACCGAACATTCCTGCTCAGCATACTGACAGTCTTCCTGTGAAAGACCACATTAACGCAGGAAATCAACCATGACACTCAATAATTGCTGCAGTCAATACTGTGTCTAACTACATTTCTCTGCGCCAGCCAGCGTAAGGTGTTCTGCCAAGCTGTTGTTGGGAGCAGTGCAGATGCTGAACCTCTCGATGGTGGCTGCCAGTTCCACCACAAGAGAAGAAGAAAACAAACAAATTGTGTTGCCCTTGATGACACGACACCTTCTATTGTATCTTTTACAAAGTTACATTTCAATCTCTGCCCCGATGTTACCAAACACAACATAATGTTTGCCGTCAAAGGTTCATCTGAACTACACTGATGGCAGGCATTTCCTTTTATACGCTTCCACCTCAGAAATCCCTCTCGACACCACTCCCTTCAAGTCTCAGGAAAGTGAAATTTCAACCAGCAACATCAAGCCCCCCCCCCCACCTTTCCTCTCAAGGCAAAATGCCTCATAATTAATTCATGAGGCAGTGGGTGTGCATTACACAATTTTACTGGGTACAACTGCTATGAAAAGTGAACCACCTGGATACACCACTCCTGAGCTTTGTGAATACCATTCATTCATTAATAAATGACAAATTGCACCATGGTGTTTCTCTGGTGAGTGAGGCACACGTGGGACCTTTTTAGCGCATCTTATATCTTATGCATGCATGGGTTGTTTTCTGTGCACATTTTGACTGCTAAATGCCAGCATCTCACAGAATGGCGGATCCAGTTGTTCTAACCCCTTAATATGGTACTAACACCCTCTGGCTTATTCACAGTGAGACGTAGCTCAATTCCCTTTGTTCTGTATTCGCACGTTTGTTGTGAATAATGTGAATCAAAAGATCAAATGGAAGGATCCAGCCTCTTGACTCCTCCCCACTCACCAATAGTGGATTACTGAGTCATAATTACCCAACAAATTATGGAGAATACAAAAAATTCAGCTGTTCAATAGACACTTTAAAAACCCCTGCATATACAGCACATTCACATACAATCTTGTGGAATTTTTGGCAGTGCCTAATATTTAATATATATTTTTTAGACGTATTTATTACTTGAGAAATGTACCTGAGCACATGACGCACGCATACAGGTAAAAAACATGTTATTTTTGAATACAGATAAAACATCTATGATTTGGCTCAAATAATTAATCATAAAGTGAAACTATATATTAATGTGTGCAGCACTATGCTACACACCCAGCTGAAAGGCACATTTCAGAGCCTGCCATCAGCTGCCCCAAGACCGAGGATTTCAATCAGAAACTGCTCAAAGGGAAGCTCTCGGGACTTGAGCGCACATTAAAATGCATTTGAGGGAAGAGCTTGCGCATCGAGAAGACGTAAAGAACAGCGGAGGGAAACCGAAGGGCCAAAGGGAGCGAGAGGAGCATTACAATTCAGCGGGTCGCTCACCTGAGTTTACGCTGCTGCCCTTAACAGCCCAATGTAGCCGAGTATGGGCAATGAATAAGTCATTGAAGAAGGGACGGAGGCTGAATTGTACAACAGCCAGTTTGGCTGCCTCCTCTTCCCATCTGTACTCTCTCGTTTTGACTTAACGCTCCTCGTTTGAAGTCCGTCTTCATCCAGCGCCGCCGATTGATTTCGAGGATTAACTTGACCGAGCTATTAAATGAGCGCGTACTGTACCAGCCCCAATGCCAAGCCCGGTCGTTTTTTAAGCCATTACTGAGGTAGCGGTCATCGAGCCATCCCAGCAGGAAATGTAACCCCCCCAGTGCTCTGCAGACTGACAATAATTTAGAATTCAAGCACATTTTGAAAGGAGGGGAAACACTGGAGCCTCAGCGGGTCCAAGAGGGATGGAGGCTTCGGATTGCCCTTTCAGTGCAACTTTGGGATCAATTGTTATTGCCACCCCCATCCCCCCTCCCCCCTCTCACCGGAAGCCTTTTCTCTGATAACTGGACTGACGCTCGATACAGTCTCCAAATCTATCCTGGTAAAGTGGTCTCCCCAGGAGTCCCCGTATGTTGATTTGTGCTGCCGTTGAGGCAGGATAAGTTGCCTGTCTTGGTCTCCACAAATAAGGCTTATATATATATATTTTAATATGTCCAGCTTCAGCTGCAGTGCACTAGCACAAAGAATAAAACACGCTGCTCTTATGCCTTGAAGCCTGCTTTTGACACTGTCTCCTGCATTTGATCCTCTTATTATGACAGTATCAGTCAACATTTGACTATTTATAGAATGGTATTATCATTAAATGAAGCATTACCCCTAATTCAAGAAGAGCGTAGTGTTGTATGCATGCACATACTGTACAGTGCGTTTCACGTACATTCAATGCATTCTACACAACATTAATCTGCCACTGTGACCCATTCGATGAATAAGATTTGAGGAGCACCGCATTAGTTTGTGGTAAAAGTGCGTGCCATGACTGTTACCCGGGAGTGAGGAGGGAAAAAAATGAGCGACTGCAGACATCCATCGCACGACTTCGACTGTGCCCAGCACTCAGGGGCTGCTGTGGCGAGGTGACGGGGACGGTGTGTTCCCCACTGGTGTGGAGATAGATCACCTCTATTAAGGGACACGATAACGATGCCAGTTCTGACCGAAACGAAATATTAGGGTACCGTTTTAATGGAAAACATTTCTCTCTCCCTCTCGATCTCATCTCACATGTACAGGCAGCCAACATTCTCCAGCTACCTTTGTTTATAACAGTTATTCTTTTATGAATACCACTGAGGATACCAATTTCACATGGTCTCTCAATGTTTTGAAAGCCGTGAAGAGCCAGCTATTAACTTAGGGGGAACTCAGCTCCGGAAAGCTCCTGAGAAGAACAACCTTACAAGGCAAGAAGCTTCTTCACAGCATTCAGCCTCGGCCCTTCCTCTCACCACCAAGCCTCTGCTGCCTTGAAAGAAATGTTAATGACTCAAAGGTGACAAGAGAAAAAAAAAACACGTGTCTCATGGTTAGAGGCTGTTGCATTTGTCAAATCTGTAAACACTGACATTTCCTATGACAAAGACAAAACCTCCCTCCCGAGGAGCAACTGGACGTAAATTGAAAATTTAAATGTCACAGAACAGAGAAAGAGATCCAGCGTTGTGAAAATGGTCACTGGTGCTTCAGTTCTGCAGAAAAGATAGGGATGAATGTATACAGCATGTATTCATATCTTGAGGCGATGGTGAGGATATGTGCTCCTTTAAGTACTGGATCTCTAAAGAGCCCCTACGAGATCATAGGACCAGGAAATTATGACTGTGACGCCATTTCTAAAGCCACATCTGAACCGCTGGTGCACAGTTGTGTGTATATGGCTATATTGTTATGTTCTGAGTCTGTGTGTGTTGTATTCATTGTCATTTAGGTATTTTTCTGATTATTGTGGTTTCTGAAGCATACATTTTTCCATGTTTTCCGCAGCCTTGCGTTCTGTGCTGTCTCTCTAGCTTCCTCTCACAGAGTTTTACTTTCGTTCCTGTACGCTTCGTTCGTATTACCCTGCACTACTAATTCTTATATAGGACTGCATGATTACTAACTGGCTAAACACGGGTGTGGTTAACTAATCTACTAACGTCAGGGTTTAATAGAATTATTACTAACACAATCTAACAATCTAGTTCTCATCACATTTCCACAGCTGTTTAATGTTTCCTTACGTATCCAGTCATTGTCTTGTTAACTAACTACTAACGTCAGGGCTAGGATAGGATAACTACTAACAAATTACTAATCGCCTTGTTACGTGTCTCAGTTCTCTCAAGCTGTTTTCCATTTCCTGCTATTCTCAAGCTAAGTGTTTGCACCTGTCTACACATGCATTTATACCAGCAGTCTTAGTCCCTCGTTGCGAGTTCGTCACATTGAAAATATACGCGTTAGTCTGTTGCCTGTTCCCTTCTCCATTTTGCTCACCTGGCTTTACATGCATTAGGTCAAACCACCTCATTGTAACCTGTGCTTAACCACCTCTGATTAATGAGCTGAAGTCTTGTGCAGAACAAGAATATCACAGGCATAAGAATATTATGAATTATCAATTTATCAAACTGAAGGCAAAGGCATTTAATCAATAGCCAAACCGCTTTATTCAAACTATTTCCCCCTAAAACCTGAAGAGACAGAATGATGCTCAGTGTGTTGTCCTTAGTATATTTTTCCTGTCTAAATTCCTCATGGAAGTCAAGTGGGCAGGCAGGCAGGCAGGCAGGCACGCACGCACGCACGGACACACGCACGCACGCACGCACGCACGCACACTCGTTTCAAATCACTGACAGAAATATTTTAGAAAGCATGGGTGGGCAGGTGACAAAGTTAGTGGGCCTATAGCTACACCTATACCTATGACAGAATGAAGGGGAGTAAAATAAATTTGGGAGTGCTGAGGCTTCAAAGCGCAGCTCTCCTGCTGCGCATCACTGCGCTCTACCAGTACAGCTGGGGGGTAGCAGGTTCACACAAAGTCCGGAGGGATGAAAGGAATCCCGGTTCTTGGGCAGGACCAGGAGTGAGCACAGAGAGGAGGCCTAGTGTTTGGCCAGATGAGAGCACAGAGGACACAACTGGGGAAGGCCCCATACAAAGGCACTCATATTACATCATTGTGTTTCATGTAGCAGCCACTCAAATAAACAGAATACGTCGAATCGTCTTTTTAGTCTGTCAGTTCAGCTGCGCACACATTACAGAGGCAGTTCCACTGCAGGTTTATTTAATGGGACAAAACTTGTGGAGCTGGGTCCACTGGGAGAGTCACATGCACACACAAGCGCGCAGGTACGCAAACACACACACACACACACACACACACACACACACCTAAATAGGTGATTATATAATTTAGTAGTGGCAGTGTTCTACCTTGTTGCTTGTCCCTAAAATGGCAGGTCAATATAGTAATATTAGAGCAGAAAGGAATTCTCACCAAAATGAGCACTGGCTGCTAGGCTGTCACATTTCGAAATGAGTCACATCTCAAAATGGTATTCAAAATATCCACGGCAACACATTCATATGTTTTCAGTATGACAGACATGCAGCAGGGATAACGAAACAGAGCAAATCACTACGACAAACTTCCTGACAAAACGATTCAGACGGGGAGCTAATGCCTTTCAGCTGGGCATTAGCATACACGGTTGGGATGGGTGGGGAGCAGGACTGGGCTGTGCTCAGGCATTGATGGATGGTTGCTCGGGACGCCGGTGATGGTATGGTAATGAGGCTGTCGGCCTGACTTGACCCATCGGTAATGGAGGAGCATGCTAAGGAAAGGGTTCCGCCCCTCCAGAGCCCTCCTGCACTGCCGTACGCCCACCACCATTTTAATCACACAAGCGCATCCTGGCCGGCCTCTCCTGTCCCTTACCACTGTGCATCCGCTCTCGCAAGTGATGAATGACATCACTTCCTGCGGCAAAAGCATCCGTTTGTCAAAGTGACACTGGTGGGATGTTTAGAGCAATCGTCTCGTGTACAAAATAAGCCTGGCTGATTCTTCGGAAGAATATAGTTCCGTCACCTGTGAGATTAATCTGATCTATCGCTTTGGCAAGTACAAACACTGGGGATGTGCTCCATCATCTTGTGACAGCCGGTGGGGGGGTGGGGGGTCCCCGAAACTTGCTGTCCTGAGCACAGCTGTTAAAAAAAGAGATTTTATGGAGTTTAAAAAAAAAAAATGTGCCATCTCTCATCTGGGCTCCGGTGAGCACCACAGGAGATTCCGTCTCCCTCTGGGCTGACCTTCTCAGATCCACAGGTTTTCCGGTCATTGTTCCCCGAGTTCCCGCCGCGTTCCCTGTAACTCTTTTGGGGCATCGGGCAGGCTGCTGTGCTCTGCACAAAAACTCCCCATCCACCGCTGCAGGGCACGCCCGCTATTTGTGCCACATAGCATGACAGCCTAAAAGACACTTCACTCAAAATAGCTATGCTTGGTACAAGTACAAGGTACAATGTGAAATTCTTGGAAAGGGGTATCATAGACTTAAAGTAATTCCATACAGGTATTCTTTTAAGTTCTGCCAAGGGTCTCTATGAGGATGTTGATAGTACAATCTTGAATTAAAGCGTTTTTAAAGTAGCTACTGGGTTTGGTGTACTGAGCTGGCTTGTTAGTGGAGTATTGATTAGACACCTCCTCAGTATCCTCTTCATTACTGGTAATTTGTTTTTTCATCCTCCTCAGAGCTCAAATTGAATTTCTTCATTGAATTTCCTGACAGAAAATATACTTCCGTTTGTGTGAGTATGTGTGTTTGTGTCCGCATGTGTGTGGTGAACTTGATGAAACGACAGTATTAGAGTATACAGCATACATTTTACATCACGCAGACACCTTCATGACTTTATGCATTGGCATTTCAACCCAAATGGCTATTTGTTTAGAGAGCCACACATTGAACAGAAATCTATGACTACAGTTCATGTTAGAAAAGCAGAAGTGCTTCAAACGATGCCACGAAATATCTGCTCTACATTCTGTGCAACTTCTTCATACCCACTCTTTTTAACTTAAATGTAACACATATTAATTTCACTGCTCAACTAACAATTTTGCTTTTCCCATGCCTTTACCAGAAACAAAATGAACGGAATGTTTTCTGGTATATAAAACAGTGTAATAAAATCGCACTCTCTCTCAATCCTCAGTTGAGGCAGAGCTGGGGGGAAATGCGCCTTTATTATATCCAGCTCAACTGGCATGAAATGACCTAAATACACCCGTCAGAGGCAGTGTGGATTCACACGGGAGATCAGCCCAGAATTGCTGCAAGTGTGTGTGTGTGTGTGTGTGTGCGTGTGTGAGTGTGTGTGTTTGTGTGCGTGTGTTGCTGTCCTGTGGGGCAGCCTGAGGATATCTGGGCCACTGTCCGTGTGTGCACAGCAGGGGCAGAAGTACTGGTTGCAAGTAGGCACGCCACTGGCTGCCCTCCACATATTGAGACCCCAGGGGAGTTCCTCTCGGACCCCTCTTTGGTCCATGGAGATTGGTGCCGTCAAGCGTGGCTGCGTTAGAGGGCACTTAAACACGACCTCTGCTACCATGCCGGTCCCTGATCGTGCAAAAGTAGCAGAGCTGCCAAACAGAACTCAACCCCCTGGACAGACCTGGGATTCCTATCGGTCAGTACTTGCTGGCATAACCTACTCATCCCTCTGTGTGCTCTAGTCTACAGCACTGCCTGCTGCCTCCGAATGAGTGGAAAAGAGAGAGAGAGAGAGAGAGAGAGAGAGAGAGAGAGAGAGAGAGAGAGAGAGAAATAGAAAGAGAGAGAAATAGATTGAGAGAGAGAGAAAGAGAGAGATTGAGAGAGAAGAGAGAGAGAGAGAGAGAGAGAGAGAGAGAGAGAGAGAAAAAGAGATTGAGAGAGAGATAGAGGCACCACTGCAGGCACCACTGCCTCCAATTAGCGGCTGTGTGAAAGAAATTTTAAAAAGCTCAATTAAACAAATTTAAGAAGTAATTGCTTCCAATACTTCCAATAGAGTGGAAAGAAAGGCAGGGAAGCTGGCCGCCGCTCCCGGACATGTTTCTCTCTCATTTCTCTCTCCCCGTCTATGTAAATAGCTGCCCATTTCTCACTTCTTCTCATGATGTCCTTTGACCTATGACCTTGCTGTGTCCACACTGACATCCACAGAATCAAAACTCCACTGATCCATCCACCGGCTTACTGCACACAACCCTGAGCCAGCTTCAGGTTATCATTTTGTTTTAATAATCAATATGCAATTTTTAACCTGCTGGGTCTCATCCTATCCTGTATTACTTTGTTCACACTAAATGCCTGTGCATACCATTATGAAGCTGATTGATATATGATTTGTATTATTCCCTGCTAATGCAATGCTTTCCAATGCATACTTTAATTAAAAATTTTAATAATAAGAAACAGTTGCACCATATTAATCATTCCTTGAAACCCAGTAAAAGCCTGAAGATGTTCCTTTTCATAACATATGTCTGATATTCGTTGCCCAGACAAAATATGTGCATTAATATAAGTTGAACATTGTGTCTGAGCATTGAATGACTAAACGTGACAGCCTATGCAATTTCTACATACACTTTGTAAATTGTAACAGATCTGAAAAAACATTTAATTTGACATTTATTATCTATGTATTACATGTTAACATTTGAAGTTGTAGATTTAGCGCCTCTCTTTATATGATTTATGGATAAATTAGCCCCAAGCGTATTATTATTTTATATATTGACGTGCTGTGAGACTGCATATACATTTACACACACCACATGGGGGAAATAGGCAGACCTACAAGGAAAACTTTTAATTAACCAACATGACATTTGTTGACTTTGACCGCTGTTGTCGTACATGCAAACAGACCATGAATAATGTGTGACAGGGCTTTTAAAGGACTGGGAGGGAAAAAAACGAGCCACTTATTATTATTTTTTTTTTATATCTGAGGTTGCAGAATAATGTCCCTTGTCAGTTATGAAAAAGCAATCTATTGGCTTGATGATGTGGGGGGGGGGTATTTCATTTCATTTTTCATAGAAGCTATTCCACGAAGAACGGCTAATAACCTCTCTCTCTCTTACAGTCAATCTAAATATCATTAGACAGAAATCATTTCATCCCTGATAATTGGATTTTGACAGCAGGGTCACGTACGAGAGCATCTTCCCCATTGATTGAGCTCGTAATGCTACTTCACTGGCTTTACCCCAGTGCTAACGGAGGGTATGCTAACGCTAATGCTAACGCTCACTTGTTTTGGTGCTTGGAGCCCTGCAGGTGTGCATGGTACTGCGCCACGGAGTTGAGCGTGACGCTGCAGACATCACAGGTGTAGCTACGCTTCAGACCTGGGGATAAAACAAAGACAAACACACAATTGGCTCATAGTCCTATATTTCATTTGCCAGAATTTAGGAAACAAAAAGCAATCAGCATATAAGATAGTACAGCCAGCAAGCAGGTTTGCACTGAAATATCTTAATCTGGTGTCTCTTTGCGGCCTTCCTTCCAGTGTACTGCATGATAGAAAGATTCAATCAACATTTATTCTTAACTTTCTTAATTTTATTCTTGCACACAGATGTAAGAATTGGCTCAACTGGCCAAATTGCGCTTATAAGAGAAATAAATCTATGCATGTGAGCTAAAGGTTAAGGACATGAATCCTGACCAGTATTTCAGGAGTGTGATTATTTGTCTGTGCACTTCAAAAGGTGGAGCACCTCTATGATGAGAAAAAGTCAAAACTGTGACAGGGAAGCTTGCATGGGTGAGAAACAAATTTCAGAACTGAGAGTGTTGATTAGTTATTGCATGTAAAATCTGACTAAGACATACACACATCCTGCCAATATCTGACTGCAGTCATTGCTTGCATTTGCGTAGAATGGTCACAGCTAGAACAGACCAGTGACCTCTGACAAAGTGGTAAATAATTGGTCGATAAGTCCTCATGTCACGGCAGTGAAGAAAAGGGCTGGAGGCTTACAGATAATGCTTGTTTCTGTGTTTTCCCCCCCAGTGCTGTTTTTAGGACAGAGGCAGAGCTTCAGTACGTTTCAGTTTCCGCCTGATGGATCCCACTGATTGTTCCTCCCAGGGAGAGTGGGGAGAATCAATTAAAGAGACGCAGATAGAGGGGAGTGACATGTCACACGGTGCCACAGTAACGACCGCACATTGTGTGACATAATAGGAGACGCGTAGTATTCGCCACACAGGAGGACTAAATCTGCTCCAACTCTCTGGGGTGTCAAGGCTCCGTGAATAGCCGCATATTTGAACAGACCGCGTCTCTGATTTTCTGCACAGCCTGACTAAATATCAAGAATGCCACGAAACAGTGCAGACTTTCAAGATACGAGTTGAGAACTTTGGAGCAAAGCTAATATTTCCGTGGCTTGCCCTTCTGTGCGTCTTTGGTGACTTTGCGTGTCTGGGGATGTGTGGTGACTAATGGACGTGATAAAACAAACAATTTGTCAATATCAGCGTGAGTTTCGACGGTACCCCTTCTGCTAAAGAGCAGGTGCCCTGTGTAATTGCTGTCATGTCCCACTAATGATACGGTGCTGTGAAAAACGGCCACTGCAATTTAGTCTCGAGCCCATAAACAAATCTCCCGAACAAAAGGGCAAGGCAAAGGCATCCCTTATTGCCGTTCCATCATGCAGCCTGACTCAAATTCGTATTCAACGTCATGCTGATTTTCTTTTTAATTGATGTGCTCTCACATTAGATTGCAGCATGAAACCATCACATGGCAGGCGGACAGCTCTGGCAGAGTTATAGAAGAAGATGGCTCCTTTCATGGCCTACGGTGTGTCCCCTGCACATGATATTATTGCACAGCTCAACAACAGGCCAAGACACTAAACCTAATTGCTATTATATTATTGAAAGTATAATTTGAGCTGACTCAAAATTCATTAAAATGAGGATGTGGAATGAGAAAAAGTGCAGATTGATGGTAAAGGTGTCCTAACTGGAGAAAAAGACGTGCAACGCTGACCTTTCCACTTTTTAGCCTGATGTGAAGTGATGCCTCAACCACTGTAAAAGGGTAAGATCTTGCTCTGTGGTAAAAAAAAAAAGAAAATGCATACAGAAAGGCTAATGTGCGTGCCAGATGGTTTCCATGGGGATTTAAGATCTCATCCCCAGTGTGGTCCCAGCCATGACACGCTTAGGTGCCGTCGACATGCCACCGAGGTTGGCTGCGCTCAGCGACTGTCTTTTTGACAGCCGGGAAATGTTTTTTTTGAAAAGGTGAGGCAATGTCCCGCGGACGTGGAATCCATCAATGACAGCACTTCCTGGGCAATAACCTGCATGAGCAATGAGCTGCAGGCAGCTCTGTGGCGCAGCAGGAAACTCCATTAAAAACTCTTAATTTCTTCAATTTGGACTTTTTCATTCACATGTTCTTCCCATTACATTAAAGGGCATCTACTGGAATAGCAGCTCTTAAAAAAACTCATCAAGTTTGCCTAACAATTATAATTGTAAAATCTAACTCGAAATGAATAACACACTTTCTGGAAAAGGTCAGTAAGTACGAAATGAACACCCACACAACATTAACTTTGACATAGTAAATGTACAGTGTACAGAGGAAATTCATTTCCCACCTGGTACCCAGCATATATAATATTTCATCAAAGTTACAGCATTATCAGCGAGTGATTCATAGTGGTGTACTGCAATCCTACTCCACAGAAATTGGTTCTGTCTTTGCTGTTGCACACGCATATTTACTTGATTTAGCTCTGAGCACCTTACAAGCGGATGCAGCATATGTTCTAAGCTCAGACACGGCCATCACCAGCCCGTACAAAATAATTAGCCCATGGACGACGGAGCGGAAACCGGCTTGATCACATCTGCGGCGCTGGCATGCGTTTGCCTTCTCCTCGTCCAGACCAGGCCGTCGGAGAGCCGGTTATGCGCAGGGATTTCAGGCTCCACTGGCCTGCAATCAACACTCGGCCAGGCCTGGCCTCCCTCTTCCAAATGCGGGGATAGAATCGGGGGGGTGGAAATGAGGCTATCGTGACAATCACCGATGCGAGGCATTCGCTCGGCTGGTGATGCACTTGCCTAGCAGTTGTCATGGAAATGAAAGAACAAGGCGATGTCTGCTTGAGCCGCCGGCCTGGTTCAGATGGTCATGTCCTTGCCAAAATGGAGGCTGAAATTGAGCACCCAGGCAGAAGTAACATATGTCGTTTCTCAACAGTAGCCGTTGCTGAGACTATCCTCCCAATGAGGAATGAACCTGTGCCTGGCTGGCTCAAGGTACAAACTCTGTAAGAGTTCCAGGGATCTTCTATAACTTCTGTTGTTGTGTCCTAACAGACAGAATTCATCATAATTCATTCAAATGACATGTCATCTTTTCATATCACATGATCATATGATGAATCCATTCTTGGGCATTCCACAATATCCAACAAGCTATGCAACAAGCAAACCAATATCCAAAATGGCCCCCAGTGCAATCATAAACCAAAGGGACATGACAGTAGCAGAGTGCATCAGCTTTGTTCAGTGTGTTTGACAGGTAGTAACATGACAGGCAGCTGAAAAATCTTATAGAAATTCTAGGATTAATTTTGGATCGGAGGAGCTGTAGGCAATAGGCATGTGTCTGTACTAGGGTTTGACTCCAAACCTGATTATGCAAATGTCTGAAAATATTGACAGGAGACATTTGTCAAGTTTTAATGATGCATTCAAAGCTTTTCACATCAACACAATGTCCAGTAGATCCTGCAACAAATAAATCCTGGTACTTGCAATACGGAGCTGACGGGCAATTAAGGTTGAAACTGTGAACCAGGTATTCTCAATGGCCATACATCTGACTATTTGAAAGTGCATATTGTCTACCCTCTCGTCTACTCAGAGCCGCACTAATTACAGCAATTAGCTAATGCAATCATTCATGTACCACAGAAACAATCATTTGTTAAGAAGCAGCAATCACAATCAGGAAGCTACGTTAAGAACCAACATCTGTGACTGAGTGAACAGATTGCATCAGCGCATCACATCATTGCAAATTGCTTTACATACCATCGCCAGCTAAGAACATTGACAGCAACAAATATAACTGACAGCCACTGCCTCTACTAATGTGCTGGTGCTGTTGCAATATTGATGGTAATGAAATATGGGAATAAAATATGGGACTTCAGTCACAAACCCAAAAGACCGCTGCACGCACGGGTACATATTATACAGCAGATCACAGAGACTGATTAATGAAACAACAAAGGCACGAGGAGAAGAGCCCAGAGTTATGGGCAGCAGTGGGAAACATCAAAGACCTGTCGTACGACAGCACAAGCTCCTTCAGAGCCAGTGAGACAGAGGAGATTGATATCTGGTACCATCAGCACCTGCAGTGGAGAAGGTGAAGCTAAAGAGACCTGGACAACTGAAATTCCTCTTATGCAGCAGTTCTTAAACCATACTCCATGAGTGTGGAAGCTAACAAAAAATAAATCTTAATTGGGTATGGTAAAGGCACCTTAAACCGGAATCTCTACCGAAATGGAAGTCTTTCCTCTAAGCTTTTGAAAATTAATAGCTTTTAACAATTGGAACAAAATTTGAAAAAAAAAAAGGTTCTGGTTTCCTTTCTGCTTTTTCCAACTATAATGAGACCAAGGACACCTCCATTGTATGAGAAACCTATGAGCAAACCCTCTGCTAGCAGCGAAGGCGTAATAGACTGCGATGTACAATGCTGCTGATGCAACTACTGAAGTACACTAACTGATAATAATGCAAACTGGAGTGCATTTCTGGCATTTTGATAAACCCCAGACAGTAGGGCGGTGTGGCTGAGAGTGGTCGAGGCTGCTTTACTGAAGAGTGTGACGCACGGTGTCGGCCCTCAGACTGCCTTTAGGAGGATAATGGATCAATTCCAGGGTCGCAAGGAGGGACTCAAACTGCACACAGTCAGGGGGGGGGCGGCGGCAAAGTGATCGGCGAGTTCGGAGACGAAACCGTGGAAGCGACGTGCCAAATTCCTTTTTGCTGGCCACGTCTCTCCAATTAACTCCAGGGATGGGGTGGGGGAGGTGGGGTGGAGCACAATTTGTCCCATGGCCGTGATTGACAAGACCGCCTATGCTCTAAAACTAAACGCTTCGGAAGGAGTCGTAATCACCCCGCGCAATTATATCAGCTCTCATTATATCATCAGCCAGCGCCTGAACGGGAACCCTAAATGGACGGATTGATAAACATTATGTCGATGGGTGGAGGGGAGTGACAGGCGTTGTAAGTGTGCAGGAGTAAACAGCTGGTCTCACTGAAACACAAGCTGTGCTCGGCGCTCCTCGTCCTGGGGCCGCCCCGCTCTCCACTTAGGGAGACGTCTCGCAGGTCCTCGGGTCTGACTGTAATTAGCTAATGTCCCAACATTAGCGCAAACACCGTCTCTATTGATCTCCAGATGTCTCCGTTTCAGCTCTACACGTATGCCCCCATTGAACGGCACATCTAGCGTTACATGGGTGGCAGAAGGGGTTAGCCGCAGCAGCAAGCAACACTGGTTGTGCCGCGCCCTCTGAGATGCGATGTGCTGGTCAATGCAGGACGTCACGTGTTATGATCACATACGGCGTGTCAAATCAGAACAGAGCCACAGACGGCAGCTCCAGAACCCCCAGGACTATCGCCATGATCTGACTCAGCCACAAAAACCAGGAAATGGTACAAGCGCCTTTTATTTCTCCTCCATAAAGAAGGGCGGTCTGGCATCACGGACGCTGAGACAGGCCCTTGACTCTGCAGCGTGGATCTTGCTCCGTCTCCTGGGGAACGAATGCACGAGAATCCGGCACCGTGTTTACCCGAGTCAGGGCTGTGAAGTTTTCGCGGGCAGAAGACGCGAGGTCAGCAAATGTGCCCTGACCAGTTTTGAAAAGGATTAATAACACGCTCAAGAAGAAGAGAGAAAAAAAAACAAGTCTAAAAGTGCAGTGTTAGTCTTTTGAAGGAACAAAAAGATATCTGTGTGTGGAGGCAATCAAAAAAAGTTCACCCGGCCCAGAGAACTGGAAAAGCCTGCTCCCCAATCAGCCAAAGATACCTCAACAATCTCCCTGGCCCACTAAGAGTACTCAAAGCTTTAAGTTAAAGTAGAAAATGAGAGATAACACAGTGCTCTAAGGCAGAGCGGAGGGTTGTGGGATTAAAAACTGTGCAGTCTATTAGACCCCCCTGCTGAGTGTCGGAGGCACACACAGAACCTGGGGCTGGAGCAGTGCTGGGGATTACCTGGCCGGGTTAGTCCTCATTGGTGCTGACCGCAGGCCAGTCCCTGGACCAGAAATCAAAGCCCTCTATTTAATTCTGCTCTAAATCCTGGTATGAGTCCAGTGATCGGAGCCAGGCACCTCTTTACACCGGCATCAACCGAGCATCCCGATTGAACTGGGAGATATTAACCTCTGCCAATATTGGCTAAGCCAGCGCGGTAAACGCACCCTCCTTATCATATTGAGATGCAGAGCTCTGGGTGGCTTTCGATGCTGACAATCTGTTATTTGAGTCTTTAAACAGTCCCAGAGATTGGACTGTCAGCTGCTCGTGTGACTAACGTTAAGTATATGGGGCACTGAGGGAGCCTCTCGTGTTCATAATAACACCACTTAATAAGACCACTTAACAAATGCTAAAATGTGCAGGAGAATGGGGAGTGTGAGAGGATGCATACGTCAGCTGTAATCCCGACAGACCATTTCCAAACCATCCCTTCCTATGCGCGGTTTCATGTGGTAAAACATAAACTCGGGATACAAAATGGATACGAATGCATAGCGAGGGAAGATAAACATAACTGCACTGGCTCTATAGTTCTATAGCTCTATAACACCACAAGAAAGGTATGCATGCTGATACATACTGCGCTGTACAGGACAACAGGACAAGAAGCTGGCGTGTGTTTGTGTCCTTTATAACAGGGCAGTTACGTAAACGGGACAGAACATGGACGCACTGGAACTGGGCAGACAAACATTTCACCATTTGTTCTGTCTTTATCTGTTGGCTTTCACCTCAGATGGGTTTCAAACAGAGACTTTGTGTTGGCGAGAGGAAAAATAAATCCCAACCATTTTAAGCACTTTATAAAGTATTTCTTAGACAGTGGAAGTAGCATAACTGTGTGGTCTCTGCTACCTCTTTGATGGCCCTGTCAACACTGCTGTAAGTAGTTTCTCATACACGTCCATGGCTGTAAGTAGTTTCTCATACACGTCCATGGCTGTAAGCAGTTTCTCATACACGTCCACGGCTGCACAATGCTATTTCTACCAGTTAGGATGATTTGCCACTTCATAACTAATTGATAATCACCGGAGAGGAAGGCTCACTAGACGGCTGCTTAATACTGCAACTCAACACTGATATTTCCTTCATCATAATGACAGCATGACGGTTGGGCACAGAGTGCAAAACAGGCAATGGGCTGAAAAGAGCTTTCAGATATACCTCATTTATTCTTGGGCGGAGGGACAACTGTTTGTGTGATTGCTGACAATGGAAAGCCGCATATAAAACCGCCCGCATCAAGCTGCATGACTGCATTATCCATACCTTTGCATCTTACTGTCAATAAAATCGAATTCTCAGAGCAAACAAAACATAATCAAATCTATTCCAAACAAAATGGCCGCCTCTCCACGGTGGGCCGACTCCAGGTACTTTTTTTTTTGCAGAGGGACGCAGAGCCATGAATTATCACCGTAAAAGCAGGACACAGAGAGGCAGTAAGACAGGCTGACGTGCAGAGAGGTGGCACTTCAGTCAGACCCAGGCAGCCAGACAGGCATATACGCACCGAACCAGCCCGAAAGCACAGTCTGTATCCACCTCGCCTGGGCACTCCCGTTACCCCGGCCTATCCGTCAGCAGCTGAGTGGGAGGATGCTGGGAGACAGCTCTTTCCTCACGCATTCTCACATGCTGTTTATGACTAAGCATGCACCACTTAACTTAACGTCCCTTTCCCCACTGTTCCAGGTGTCCGGGACCATTTCACACGGTGGCGTGATAATTTTGTAATTGTTATTGACGTAAAGTGGGCCAGGAAACAATCTAAGAGCACATTCCCCTCAAGCTCCCCCAAAAATTAATAGTCTGTGACACACGGCGACTCTCGCCACTCAGGGGAGATCTGACTTTCGGCTCTTAAGGGCGGAAACAGTTGGCCGAGGGGGGAGGCTAGCGCCAAAGAGAGGAGAGGTGTGATAATGTAATGATAACCTAAATTCACCCCAATTCGAGGGCCGTTAATGCTTTTCTCTTGCAGCAGAAAAAACATTTGTCCGAGCTTCCTGCCAGGAATCGACAATCTTAACAAAAGTGGATTTTAGATTGATCTCTGGCAACAGCCGATTTGGACTTACACAAGGAGCACTTTGAGAATGTTGCACACAAGCAAAGACCCCTTTTTGCAGGTTAATCTGTCTCGATAATGTCCCAATATAAAAAGTAATTCCACCCGAAAAGTGGCCCAGGCCATTGCCAACTTTCCTGTGCAGTACATCCTCCTCACTAAGCTTTTACCCCACCATGTTGACTCATACACTATATGTACAGTTAAAGTCAGAAGTTTACATACACTCAGGTTGAAGTAATTAAAACTCATTTTTAACCACTCCACATAACACTATAGTGTTGACACAAGTAATTTTTCCAACAATTGTTTACAGACAGATTATTTCACTTTTAATTCACTACGTCACAATTCCAGTGGGTCAGAAGTTTACATACACTAAGTTGACTGTGCCTTTACATTTTTTATATTTGGTCGCATATCCTTTGCATGCCATAACTTCCTGAATCCTGATGTCTGTGACCCAACAACATCAAAAGACTCTTGATATCTTATTTTCTGGTACTCTTACAAGCGATACTATAACGTCTCTGCATTTGAATAGATCTCTATGGGAATTGGAGGGTGGGACTAGATTTAGCTGTAAATTACACTTGAACAATATGGAACATGAAATCTGTGGAGTGGTTAAAAATTTGTTTTAATGACTTCAACCTAAGTGTATGTAAACCTCCGACTTCAACTGTATGTATGTTTTGCTTCATCTTTCCTTTAGTGCACTCCATAGGTGCAACATTCAGCTGCGGACGAGCTCTTAAAAGATTATATAACCTCATTTGGTGACGTTCTGTGCCGGGCGTTTCCAAGCAAACTGAATGCTACAGCGAAGAAAAACAGGAATGTTGACCCTGTGGGAGTCGAAGCATGTTTCAGCTCTGCAAGCCCTCTTCCTCCGCTCCCTGTACCTTTCATCTCTCCCATGTCCAGAGTTTTTCCCAGCTGCTCCAGCAGGTCGGCGCGGGCGGCGTTCTTCTTGTGCTTCTTGCCGTCGTAGTGCTGCTGCGCCATGCCCGGGTTGTTGAACCAGGCGTTGCACAGCTGGCAGTAGCGGTCGGAATCCCGGCGCTGCCGGGGCGAGGCCACGAGAGACATCTCCGGGGGCGTCTTCACTGGATTGGGTGGAACCTCTGCAAGGAGCACAAAGGGCGCAGGTCAAAAGTCAAAATTATAGCAGTGCGTTGCGATGTATGCTTTCTAGACGCTATGCAATTCCTCCACGGTTGGCATGTAAAAAATGGCCGAAGCAGCTGATGTGACAGAGGAGGAGCCGCTAAGCAGACACGGAACTATAATGAGCGATGACCAAAGCTGTGGTATCGCTCTGGCTTTAGCTTCATGCCTACAGCCCGTGAGTAATGCACTGTTATCTCCATCAGGACCCTGGAGAATAATGCCTACATTGCTCTTGACAATGAGGGGGCCCTGGTACAGGATACGAGCCCTGCTCTACTTACTGCCGCCCACTTAAACCCTCATGCATGGGCGCCGCCATTAGCGCGGAGCCGACATCCTATTGCACGGCATCGCGTAGGCTTAATAAGTTTTAACACTCGAGCGCTTGGCCCACCCTTCCAAAGACAATGTTTAGCAAGGCCCGATTAACAGGCGTCCTCTCCTATTTGGCCCTGGGGCCGCTAGGGATTGTGGGACGGTCAGCGACAGCTCTGTGAAAATCACAGTGGAGGGCGTCTTTACTGTTCTTCAGGGGCTACTGCACACCTGACTGTGAGAGCTGTTATCATAGCGGGAAAGCCCTCAATTAAAAGGAGAAAGAACAGGAAGCATCAGCTCTCAGGGTGCATAATGTTCTAATGCTAAATTTGTTCCTCTGTCTTGTCAGATAAAAATGCAAGATAAAGAGACTCCTTAATGCGAAAGAGAGAAGAGCGTCGTGTTCCCCATGCACCTCAAAAATAAACAGCTGTCACAGAGAGTGCTGGAAAAGTGACTCCCGTCTAAGAAGGCTAGCTGTCATCCTCTCTTGTGGCTTTTCAGGCTTTTTCAGAGCAGATCAAACTTTAAAGTGTACCTTTCAACCTTAAAATTTGACCCCCTTATCTGATAGTTATTGAGCGCCACAATTTTTGTGTCATCGACATAAACGGAGATTTCACCGGGGATCTCATCGAGATAACATGCCGAACGCCAGAAAGCGTTTCTTTCCTGCTGTCGTCAGTTCCATTATGCCGTGTCCTTCAGGCAACGCACATTAGCTCTGCACGGTTAAAAGAATCCAGGGAACTGAAAACAATAGGAAAGGTAGAATAAAGCCTTTGGCTTTTTGCACAAAGGATCTCTGAAAGTCAAGCAGCCTAGCATACTTTGTTCCTCATTTGTGTTTTGACTCTGAAGGTAACGGTGATATGGCAACTGAGCGGGTGCAATAGACAGTATTTAAGTGGAACAATTACCTGCTGATGCAAAGGCGATGAGCGAGAAACCAAAATGACTGTAAAAATTAAGCGGTTGTAGGAGTTGGAACCCGAAAGGTGTGAAGTGCACAGATTTTGTGGAGGAAGACAATAAGTAAGGCTGGACATCATCTGAAAAGTACATGATTAATCACCAGATAAGAAGCGGTAATTACATAAAGATGCTACTTTTCTTTTTTGTTCATGCCCAAGAGAGATTGCTCTGGCACAGATACTCGGGTCCAAAATGCATTGCTAATTGAAGCTTTCCAGGTTCTGCAGAGTGTAAATGAGAAATATCTGCCTAGAAGCAATGAAATTAATGAGATTTGCTTCAAGAAGCACTAACCTAATGTGATACCTAATCCTCATCGGCAAAAACACAAGGTGATTTGTTTCTCATTTTCTAGAGCAGTCCCACAGATTTTATGTCTTGTACAGAAAATCTGGAAGATTAATTGTACTCAGATTTGATAACAAGGGCACATCTTCACATGTGACATTTTGACAGAGTAACATCAAGATTTTACTTCCTGCTGTGGAAATCACATTAAAATGCAACAAAAGACATTCATCATCAGAAGAAAGGGTATTGCCAAATTGAAGCAGTTATCATGCACATTAGTGGGTCACGAAGGCCCTTCAACACAAATATCACCAAATGAGAAGGCTTGCGCATCAGTGGATGAGCGTTCACAACAAGACCGTCCCCCTATTTATCGTAGGCAGACTTAATAAACATCCTTTAGGGTTCTTTGTTCCATCAGTAGTCTCAAAAAACTTGATGGTTATTGATCTTTGATGGTTATTGATCTAATTGACAATCATAGTTGTATGTCTCACTGTTTACAGTACCCACTCCCATGTCAAAAACCTAGTACAACATCTTTATCACAGATACTGTACAGCTGATGTCATTAGGCTAACAATTTTTCTTGCTAATAGCTTGATCTAACAGAAATAAGGACATATGGGGGGTTTATTGGGCATGGCTTCAGGGTATTCTTATTGTACAATGACTACTCTCACTCCCTCTAAATTGATACAAGTACTACTGAAACACATGAGGAGCCCAGAGTTCTTAAGTGGTACAGTCAGTTTTAGGGTGGGTTTCTTTTATAACCTCCGTCATTGCAATGGGACAGTGGGAAATGTCATTCTCCTTCAACTCAACATTCCATAGCAATAAAAACCCAAACAAATGAGAGTCAAATCTTGAATTTGCTGTTAGAATGCTAGATACAAAAAGGCATGATGCAACTATCAGAGGATAAATTAGGTAAATGATAAAAGCTGGACTTTGAACTAAGAATGGCAGTTATATAAAAAAAAAAAACATTGTATAAGGGGATGCATTCACACATTGACCAGTAAATCCACCTTCTTAAGATTTCCAGATTTCTTTTGATGTCTGAATTAATTGGCAAAAAGAAACAAGAAGCATTTTGTGAAAATTCAGACAATAACCTGCTCCAAGACATATAAAAGTATGAATGTCTTGGACTGTACGTGGTTGATTTTAACACTGGAAAGCAGTCAAGTACAGCTGTATTGATTTGAGAGCTCTGACAAAAACATCTATCAATATATTGCCTGAGGAGAATCTGCAGTTTCTAGGAAACAAAAGCAAGACTGCCTAGTGATTTGTTATAATCTACAGCAGTCAATCTTTATTTAGCTTCTGGCTATTTTTCCTGCTGCTTTTATTTATTTATGTTTTTTTAAAGAGTTTAAATCCTGCTTAAAAAGGGTTGATCACAAGAAAGGAAATATGCCAAAATATTCTGTATGCGGTTTATGGGATAAGCCTCCTTCTGTAATGGGTCTTTAATGTGTCGGAGATTCAAACGCGAAGGTGGGGGAATCAGAACAGCTCACACCAGTGAAGACCAATAAAGAGGGAAAAAATTATTAAAGAAAAGAAAGAAAAAACTGGAAACTAATTCCTTAAGGCTAAATAGCCAAAAACAAAAATCAACCTACTAAAATGGGCGAACTAGAGAACGAGTGAAATACCAACGAAATCTCCCGAGCACACTTCAGGAACGAGAAATCTAGCAAACAAAAAACACTTTCGGCTACATAGGCTCAGAGCAAAAAAAACCCAAAACAAACGAACAAAGAAAAACTGTCTCCTTGAGAACAGCAATGGACAAAATAAATAGCGCAGAACTCTACAGGAGGAAACAATCCTATACCTGAATAATAGCTAAATAGCAAGTCCCTCGTGAACATAAACAGAGTTTAATATCAGGAGGTCGCTAGTACCTAGCTATACCTGGCTTGAAGCAATGTCGAAAGACAAACAAGCACCGGAGAAGAGGAAGGTGAGAAACTTAAATACCCTGCCGGTAGAAGCACAGGTGAAAACAATAATGAAGACGGCAAACCTCGAAACGGAACGTGGAAAAAATCAGATAGATTAACAATCGGGAAACCAGGACAAGAACCGCAAAAAAAAAGAAAATAAACAGCCACGAACCACGACAGGACTCCCCTCTAAGGGACGACCCCAGACGATTCCTCAGGCCGCCTATTGCGGAAATCTCTAATTAAATTAGGATCTAAAATATTTCTGGCCGGAACCCAACACCCTTCCTCTGGACCATACCCCTCCTAGCCAACTAAAAACTGCCACCCCCTACCTACACGTCTCTCCGCTACAATGCGGCGGATAGTATACACAGAACCTCCATGATCCAAGAAGGAGGAGGGGGTCTCTCAGCAAGAGACAACGGACTGATAAGCAGCGGTTTCAAATGTGAAACATACAACATAGGATGAATCCGCATGGAGCGTGGCAACTGAAGATGGACTGTTACTAGGTTTATCCTACGGATCATTTTAAATGGTCCAATGTACCGTGGAGCAAGTTTACGTGACTCAACACTCAAAGGCAAATCTCGCGACGAGAGCCAGACTCACTGACCGACCAGATAAGAGGGAGCTGTCGGCCGAAACTTTTTGGGACACCGACGCTTGCAACAGCGCAAACTCGTTTCCACACCGAACGACACCTCCGAACAAAAGAGCCAGCCGAGAGAACCTCCACATTCCTCTCAAGTTCAAGAAAGAGTAGAAGAAGATAACCTACTTGAGACTCGAAAAAAGATAAGCCAGTGGAGGCATTGCGCAGAGTATTATGGGCATGCTCAGCCCAAAGGAGATAACGACTCCATGAAGTAGGATTAGCAGCCACCAAGCAGCGAAGGGTGTTCTCCATAGTCTGGTTAGTTCGCTCTGTCTGTCCGTTAGTTTGTGGGTGAAAACCCGATGAAAGACTAACTGACGTGCCGAACTGGGTGCAAAAAAAAGGAACGGGTGCCCTGTTTGCTAAACACCTCCGCTCATTCGGCATATTCAGCCTGTTAAGAGGTAAAATAAATTCAAGTGTTCCTGCCATCCCAGTATCCTCCCTCTGAGTAGGCGACCCAGGTGGAGGCGACCACTGAATCTCAGAGTCGGAGAACTGCTCAGAAGATATTTCCCTCCAATTAGAACCTCCGTCAGCCAGAGAGTCCCAATCCAGACTCTCATCACCAACCTCATATTCAGAAACAGACTCTCCTCGATTGGGCGGAGAAATAACCTCCTCCAGCTCAGAATCGGAATCTGAAGCATCAAAACACTCCCCGGACAAACTGAAAGGGGCGATGTGACCTTGCGCAGTACATGCAGAACCCCATTGACGGATGACTACCTTATCCCCTGCCCACTTAATATGGGGGTCGTGCTTAACTAGTCACATGTGACCCAACACCAACGTATAAGCAAGTGAATCAATCAATAAAAACTGAATGCTCTCCATGTGTTTTAGTTGACAAATCGACATGGTGAGAAGAGACGTCACCTCCTTAATGGTACCTGACGCCAAGGGGCGACCGTCGAGAGCGGTAACAAATCGGGAGCGGTCAAGGCGCTGGACCGGTATCTTGTTTTTTCTAGCCCACTGAGCATCAATAAAACAATCCACGACCCCAGAATCGATGAAAGCCTTGACCTGCAGCGAGTGCTGCCCCCAAAAAAGCTTAACGTTTAGTAATGTCCGGGGTGAAGTACACTGAAGTCCCGCTAGAATCCCAGGCTCCTCTAACGAGACCCTCCTTTTCCCTTAAGCTTAAGACACTGATCAAGAGTATGCGCCTTCCTCTTGCAGTAATGACACCACTCATTCTTAGACGTGGAGTCTTCCAAAGGTGGGCTAGCTGCCCCACCTAACTGCATGGGCTTCTCAGTCCTAATTTAACTACCGGAGAATAAGACTCCGTAAATGAAACAAACAAAAGTCTTATCTGATGACCTTTATTTACCCTGTTCTTTGCGGAGTAAGCGGTACCGCAACCGATTTTCAATTTGGATGGCTGAAGACAGTAAAGCATCTCGAGAATCGGACTGCTCGAGAATGGATAGAGCATCCTGTACCGGTTCATCTAATGCCTCAGAAAATGAAGTCATCAGCGGAGCTTCAGCCCAACCTGTCTCACCTGTGTCTCACCTGCCAGTGCAAAAAATTTTATGGCGAATTCTGCCACAGTGTTGCTACCCTGGCGAAGGCAATGCAGCTGTCTAGCTGACTCCCGACCCGAAATGTTATGGTCAAAGACTGATTCCATTTCATCCATGAGTGTCTTAGAGGAATTTAAAATCGGAGATATCTCCCTGATTAAAGGAGTAGCCCAATCAAGCGCAGATCCAGAAAGTAGTGAAAAAAGGAAAGCTACCTTCAAGTCTTGATTGTTAAACCGCAATAAAAAATAAATAAATAAACAGCCACAAACCAGGACACCTTCAGCACTGTGCCTTTTTAAGAGGGAAAAAAGCAGGATAAATAAATGCAGTGGCTCTCCAGTCAAGGCTTTGCTCAAAACCTGAGACACATCAAAAAAAAAATATTCAGCAATAAGTCTGGGAAGCACAAACCCAAACAATCGGCCATTGTTGCACAGAGCTCCATTTTGAAGAGCTATTCATTTATCAGCCTGAAGCACCGCTGATAGCCGCAGTGCATCCGAGCCTCTCGGCTGTAATACCTTTTGCGAGCATTCACAAATAGCCCAGCAACAATGCATTTGCAAGACAGCATTATGCCTGAGGTCCAGAGACCTGATCCAAGCTACGGCAGCCAGTCCTTCAGTGAAACTTTAAAGGCTGCATGGCGGGGTTCAGGACAGCATTTCTCATTGCGGCGTGTGTGAAAGCTTGCAGCGGGCGGCGGCAGCAGCAGCAGCAGCACTCTTACTCCATGACTGGAGGGATTTGTTCCACTTGCCTGGGTGGATAATCCCCATTTAGCTCAAGCGTCTGCTGTACCACAGGCCACAGTGATGCCCATCTGGCCATGCTCTTTGGTGTGGGGCCTTGTGAGGCCCTTATAAAGAATACCTACGGCTTTCCTCTGGACAAAAAAATCAACACAATGCTATTTCTGCCATTTAGGGTGATAAATTAAATGATAATTTTAACTGTATATCTAATTGTAGCTTGGAAGATTCTCTCAGTAAAAACATTCAGTGTGTAACTAAAATTGAACCGCAGGGAAGATTTTTTTATTATTAAAAATATATATATTTTTTTTAATGATCCAAGTAAACATATCAAGTGCATGGATGTCCACGCAAATACTCCCGGGTTTCATCTTCTCAAGGCGCCACCATGGGTTCCTTTAAACGGCCACAATTTCTTCAAGTATTCCCAGTGTGAGGTAGGTTACCTGACGAATGCAGACTAAACCACTCTGTTCAACTGGCCACCATATTTTGTATTGCTGAGTGGCACACCACAAGTGCAAGCAGGGTCCTATGGTCATAGGTTTGAGTTTCATATCATTAGCTGGCTTTGACCAGGAGCCTGCAGGGGTGGAACGATTGACCTCGTCCCGCATGGGTTAGTTGTAATTCGGTGAGGGTTCCATTAAGTTACCAATTTAGTTTTTCCCAATAATGTGTCAGGGGTGCACAGTCTGTGATATGGTACTGTTCTGATCGATGCTATTTCTGTGGCATAAACACTATGTTGGGTCATTGGTGAGTACCTTATTGGAGCACAAATGTTCCTGGTGCAAGAGCTTGCACTGCACAGTAGTGATGCGAGAGGTACAACTGAAAAAGAGAAACCTGTGGAAAAAACTACCACAGTGGAAATCAAAGCTGGTCCACAGCGAGCAAAATCGGAACGATTTCTAGAAGAGGTTCTACAAGAGGTCAACCACCAACTCAATTCAAGTTTAAACTATGAAAACATACAAACATCCTCATCATGTCATCAATTAGCCAGTCATGATTTAAATAAATGAGAGCACTGCCTCTAAGCACCACCAAGTGACTTTTGTCAACAAAAGCTATTAAAAGCAATAATCTGAAAACCTGCCAAAGCTAATACATTGAAAGGAAACAATCAATCTAGTACTAGTTCCTGGTAGCAGCTTTACTCGTGAAAAAAATAAACTAGGTGGCAGATTTTAAGCATGGTAGTGTGAAAACAGCTAAAAATAGAGCTGTACAAATTAAGCCATATAATTCTATTTTATGGCAACACAATGCTTCCAAGGACCATTAGTCATCATCAATATAATTTCACTGGTGGGTATATTATCTATTCCAGCATAATTAGTTCCAGCAAGTTTTTTGTCCTCAGTTTCTGCACACTGTAATTCCAGTTTGTTACAAGTTTCTTACTTTTACATAATTTGTTTACACTCACCAGATGTTGTCAAATACTCACATGGTAATTGAGCACCTTCCTCAGATAACACCTCCCCTCAAGGCACAACAAGGCAAAGCTTTCATTTAGAAAAAGAAGGTTGACCCCCCCCCCCCCCCATCTTTGACTCCATGGGACCTGGTGTCCAGCATCTCTCAGTCATCTGATGCCTATGAAATGATGCATCTTTAAAAAGCACTTTAAAATCACTTAGCAAACACTGTGGCCATGATGAGGTAGATATTTATAGATGCTGTTTTCCAAAAAATAATGTCTGAGGCTAACAATTTGCAAAAGAAAGAGAGCTTCTAAACTTTTTTGCGAAGAGGAGGACATTGTTTCCAAGAGCGCTCTTCCCAAAGGATCACAGCCCCTCTGTTCAGTAGTTCCTATTGTAATGGGCTGTGACGATTAGGCAAATCTGCAAGACTAACTGCTGTCAATAATAGCACAGGAAACATGTGGATGTTAATGACAAAAATGATAACTGATAAGATAGTAGTTTTAGAACAATACAAATCATTGCATAAAAAAACTGGATTAATTTTTATAGTTAGCCTATATGATCATGTAGGACTTAGTGGCAAATGGCACTCAGAATAAACAGATTAATAATGGAATACTGTATCACTGCATTCACACTAATTGCATTTTCAAAATGTAGGCCAGTTATTGTTGTAAAAGTATATTATCTTAAATGCCTTTCAAAAACAGCCATTTCACAAGGACGTAGGGCTGCCTTTCATCTTGAAAATCTTCCTATCTAACCGATGGCCTAGTGCATTTTGACGCTGATTTTTCACACGGCTCATCTATCGGAAGGTTATTCAAATCCCTGTAAGGGTTTGACTGCAGCAAAGGATTAGAGAACATCACTGTCAATCACATCTTTTCAATTTCCACTTTTAAATTTACTTGGCAATAAACAAAACAGACAGACAGCGGCACGTGCTCACATGGTATTTCAAACACTAATTTGTTTTCTTTAAATAAGCCCATAATTTGAATGTGCTGAGATGAAAGTATTTTAGGAAATAAGAATGTTGTAATGAATTCAAAGAAGCAGACAGGCTAGAGCTGTGATAAGACAGCCCAACGTTTATAAAATAATCCTTATTGATCACACAGGCTGATGCGCATTTAATGACTACCATCCTGGTCTTGTTGACTCAAGTTCTTGCCCTCAGTTCTTGCAATGAAACAAACAAAGCCGAATGGCCTTTGGCTATAATGCATCATCAAATCCTTGAATGGGCCAATGAGTCACAAGATAGACAGCTATGAACAGAAATGGATGTCTCACAGGAAATCACATGCTACTTCAGACCCATTCACAGCGGCTCCCCGTTGGAAAGTCGTTAAGATTCGAACCAAACTGCGTACACAGCCTCTCGCACTCAGAGTTAAGATGTCACAATTGATGCATAAAGCATCTGTCGGATCAAAACAAAGAGATCGAGGTGCTGTGCGTCAATGCCGTTATCTGTACCAACAACTTCTCTTCTAGGCTTTTCTCTCGGCTCTGTGGAGCAGAGTCTAAATATTTTCTCAAGGCTAAATCTTTGAGAAAGCTTTGAGGAAGTATTTATCTTGAGAGTGCATGCCTTGCAGCTCGGGAAAAAGCTAATCTGTCAAAGATCCCCAAACATGTGCTGTAAGTACATCCGCTCAGATAAGAGCATTGCTGCAGTAGTCAGCATGGGTGTGTAATATCAGGATTGTCTGCACTAGATATGTCTCCTAGTACTGTAGTGAGAAATAGCTTCCTTGCTGTGTTGTGACTATTCTGGGTCTAAGGCACGAGAGTGATTCCTTGTGTTGTATCTGTCTCGCTGCTTTCGCGTCTAGATTTGACCACTACACGCGTCACCACAGCAGATTTGATAGACACCTGATGTCATTTGAGCCCGTGAAATAAATTCTGTATCACCATATTCACTCTATAGGCTCCCCACACCATGTCACTTTAATGTCAGTTCACACAAGACCTCTAGCGTCTTCCTCTCACAGGGTGCACCACAAATGTTATGGCCCTCTATGGGTTCATCCTGGTGAACTTTCCCCATTCTCACTAAATTGCATCAGGAGCCTCCACACAGATAAAGACCCTGGATCTGCTGCATGGCTCATCTGTGTATACTTAGAATGCTTTCAGCCACACTGTCAGCAGACATCCCTGTACAACTCATACTGACGGCTCTAACGATGGTTGGTGGATGTAGGAGAATAATGTAGAAGAATAATCACATTTATCTTGCGCTGTCACTTGCAGTATTTTGTTGTAGTAGGTGCTTCAAATGTTCACCTAACATTATCAACTGTATGTTGTTAGTGTTGCCATTGCTATATATGACTAGTATGATTCAATACTAATAATAATAATAATAAGGAATTATCATTCTCATCAATGTAATGACCATTGAACTACATACCTATTTTCACACATGCCTGTAGTTGGATAATCATCCCTAAAGTCAACATTACCACCTTTCATCACACAGTGGTAAGAAGCAAGGTTCTGAGCTGAATGTTAATCTTCTGAACAATAACTGGAAATTGAAATAGAGCCAGTTAAATCCAAAAGGAACTGGCAACAGTGCTTAAACTAACAAGTAATTTGTGGAATATAGCAGCCAGTATGTAGTTAAACACAAGGATTCCAATACTAATGAGCACTACCACAAGCATATAGAAAAACAGGACCATTTTCTATACACACTTTTGATTTGCATACAGGATGCAGTTACATCCAAAATGTATATAGTGTGCAGTACCTTTAATGGTAAAGATTTGAATTAACGACTGTGTATTTTTTAATGAATGGCAATGAGAAGAAGAATGTACACAAGTAATACTGGCCAACACAAATGATCATGATTTCTGAAAATACGTCTGTACAATAAGCATGTGTGACCAGGGTGGGAAATTAACTTTTCTTTTTTCTTTACGTTATGCTAGAATAATGTTTCAAATACCTTACAGAATACAATAGTAGGCTATTTATTAGGCTACATCATATATTATGAGTCAAACATTGTGTATACATTTATTTACATACATTTCATATTATAGATATAAATGATGTATTAGCCTATCTAATACTATAGGCTATGTTAGCTAACGTTTGCTGTCTTTTGATGTTGTTGGTTCACAGACATCAGGAAGTCATGGCATGCAAAGGATATGCCTCCATATTAAAAATGATTACTTTATTCTACAATATGTTACTGTCCAAAAATGTGTGTGTGTGTGGGGGGGGGGGGGGGGCTATGTACAAAAGGTTCAATAATTTCTAAACTATTAATCTGATATGGATGAAAATACCCTCAAATTAAAGCTGACAGTCTGCAGCACTTCAACCTCATAGTCATTATATCTTATATATACAGAACCAAAATAACAATGAGACAACTGATCATTTTGCAGTGGTCTCTTCATTTTTTCCAGAGCTGTATGTATATATATATATACATATACAGTGCCTTCACCAATTATTGGCACCCCTGGTAAAGATGAGTAAAAAGGTCATCCAACTTTTAATTGAAGTAAATTTATTCCGAAAAAAAAAAATCCCTCATCAAGAAATAATTATTTTTAACAAAACCACGTGTACCACAATTATTGGCACCCCTGCATAATACTTTGTACAACCTCCCTTTGCCAATAAAACAGCATTGAGTCTTCTCCCGTAACATCTAATAAGGTCGGAAAATACAGTGCAAGGAATCTGAGACCGTTCCTCTTTACAGAATCTCTCCAGATCATCCAGAGTCCTAGGTCCTCTCTTGTGCACTCTCCTCTTCAGCTCTGCCCACAGGTTTTCAATGGGGTTTAGGTCAGGGGACTGAGATGGCCATGGCAGAAGCTTGATTTTGTGTTCAGTTCACCATTTTTGTGTTGATTTGGACGTATGTTTTGGATCATTGTCCTGCTGGAAGATCCAACAATGACCCAGTTTTAGTTTCCTGGCAGAGGCAGCCAGATTCAGATTTTAAATTTCCTGGTATTTCATAGAGTTCATGATGCCATGTACCCTAAAATGGTTCCCAGGGCCTTTGGAGGAAAAACTTAACAGTGGGGATCGGGTTATTTTCGGTATAGCCATCCTTCTTTTTACGCCAAACCCACATTGACTGTTGGTTGCTGAAAAGCTCAATTTCAGTTTCATCTGACCTTAGAACACGGTTCCAGTCAAAGTACCAGTGGCATTTAGCAAACTCCAGGCGCTTACGTTTGTAGTGAAATGACAGAAAAGGCTTTTTTTCTGGCATGCCTTCCAATTAATTTGTTGTCATGGAGGTGACGTCTAATGGTAATTTTGGAGACTTGATGACCCCAAGATGCTACTTTCCTCTGTAATCCTCCAACAGTGATCCTTGGGGATATTTTTCCTCTCTTACCATCCTCCTCACTGTACGTGAGCGCAAAATAAACTTGGGTCCTTTTCCAGGCAAGTTTGTAACAGTTCCAGTTGCTTTTTATACATTTTAAGTATTGCCCTAATGGTAGATATGGGCATTTTCAGGTGAGTATCTCTTTTTTTATTGCCATTCCCTGACTTGAAGCTCAACACACTTTTCCCTCATTTGATTTGTGTGTTCTCTTATCTTTCCTATGTTGATGTATGAATATGGCTTCTGTGTCACCTCATATTTATACCCCAGTGAAGCATGAAGTCATGGATTGCTTGAAAGTTCCTAAACACTCTGATCAACTTTAAAAAGTAAAATATAAATGGAAAAAATGCTTCAGTTACAATTTGTTCATAAAAATTTCTAGGGGTGCCAGTAATTGTGGCACATCTGATTTTGTTAAAAATAATTATTTCTTGATGAGGTATTTTTTTTGTCTCATAGTAAATTTACTTCAATTAAAAGTTGTATTTTTCTAATTTTTTCAGTGTGAGATTAAGCTAATTCACAAAATGGTTAAATTTGTATAACCCTTTTTACTTATCTTTACCAGGGGTGCCAATAATAGTGGAGGGCACTGTATATAGAATAGAATAACTTTTACAGCAACAACAAAAAAAGACAGACAGTGGGGCAGACCCACAACACACAAACAAACATATCAAACATCCAACAGAATCATTACATCAATCAAGTGAATTAAAGTGCAATACAGCCATGATTTAAAAAATAGTCCCGCTGTCCCGAGATGTCCAGTGTCACCAAGCAGTCCAACACACAAACGCCGCCTCCACGACTCTCCTCCATACACACAGCACCACGGTCTCTGTACACAGCCGAAACTTAGCACCGAACTGCGTCAATCCTCCCAGTCGTCTCCTCACTCCTCCCCCGCATTATGTTCTCCTTCCCTGGCTGCCTTTTGAAGATTCTCTGCACTCCCAGATCAGTCCTGAAATTCCGGTTAAGAGCGATGGTAAACTTTGTTGCTGCAGTCTGCAGATCCATCGGACATTCCCGAGCATATGTTGCGAATGCGTCTCCATGGTGACGACCACAAACAGAATTATATCGACTAGACAATTTGTCGATATTATCAAACGAGCAGCAGGAGTGCCCTGAAAAATCTCCAGCCTGCTTCCCCGTCCCATTACAGACACACAGTGCATGAAAAAAAACAAAGACAAAAGCCCGACACAACAAAACAAATTTTTTTTGTATTCACATTGCTACACGCCAATGTGGCGGGTAGGTTTGATACATTTACCTGACAATTCTGAAATTCTGAAATTAGCGGGTGCTAATTTCCCACCCTGTGTGCGACATACTCTCTTGGCGCAGCTTCCTCTCACTGTACTGTAAAAATCCTTTCTTCCCACTTATTGACCAAACTCGTCTGAAACAACAGGGTCTCCGTGGAGACGGCCGCATCAACGGCCGCACTTCGCCAATCCACTAACCCTCCTTATGCACAAATCAATAGCTCAGCTCTACAGACGGCCCCGATACCTGCCAGATTTATCTTCCTGACATTTCCCATTCACCATAGATAGATCACCTGCTCATGCACCAGTACTGCAAAATCGTAATCGAGTTGGAAATAAAACAAGTTTACAGCACTTATCTATCAGGGTGAAGTGACGAGGGAAGGAGACGGGTAAACTCCCTTTTTCTACTGTGCCAAGAAGTCCACTGATGATGAATTACATTTAGAGCTAAAACTAGAACTGTCTTTCATTATTGTCACCACATATACCGATTTTAAGATAAGCTTGAACTGAAAGAAAATGTGCAATGTTAGATAAACCCTCTTTGATATTAAACTTACAAGGAGACATATGTTGAAATTTTTAGATTGGGGTGCTTTGACCCCCCATCGAGTTGGGGGGAAAGCCGTCTTGCCTGACGCGTGCAAGGGTGTCATGGAGATTGATGGAAATGTCTTCTCTTCCTCAGTTGGGAGTTCTGCCATTTCCTGTTTCAAACCGTCAGCCACAGATGGTACAGCTAATGACTGAATCTGTCAGCACTGGGAAGACAAGAGAGGCGGTCGCTGGAGTGTCTAAGTTAAACACTTTTTAAGAAACCAGAGTTCTACAAAACCATGAGAAAAAACATCCAACTCAACCCTGGTCCAAGGGAAATTCTTTCTACAGAATTTAATTCAGACCAGGCACCTAATCCCTAACCCCTAAGTAAAAGGAAAAATGTTTGTGTTCATGGATTGAAACAGTATCATCTTCCCACTGCAATTTTGAGTAGGTTACAGTAAGCAGAATCTCCCTGAACTATCACTCTTTGCAACCCACTTTATGCAGTACCTACTTGGATCTTAATTATGCAAGCTCCTATAAAAAAATACAGTCCACTGTAATTGCAAACAGTATCCAGGACAAGACAGAGAATCCCATAAAAATCTAAATGTGCATATCCAATTTAACAGCTACCGAACATCAAATACTCTGATGTCAGTACATTTTTTGTAAAATATACAGCTAGCTTTCAGGGAATTACGCAATAATGTGATCAGCCATTTGACTGATTTCAGCTGCCCTCCACACTGGTATGTTCCTGGACGGCATTCACTGGAGAAATTATCATTCTAGTAGCTGATGTAGCGATGCTGAAAAAACGCACACACGCAGAGCGGAAATTAACTGCAAAAAAGCCAGCGATTGTAATGGATGACAACAGCAGCAGAGGGGCATTCCTCCTCACTTTGGGGTGGCACTATGTGCCCCCTTCTCGCCCGAGCCTTTGGATTATGCAGGATTATATTTGAGATGTTTCAATTGGCCCCGAGGATCAATGAAACACTGCATGATGAGTTGGTTAATCACTCAAGCTGAGATTGGGCTCTGTTTACCGCCCTTCTTAAAGCTAAATGATTCTCAACTCATACCAATCTGCAAACAGATATTCGCCCATACATAGCGGTCCAATGTATACCTAGACTGAGGAGGACATTTTGGCATCAGGGACATATATTTACAAAGGGACAAAGGGGGGCAAAATATAGTGTATGTACAAAGGGACAAAAAAAAATTACAAACAAATGTGTAGGCACACACGTACACACATGCACACACTCAGCCTCATCACCTAGAGGCATCGCTCCCCCACTTGGGAAGCTTCCAGCCTTTTAGCTTTTTTTCTCTCTATCCTTTTCTCTCCCTCTCTTTGAATCCAGCTACGGCGGAGGCACATAAACCTTCTACGGAGCTCTGAGCTCTTCTTTTTTTGGGTCAGTTATCACCTGCGGCAGGCTGACCACGGACGCTAATGTGTAACGAAAGGGGCGACACAGCGCGCCTCTTTCACGTGCTCGCCCCTGATACCACAACCCTGTCATGTGAAATGACACGAGAAACGTGAGCAGGGCTACGTTCCTCAAACGCAGGCCCCGGAAGAACAAGCAGGCTGCCGCCCAGGGTCAGAAGAGGTTACAAAGGCCTCTCGTGCAAATTATGTCGGCTAAAGAGGTACATAAAGATATTTTGCATGTGCACAACTCATTGGCCTTATGACATACACACAATCATGCGCACATCAACACACACACGCATGCGCACATGAACACACACAATCATGCGCACATCAACACACACAATCATGCGCACATCAACACACACACGCATGCGCACATCAACACACACAATCATGCGCACATCAACACACACACGCATGCACACATCAACACACACACGCATGCGCACATCAACACACACGCATGCGCACATCAACACACACACGCATGCGCACATCAACACACACACGCATGCGCACATCAACACACACACGCATGCGCACATCAACACACACACGCATGCGCACATCAACACACACACGCATGCGCACATCAACACACACGCATGCGCACAACAACACCAACACGCATCCACACAACAACACACACACACGCATGCACACATCAACACATACACGCATGCACACATCAACACACACACGCATGCGCACGTCAACACACACGCAAGCGCACATCAACACACACACACAAGCGCACATCAACACACACATGCATGCGCACATCAACACACACACGCATGCGCACATCAACCCAAACACGCAAGCGCACATCAACACACACTCATGCGCACATCAACACATACACGCATGCGCACATCAACACACACAATAAAGCGCACATCAACACACACACGCATGCGCACATCAACACACACACACATGCGCACATCAACACACACACGCATGCGCACATCAACGCATACACGCATGCGCACATCAACACACACAATAAAGCGCACATCAACACACACACGCATGCGCACATCAACACACACACGCATGCGCACATCAACACACACACGCATGCGCACACGGCACACAGCTCCAAGGACTAATATTTCTCTCGCAAGTATTGGATTATAATGTAAAAGATTGACTGAACAACGGGGTCATTTTACAAAAGAGATTTGAGAGAAAATACTCTTAAGATTTAAAAATGAAAAAGGATTATGCAAATCGCACATCTCAGAGCTAGATCAACATTCTCACGAATGTGAAATCGCAGATGCCAATGTACCATCTAACAGCACAGCTCAACGCCATTCATTTTAAATTAATCTTACAGTGCTGCATTGCAGCAGGAGGTGCTACCTGGTTAATTACGTACGTACATCTGCATTAACGCACATTCAGTTTAACTGCTTAGCAACAGGGTTTGCATTTGTACAAAGAGGGAAACAAATTAATATGTTTACACTCAGGGTGTAAACTATATCATGTATACTTTCAAACCAAAAAAAAAAAAAAAATCCTCATAAACCCTCTGTCTTATTATGGTGTTTTTTTTTTTTTTATTTTTTTTTTTTATTTATATACTCCCCTATATATTATAATTTATTTTTTTTTTTTTATTTTTTATTATTTTTATTATTATTTTTTTTTTAAGATTTTGATTTTTTTTTTTTTTTTTTAGGAGCGTACCTATTAGCAGGCAATAGCGCAAGGACACCATTTTAGAAGAGAGGAGGAGAGGCATTCTCAAATCCCAAAACATCCATTGCCATTATCCAATAGTAATGCAATGTAGTGTGCTTGCATGGTCCATGCACAGCCTGCAGACTGAGAGCTGATTATGATTACATCAAATCACAGCCACTTAGGACCTTTCTAAAGAATGGAATGGATTGATCTTTTTTTTAAGGAGATCCCTTCAGCATAGATCCTGCTTGGCCTTATCTTGCCATTTCAACGGTGGTTGTTTGAGATTACATTACAGTTCCAACCACTGGGGCTGTCTGGAATATTGTCTGCAACATTTTACCAAAAAAAAAAAAAAAAAACTGAACTATTTATGCTAGCTAGCTAAAGAGGACCAAAATGCAAAAAAAAAAAGATTTTTCAACAGGACAAGTTGTTTGCCAATATCTCATATGAACACAGAGCAAAGGTTAATTTTTCAGGTGATGCATCTATAAATAATTGTTGTTAATAATCCAGTCTCAGGTGTGCAGTCGGGGCATGAATTGCTAATAAAGTAAAAGTGCTTTTCACTTCAAGAGTTCCCTTGTTGCTGGCTTTCATTATTCTCTGCGCCGCCAATTTGTTTACGGGGATCTGGGGGGGGGAGCAGCTGCTGTGGCTCACAATGGCGGCCAATTTTTCTCTACCCCGAGGTCTCCAGAGCTGTAATTAAATCAAAATAAGCCACCCACAGATAGGATGAACTTTGCCTCGACAGCCTACACAAGCTTCATCCCCTCCCCAAAAGACGCGTATTTGGCAACACTGCTTGCACCTGCTGCCGTCTCCTCTGCCTGCTATCAGAACATCGCCGCCGTACTGAAGTCCTTCTCAGAAGATAGTCCGTGGAAACCACTGCAAACGCTCGCTCGTCCGCTCAGATCAGGGCTCTGCCTGCCAATCCATCATCCCGAAAACAAAAACAGCAACGGGCGAGACGGACAGAACAGCACCTGGGGCCTTTGAGTGCATGCCTGCATGACAGTTTGGTGCACAATGCATCTGCCCACTCACACGGTTACTAATTTGGCAAGTTTGTAAGTTCCTCTTTAAGCACTGGAAGGTAGCTCAGGGGCAGGGCCAATTCAGGAGAGACAGAAGAGATGTGGGAATTATCAGGCACCGCTGACCTTCCCAATGCAAAATGAGGTACTAGTGAAAATAACAGAGGCAGACCGGCATATTGCACAAATCTCAGTCCAGCCACTTCAATTATAAACAAGTTCCTGATGTGATATATGTTTAGGTGAAGTGATCACTGAGTCCAGTTTCACAAAACCTGCCTGACTCCACTCCCCCTAACATACATACACATTGGCACCAATAGAATATATTTAACTAGTAATAAAACTACCATTGATTCCAATTTAACCTCCCACTACACACACACACACACACACACACACACACACACACACGCACACACACACACACACAAGATATACCTTTGCCATTGATAGCAGGAGGCTCTCCCAACAGTAGCTTTAGCCTCTTGGCATGGATCTTGCCCTGGTAGTGGGACTGTGCCACCACTGCTGAGGTGAAGGACATGTTGCAGAGCGTGCAGCACTTGTTCTTATCCACATCCCCCTCTTCAGTGCCCTGAAGAAAGAAACGCACAGACAGGGTCAATGTGAATGTCAACAAAACAAAAATTGCATTTGGCGGTCTTGACCTGCCTTGCTTAGAGGCTTTTGAGGCACAATATATATATATATAACAGATTCCTCCTCAAACGGCCAAAGACACACTGCATGGCGCTTAAGGGCAAGCGCACTGACAAGCTCAACCACCACAGCTCCAGAAGACAGCGCTCCACAGCGACTCCCCACCGGATTTCTCATTTTGTTCCCTGTGGGACGTAAATGGGTGCAATCCTGCATGTTCAAAAAAAGCGGCAAGCAGGGTGGAATGACTGCTGATCGTGCAGGGCAATCCTAGTGATTCCATCTGCGCTGCCTGCTACCGAGCCCATTAGACAGCCCACAGCACAGGGTGAGTAGAGGCACCTGCCGTGGTAGATTGATGCAGGGATTTCTGCAGAGGGGAAATGAGAGAAACCAATTAAACCCACCAAGGCTTTCCCATGCAGGACTATATTCTTGGATCAGCTAGCTTTGTGCACAAAGCTTTGAGGCAAGTTCACTGGCAAAAATTGAAAATAAAATAACATTATGAACATTTCAGTGCTACCAGGATTTCCATGATGAATTTTCCTTCTGTGGGGACGGCCAAAATGCCTGAAAGCTCATTGTCAGGATTCATCTTTCTTTCTTTGTGATATGTTTCCAAGTTGAAGCCTATAGCAGGAAGACTATAAAGTTTCTCTGTTGTTTGGTTTGGAGGCCATACACCCCATAATCTGTGCAAAACCATTGGAAATCAGTATTTCCTTTATTTATTTATTCCCGTTTCCTGGCTGGAAAATCTGTTGAAAGCGCTGCAAAACATTGGCTAGGATTCAATCATCATTTGTTCTCAACTCTGACAAACAGTTTTTTTTTATTCACAAAACTAGTTTGGCAAGTTCAGTGATCGTTAAAATGAACTCACAAACTGAGTCTGCGAAGAAAAGTGTACTGCCTGCGTTTACTTCAAAGTAAGTCAAAGTTATCGACAAGTGTTTATTTCATACAGGCCGTAGGCTATAAATGTGTGTGAAATAGTGTATGTCACTATAGCTCTCAATATGAATGTTAACCAGCTTTCAGACCGGCAAGTACTACTCAAGAACCAAAAACGATAGGATACTGGGATAAACGTGTACGTATTTGATATGCATTTAATGAAGCTATATGTTGTATATCAATCCACTTTATAGCTATCCAGTTTCATAATTTCCCAAAATTGCTAAAATGGGGCATACTTGGTCATGAAAAACAGTGCAAAAATGCCCTCCTTCACGATAGAACTCAGGTTTGTGGCCACCTTGCATACGGTACGGCAGAACTACAGCGACTGCCAGTTTCTCTTCTGTTACTCATTCAATGTTTATATCTCACAAAAGGAATTCACTGCAATAAATCTCAATTATCATTTGGCAGCGTTTTATGTCAAGCCAGCCATATTGTGTATTCACAATACGAGACATTTGTTTGGTTGAAAGCGATTTCTCTTTAATGCACTGATTAAAGCTTCAAATGATGCTTTGTGAATTAAACAGGTTTGCATGTGGCATGGTCACACTATTGCATTAATATATGTAGACGTGCGCAAAAAAAAATAAACTGCAAAATGTAGTGTATGCGTTTTTAAAATCTTAACAGCAGGTACTCCCTGAAGTATACTTAGAAACTGAGAAACAATGCACCTTGCTGCATAGAAACTGTGGGACCATCTGCATTCTCTGCTGTGCTAAGCTGAGACTTTTGAATCCCGCTGCCCTACGCCGAGCTCAGAGCTGGGTGCGCTGCGGGCAGGACCCGACACTCGCTTGAACGCTGCAGAATGAGTCACTCGCTCGGTGACACACTCTTTCTCCTCTTATGACCTTGCTCTGTCCTTCAGAGTCCCAGCGCACACACGGTGACCGGGCCGTACTGGGCACCCAAAGCATGTAGGGGCTCAACCACACCGTCTCATATCCTCACATCTGTATGCAGAGTTATGCAGGGGTGTCTGGCTGATAATTAAATAAATAACAGAAATCCAATCAGAGCTACTGTACCAGGGAGAGATGTGACCTCCCCCCGACACCTCTTCCCCTGGCCTGAGAGAAAATAACAACTCCAGGGACCTATCTGTACCAGGAGACCAGGAATTAATAAATGATAGGGGTGGGACGATTCAATCCCATAACGATTCGATTCGATTACGATTCTTTAGGCAAAGGTTCGATGCATCATAATATCTTACGTTTGACCACGATTCGATTCGATAAGATTCGGTTTGATTAATTTAGATACTTTAAAAAAATGTAATAGGTATGCTAATGTGATTTGATACCGATACATTCAGCAGTAATTAAATATTCAATTAGAACCTTACACCAAGTTCACAGCATTATGTTTATTGTTAAGGCATGCCATACATTTTGCAGCTGTCTGCAGCAAATAATGCAGCAATAAACATGACTAACAGTGTATTTTCTAAAGTTGCCCTATTTAGGTTATTGTTTTTCAAACAGTGTCAGACATGGTACCCTAATACATTTCCTTTATTTACAAAATGAAAATGGCAAAATGTATAACAATTACTAAACTTGGCCAAGAAAAATGAAATAGCCTATAGGTTAGTGTCATATAGTACTTTCCTTAATCTTAGTACGATCTAGAACTTCGGTGGAGCAAGATGCCCATCCATCCGTAGTTAAAGCTACTCTCGTAGCGTTTTGCAAGGACAGTCGAACAGTTTTCTTCACCTCTTCATACAGAGCAGGTATACATTTTTCACTAAAATGTTTTCTGCATGGTATATCTAGGTTCCACGACATTCATTAAGTGAATCGGACAGTTAACGTAATAATAATCAATTGAACGTAAGACATTGCAAATAGTCTTACTATTTTTGTTTTTTGTCTCTAACGTCTACTTGATTTTGAATAGAAAATGGTTTAAATTTAAATATCAGAAAGCACTTTACAATTAACTGTCTGGACACGGTATGTGTATAAAAACGAATAAAAACAATTATACAAAAAAATAGAACCGTTTGGCCATTTCTCCAGGAAACTCAGGGGAAGTGTCAATGACTCCCGAGTTTAGCTTGCTAACAAGCTTTCTAACGCGCTTGCTGTCCTTCACGTCAATTGTGTATCGTCGGCTCAAATGGTTTATCATGTTTGTGGTGTTGCCTGTGTATCTGATTTCTACTTGGCAGATCTTGCATATTGCAGCGGTTTTGTCAAGTACACCCTCCTTCTTTCTAAACCCGAAATGCTTCCATACCACTGATTTTCTGTTCGGAACATCGCAAATTCTGTAAGTTTCTGTCTCTTTTGTCGCACTCAGCGAGCACGCAGCTAGCCATTTCGCTCAGATCTGTCTTGATTCCCGCAATTGTCGCTTGATTCCCGCCTGTCCCTACTTTCAACTCACGCTTACGTGGGGGTTGGAGCAGAAACATGGATTGAAGCTGGTCAAAACAGTTTTAAAAGTAGTCGTGTCTCAGAAATATATATTTTAAATAATTTTTGAATAAATTAATACATGTGCACATTCATTTAAAATGCGATATTAATCGATGCTTATCGATTAGAATCTTACAGATCGATGCAGTTGTATTTACACATTCGGATCGATGCATCGCATTGTCCCACCCCTAATAAATGAACAATTAGCACATAAATTTGGACGGAAGTGACTGCGCATAATTACAGAACCGTGCTGTCTGTAGCAGACTGGACACTGCTGCCATGAGAGAATGTGTAGGAATAGGATTTCGACTAAAACAAAAGTGCCACCACACGATGACAGATGGTAAGAGGAAAGTGAGGAATGACTCTGTCACAGACTGAAACTTTAATACGTCTATTTTGGGTGGTTCTTGGCTGAGGATGTCATCTACGTACTTTGCCTTTTGAGCCTGAGAATGTAGAATTGGAGTTTAACTTTATTTACTAACTTTCTCAAGGTTGATTGATACTTCCTGTTGGCACATTTGTATCAGAGTCCGTTTTAAACTTTAAAACTTAAAAAATATGTGAACAATAGTCAGGCAATGCACGAAGCTACACATTTCTTCCACCAATTGATATTAGATTTGCTTATCCAAAACTCATAACTCATCTGGAGCATGACTGATCTAATCTCCACAACACATATAGCTAGGTGTTTCAAATCCTGAAACTGCTGAAAATAATTACAGTGCTTTTTGAAGCAAAATATACCACTGCAGTGCATTCAAAAAATCTGTAATCCAGAGTGATACACTGCATTTCAGCAAAATGCCATCCGCTTTCTCACTCGTGTTAACGATGGCATGATAAATATCTTGATTTGCAAGCAGGAAATTCGCTTTACTGTTAACTTCGGCCCGCGCGCATTCTCATCTTTGCCCAAGAAAAGCAGAGCGAAGGCATATCCTTGCTCGCCTGTATATCCACCCTATAAAAGATGATCTACGACACACTACTGGATTGCACTCATCCGCTGACGTTTCCGCTGCCACGCCTTAAAACGTCGCTGTTTACGATCTCCATTACCGCGGGACCCCGATGAGCCTTGGCGGCTGTTTGGGGAGAGCCGGCCCTGATTCTGCTAACGCCGATACGGCACTGGTTTTTTCTGGGCCCTGGAAAGCAGTCAGCTTCTGTTCTTCTCCCCCCAAGGCAGACGAGGGAAGTAGGACAACGGAGCGGAAGAGTGGCTGAGTGAGAAACAATACATCTGTGCTTAATATAGAACGGGACACCAGAGTGTAATGCTGTTACAGGCTGTGTCTGGGACAGTGCGACAGCCTGGACACATTATTCAGGTCTGCGTTCACCTCTCGCCCATTACCTGGTTTCACCCTACACAAGTGCAATGCAGAAGTAGCATTCTAATCTATGGGACAAGGACAACATAAACCCCTGTGTGTGGCATACAGTTTTGCCACCTGAATACTCCACGAGAAAACAATATCAATAGTGCATATCTGAGACAAAACAGCTTGTTGTAGGAGCCCAATGAGCCCAGCTATAATTACGTAATTGCCTCTGTTGAGGCACCATGATTTGTAACCCCCCCCCAATTCAATCTCTTTAACAAGAGAATACAATCTGAAGACTTTGCCTTCAGTGATAAAAGACAGACTCAGAATACCAGCTTAGCTGGTTAGTTAATTAGATGAGCGAGCAATTGGCCATATGAATTGTCATTACTTGCAATGCGCTGGTATTTCATGTTAAATTAATGTATGGAGAAGAACAAAATAAATCAATTGGAAATTGCTGTACTCTGCAAAGAGAAAAACTGCTTACCAATCCTCAAATGCCAATGCAAAAAAAAAAAAAAAAAAAAAAAAAAAAACTGATGACAGTAATTTGTCAAGCAGGGCTAAAAAGCATCCTGCGCTAGTACAATGGGGTTTTTGCACAATAAATAAACCAGGCTTTAAAGAGGCCTGCAACTGTGAGAGAGGAAAGTACTATATTTGACTTTAGGAAGGAAATTGACCTGACAAATATATAGGCGAGCAGTCGGAGCTTCTCTCAACTCCCAGCACAATGAATGGAATGACAGGCAGCCCTACTTCAAGTGCGAGAAGCTCCACTCAGCGTTAAAGATTTACCCTGCAGTTCTGTGCTACCACTGTTTGTTTGAGCTAGTGAAAAAAACGGCAAACAAAATGGTTTTTTAAACTAAAAGCTTTATTCAGATTTTTCTGGGTTTTCAAATGTATGCTCTCTTGATGGCAGCGAATATTAAATATTCTTCATGAAAAAAGCAGAACGCCAGCAGCTGAGATAGCCCTGTCCATGGCACCCTATTTTCCCCTCAAAAACTTTTGAGTCCTTCTTAGGCAAATGATACCACTGACCACAAAATGTTTCTATGCGGTTGGCCGGTTGCATTTGTTTGTTTCTCAGCGATGGCTAAATGCTAAAGATGGTGGTCCTTCAATGCCAATTCTTCATTCATCTGCTTAAAGCAAAAGAGCCAGTGCCAGTGAGCCTGGGGAGATGTCCCCTCTTGAATCAAACAGGGCCATATGATACGATTTGGTGACTGTAGTTGTGCCAATGCCCCAGAAATGGACTGTCCTGAATCCAGCTCTGGTTTTATTCAGTTTTAACTCAACAGTTAAAGGGGGCAAGTTAAGTATACTTTTGGGAATGTACTGCATGTGTGTGAATGACGCTGCAAGGTCAAAAACACTATAAAACTACAGCTTAAATAATGTAAAAACCACATTGTATACGTAGCTACTTAGCACACTATCACTTTATGGGGGCTCAGTTTTCTATCCAGATAATTACATTTCAAAAGAATTGTTTAAAATGATTATTTCCTATTACATTGAAATCCACCCACATCCCCCCCGCAAAACCATCACCATCTTTTGCTTAATAACACCCCAGGACCCATGATTTATTCAAAGAAGAAAGAGAGAGAACAAAACATCACATTAAATCTAATTATAAACGTAAGAAGTAAGGAGAACGGTGATTGATACAGATTACCTCTCGACATGGTTTGAAAACATTAACGCGCGAGCGGTTTCGCTCTGTCACTGCAATGCAGATGCGTCGCGCACAGGAGCCGCTCGCACGGGTGTCGTAACGGGGGAAAGAGATTGCGCAACGTTTTCTCCTTCACACCCTGAGATGCAGTGAAATGGGTGTGTGAAGCCACCTCATCCCTCCACACCTTCTCACCCGGGCAGATTGCTTCAAACAGCTCATTATCCTGAGGAAGATTAGTGAAGAATTACCTATCCTGTTCTCTGGGGCTGCAGTGATACTGGGAGTGAGGATGATGAGATATTTTCTAAAATGGAGAGTAGCAGAACATCTTTACTCAGCCATCCCAGACATGGCCTTTTACTTTAAGACAACAGATAATGATATTCATAACATTTCCGGACTAGTAGCAGTAGGCCAGGCAACTCTGCATATATGTATCATAAGGTCCGCTTAGAATAGCCGCGAGAGCACCGCTGAAAGGGTAATCCGAACGAGGGCTGGAAACAGAACGGATACCGATGACCATTACAGAAAAAAGCGCTCTCTCATTTGTGTCAAGAGTGCGTGACAAGTGCTTTATTGAAAATTCATAAGTTCACGGACAAATCCATTTTTCCCTCCAATTTAAAAACTCCGGCTCACCCACGCTCGGCTCACTCCTATGACTTGTCCGATGTGTACCTTTCCCCAAAACTCCCAGACGTGTGCAGCGCGGCAGAGCCCGTCAAGCCTTACATAATTCTCCCTGCATACTAAAAGCAAAGATGGGCATTAAGACTGGTTCTGTGCTGGCATGTGTAGGGCCCACCTGCGCCACTGCAATGCCTGTTTGTGGGTGATGGATGACACCTTCTCAGCCAAAGACACCCACCCACTGCTGAGCCACACCCCTGGTAGCCACCGATCAAGGTCATTTGGTGCACCAGCTGGATCCCTTACACTGTCAAACCCTGCTCTGCGTAAGAAATATCGATACAGACCAGCTCATAATTTATCCCTTTCCAAGTCCTTGTCCAACCTGCAGTCAGAGATTATTTAGCATTTGTAGCATTTATATTTTGATATTTTTAGAAAGCCTTTCCTATAAAGTCTGTGTTGCTGCTGCTCCGTGCAAACAAGCTGTGTGTGGGTTTCTCAATCTGGAACACGCGGAGCGATTTGTGCACTACGTGAGCAGGGTGTTTATTTAAAACTGGAGATTTTGAGGAGATGGCTTTACCGTTACAGATCTATGAACTGAAATGTTCAATTTTTTTTAATGGCTGATGGCAGCTTCATTTGTTCAGTTGGAAGGCCCATCTGGCGACGAGGAGACTGGGGGAGGGCGGTCTATGTCATCGGCACCTGGTCCATCTAGAACGTGCCATTTTCCTCCCTCGTAAAAAATCATACATTTTCTCCAAAGACTCCTTTGCAACGCTGACCTTGGAAATTAAACAAGCGACGGTCGCACCCCGAGGAAAATTAAAAGCGCCAGGGGGTTAGAATGCCCCCCCCCACTTAACCGCCTCTCTCCCATCTTCCCACTCCCTCTGAATCACCAATGGAGACTCCTCCTTCAGAGCGGCACGACTGCCTCAGACGGACAGACGCGCCTGCAGTCTGTTACGCACCACTGCGGGAGGGGTCCAGGCCTCCGAGCATAAGACCGCAGTCACTTTCATGTACAATCACGCGAGTGCACTCCACCTGTGCCATTTCAAATCAATGTACAGTACTTATGACCCCTTTAGTCCAGTGGGATTCCACCATCTAAAACAACAGCATACACAAAGGCGCACCAGTAGACACGATGTGCATGTGCAAGTGCTTGACATTGAATAAATACTGCTTGACAGTGCACACGGCAACGAGCACATCAACATCAAAGTAAGCTGCCTACAAGGACACAGAAATATTCTTCGGAAAAATGTATTAAACTAGACAGTTTACATTTAAAACAACCTGCATGGACTTTTGTACCATCAGTATCCATAGATACTGTATGTGCATTGTTTTGATACAAGAGAAATATGCATCCTTAATTAGGTGAAGTCACCTCTGTCCCAAACAGGAACACGGGTTGGGTCAGGTTGGGTCAGGCTGGGACACTGATTCAGGACTCTTGTCTGTGTAATCACCCTTCTGATATGTGCCCAGTTAGCGGTGCAGCGCTTTCCCCAGGGGGCACGGAGAAGGGCCACGCCCGTTATTTAGGTGGTCAGAGTAGGAGGCAACAAAAGCACCCGGCAACCCAACGCGCTTCTGCAGTTTTACAGAGCGTGACACAGACCACACCACTCTGCTTCTAGCCCATAAAGCTAACTAACTGGTGATCCATCTGTGACTGTGATGTAACACTTAACATTTTATTTATGTTCAATATCTACTTCATCTATTTTCAGAGACAGACAGACTGAGACAGAGACAGAGACAGAGACAGAGACAGACAGACAGGCAGATAGATAGATAGATAGATAGATAGATATAAAGATAGATAGATTTTTTGATGCTTTTTTTCATATTCTGTGATAGAGGTAGATATAGAATATGTGTGGTACCTGATGTTCTGATGAAGGCTTGCTAGCCGAAACGTGAACACTGTGCTGTATTAAAAATGCAATTTAAGAGCACTATACTAAGTGTGAGAGGCTCATTTTGCTTTATTGTGCAATTTTTTGACTCCGCACCTTGGGCTATTTGACTGGAGTGTGTGCATTTCCTCGGACACCTCAAGTGTGGCTGATCTTGCAAAGCAATCTCAGTTTAATAGAAAGATGACACATATAGTGACAGAAGAATGTCAAAGCTGCAGAGTTGCCTGGCCTACTGCTACTAGTCTGGAAATGCTATGAATATTATCAGGACTGCATAATGAATATGATTGTAATGCAGACAGCAAGAAAGCATACTGAGTTTACAAATGATCATTTTTGTCCAGAAGTGATGAATGCCTTTAGAATATCCATTCCCCGAACTAATTCACAGAACTAATTCTCAAAAAAACAGCATGAATGGCTCATCTCTTAATCAGTTCAGCCACTCTCTCCGTAGAACAAGAATGTATTATTCATAAAATTTAAAACAGAAAAAATGCATATGTAGAGAAACTGTACACTTAACTGCACCAACTTGTACTAGTGCAATTCCCATTCGTCAGATTCTCACGTGAGGACCCGCCCCTTGTCTTCTTGAGGACGGGGTCAAAGTTACCTGGCATACACTAACCCATTTAACCTCTAGGAACATATGATCATTTGGATTATGCACAAAAATGCATCTGTTTATGTGTCAAATAGCAATGCAATTTTGTAGTGTTTCAATTTCAGTTTTGGTCTGTAATCCGCAGGCTGCAGTTGAACTATTGACACATGGTCATATTGTTGTAAAAAACAAAACAAAAAGGCACTATTCCGGACTGCTGTTACCTTACAGGTGAGGTAATGAAAATATCTGCTTTTGTGGCACAGAACTGATACTGTGGATAATGGATAATGGTGCTACAAAATGATATTAAATTTTCCTGTAAGCCAAGTTATGTCTTTGAAGCTGTGAAGGAGAACAATTGAGCATAAGTACATAGCACATTACAGTATAGAAAATGGCTTAATGATTGCACATTTCTTGATGGAACACTTAAACTACGCTATACATGTCTAGCCACTGATCTATGAAATAAAGATCGGTAGGCCTAAAAGCCAGTTAGCCAGTGGGTCTGCGAGAGACAGTTATTTTTTTTAAGAAAAATTTAATTATGCATAAACAACCAAAAACATTTTTACTAATGGATAAAACTTCTTGATTTATCTTCCCTGCTTCACTTTAATTCAAGTAATCTTATATTCATTAATTGTTTTAAGATCTGTTTTAAGGAGGGAGCAGGGGAGTAGGGGGGGTGAGTTAAGTAGCTCGAGAGCTGTGTGATACAAAACAGGAAAGATTTGGTCCTGCAAATGGGTACTACTGCACAGAGCATTCTCCATTACATACCCTCAGTCAAAGCTGGGACACAACCAGTGTGATGAAGAGTAAACGCCATAAAGGTGGACAGAGCAGAGCAGCCTACTGCTGTGACAACAGCGTCCCAATAATATAACAGACCCCATTACCCATCATGGGAATCAGCGCTCCCATCCCACAGTACAATGTGCTAGTCTGCTGACTGATAATAGTTACAGAGGGAAGATCTGGTGGGTAGACGGTGGGGGTACAGGGGGTTGTGAAGCAGCCAGAAGGGAGGTATCACCTGAGGCTGGCTGTCAGCTCGTATGCCATTTAAACATTATTATGACAAGGCAGCGGAAGGGGGGGGCATGAACCAGAGGTGAACTGCCACGCTTCAGGGTCAGAGCCCTGTCTGCACCCCATTAACGGTCCCTCTCAATCCTCACCATGGCAACTCCAACCACAAGAGGCAAAAGGCCTTACAAAGTCTCTATACAATTTCCCCAAAACAGTTAATTGTTGCAGTCCTTCTGAGTGTTTCAAGCACGCATCAGGCCTGTTAAGAGACGTACTTGTCAGATGGACAAGAAGGTCTAAAGACACTTGTCTCTCAGAGAAATGTGACATCTAGGAAGTACGATTATTATTATTATGAACAAAAAAATTTTGGGTACATCTGAGGATCTAAACAGAACAATCTGAATAGAGCATGGATGTGCCTCTGTGTTCATGAGGAGATGCAGGCTGTGACAGATCTACCATACAATAAGAGTGGAAGGAGGCTCTGTAAAAGGTGACATAATTGGAGGTCTCCAGATGCATTCGGCTCTGCTTCCGCTGACTCGGCGCCGGCACATGGCCCCCGGCTCTGCCTCGTCAGGCAGATTGTTAATTACATTAATCGTGTTACGGAGAGCATTCAGGACGTCGCTGCTACGTTTCGCTTCCCGTGGAAGATTTGCAGTGCTTATGGGCGTCTGTAACAACATGTGCACTGGGGGTGGGGGGGTGGTCTGTGCGGAAATGATAAAGGACTGTGGAATTCACTGTGATGCGCCATCATCTGCACGGTCACGGGGAACAGGTTGCCGCGCCGACCGTGGCTGGATTAGCCTCACGCGCTTGTCAGTTAGCATCAGCTCAGTCGGGGGCCAGGCGTGTGAGGGGCTTGGCTCTACACTTTGTGTCACCCCCCCAGGGACGCTCCCTCGTATTTTTAGATGCCACCACCTTGCGGGCATGCACAAGGCTGTGGCCTGGTCTTGTTGGATCTGTGAGTCATAGCAGATACAATGACAGCCAACTGCAGCAGGGCAGGAGAAATGTTGCCTTGAAGAGGAAAGCCCCAATCGTGCATTCAGAAGAAAAAAAAACACGAACAGGCAATGATATACCAACAGATATAAATGTAATACTTATTAATTAACGCCGCATAAATCAATACAACACAATCAAGCTCCCTCTGACACTCGTGTCGTTGCCTAGCAACATACTAACAACCAAAAAGAGAGTGCTGAGTTTCTAATATAGATAGGGCCCACAATTTTTTACACAGAATTGTCTAATACAATACATTGAGCTCTACCCATAAGTGTCAACAAACTGCGCTGTGTTCCTTCCCATGTTCCTGATTAGGTAACTGAATGATTAACAACATAATGGTTGTGGATTTGCACACCAATATTCGCCAAATTACCCTTTTTAGCATTGGCATGTTAAACAATAGCAGATCTTTGAAGTCACACATTTAGGAAAATACGTAGTTCAGCCGGGTTTTAAAATTCTGCAATTCACGGAATGATCGTTTGACACGTGGATTGAAATAAAGGCTTCGGTGACCCCTTGGTGATGGAGGACAGAAAAACAACACAAGATTTTCTCCAGGCCCTAGATTGAGAAAGCACTAATTGAAAAAAGTGTTTAACAGTGTTTAATGGAAAACAGAGCACGTCTGCCAACAGGGAGACTTCCAAGACCCATTCAGGAGTGTTGTTACACGCAGTAACTCAAAGATCTAGGCCGATAATGTTAGCGCGCCCTGCACTTTCGGTGCTACTGAAATAAGAGCTCTCCTGTCCCTGGAAAGTTGAAGCACGGGGGTTGATTTAAACACTGCTAATTAAACAGAAGTGGGGCTCAGAGGGGATATTTAATCAGTGCAAAAGTTTTCCCCAGTCGCTAATTGTATCCACTCTAATGGCGTATGCATCGAGTTACAGTCTTAGAAGCTGGGGAAGATTTTAAGTGTCCTTGGGGGGCCATGTACCTATTAGTAACCAATGCCATTGGCTTATTTGTATAGAACAGATGGACAGGGTAATGTTCCTCTCTGCTGCTGCTCCACACTACACTGACTACTGAGGTATAGCAGCTGATTACATTGGTACCCAGCCTGTTGCTGGCATAGTGACTCAGGCCTGGTAGACTGTGTGAGTTACCTTTGTGACACTAGCAAACCGTCTGCATAGGTAACTCGGTTACAACAGGCTAATTGGACAGCAGCTGTGTCGCAACCCCCACATATTCCTATAGAAATTTGGCTAAAACTCTCATAGTGCTTTCTAATAATGGTGAATCAGCGTTTTTAACATGACTTAATAGCCATGTGGTGGCTACAGTAGTGCTTCATACTTGATAGTACACACCTTTCAGCATTTGTATCCTTATTATTGAATCAATCTCCTGTGCCGTTCCCCTAAAATAGAAACCCTGGCCCCGGGACATTGCAAGATAAAAACAAATGTTGTTTCCTCTAAGAAAACTCAATATTCAAGCTACATCAGAATAGCCGACAATGTCACAGCGACTCCGCTGCAAGGCGACAAGCTGGTCAGCGCCGCAGTAGACATGTCGGATACTCAATGCCAGCATTGTGTGGGAGTGCAATGCCAGCCTTTGTCACCATGTTCTGGAGGGGTGAAAAGCAATAAATACTGCCAACAGCAGCCCCATAAACACTGAGCTGGCATCTCAAATAAAAATGACATACTTCCTATAAGAGCATAAACTCCCAAAAGATAAAACAAGAAAAAAGGACTAAATCAAACTGCAGGGAAGTGATTGTTATCCATAAAGCTTTGGTCGACACATCTGAACTTTTCTCAGCTCCCACTCCTTCACTCTCGGTGAAAGTAATGTGCAAAGAGCTCAAATTCCCTCCGTCGCAGTGAAAAAGTGCATTAATACATTAATAGTCCCACTGCACGAGACGTGGGTGAAGGTCCACTGGTGCTGTTGTTTTTGGAGACTTAATAGTCTGACGCGCCGTTGAGACGCACCGCTGGCTTTTCAATCCCGCACGAGCGCTGAGCATGGAGGTACAACAGCTGCTACAGTGACCCGGCGCGCTGCTCTGCGCACCGATGTTGAGAGAGCGCGTACGGGACGCACACAACTTGAGCAGGAGATGCTGATTCCTCCCGACTGCCACGCAACACATCTTTAAACCGTCCTAAAAGGTAGCGTACTGGAAAAATAATTGCTTTCACCTCCGCTTAATTCCCCTCAAGCCCCCCGGTTTGGAAAAGTGCTGATTTGGAGCAAGCCTGTCGAGTACATGAGCAGACATAAAAACAACCTTTATGCTAATCCTCCAAGTGTAAGCCAAGCAGTCATAACAACACGCAAAGCCATAATAAAACCGCCACGAAGGCACGGTCCAACTTCACTGACTGATTTTAAGCACACAAGCAAATTGCAAACTGCTTTAAAAATTATACATCATTCAGGGGGAAAGGACACTCCCATATGCAGAGTAGAAATATTTAAATGGGAAACACTTTGAAACATGGACCGTGACCGAATATGATCCCTTCATGGCCTCTTCCACAGAACTGTGCACTCATCCGACAATTTCAGGAAGTATCCCTGAAGTAAACTTGTAGTAGAAGACATAGAGCTTATATGAAATATATTATGAACTACTCTCTTTTTATTTTTGTTAATTCTATCTTCCTTCATAATCTACACTTTGTAGCCGTCATCATATGTAAACTGACTGATATTCTCAATAAAAAAAAAAACATATATATTATGAACTACTTCCTCACAAGTTTGGAAAGAGTTTTGCAGGATTTCTTTCGCACAATGCTTGCAAAGTGAGGAGACAGGGCACATAGTAGACAGGGGTCTGAGTGGACAGGGGGCAGGGAACAGGAATCATATTCGATCACGGCCTCGGACACCTGGTTGGTTCAGCCTTGTAACGAGACAGCCAAACAAGGCCTCCCACAGAGGGTTAGGAAGAAAGAACTTGTGGAGAATCTGTATATTTGCATTTGCTTTTTGCAGAGGCAGCCAGCCTTAAGTAAAAAATCTAATTAACCAGTGGTCTAAACATACTATTAAACACAATGCTATTAGTTGCTAAACCGCATATATTTTCTAAAATAACAGCACTGTCGGGAATTACAGAGGAATTACCGTGCCGGTGTTAAATCCTAATGTTAAAGATTATTATTGTGTATATTAAAACATGTCATAATGGTTAGTCCGAATAATATTGATCATAGCCTACTATTGATCCATATTACCTATTCCTTGCTCGCACGCTTTAACTACACACGCACGAGCATGTCTGTTTTGCCATCATATAAGCAATCCGCCAAGGTGGAAAAGCAGGCTTTTAAAGGGAATGGGATATGACATTTTGATTGGTTTAGTGCATGTTACGCCCAAGACACACCTATAATTAACAAAAATAATAAGTTCAGCCCATTTGCACCTTGCACCATACTTAGCGCTCAAATAACACGCCGTCTAACTAGCAAAAGTGGACTTGGACACGCACTAAATGCACTTGCGCCATGTGTTTTAGACCAAGTGCTAAGATCACCAATATAGAGCCCTATGTGGTGTTTAAGTAGACAGAGGTTATTTTTCTTATTTGGCCTGCAACCCCAGATATCAACAGGCAAGGATTTCACCGTGTCTCCCTGTGAGAAACTCTAATCACGCTTTCTGATACTCCAGATGAAGTGGAGAGCAGACAGGCAGTGGAAATCTCCCCTCTGATCACTGTGTTTGTGAGGCCTTATCAAGCCAGTGTGACATCTCCCAAATTGATAGATGGCAAGCGGAGATAATTCCAGCAGTCGGCCCACGCGACCTGACATGGCAAACACAGCCTTGCTCCCCCCACATTATTATAGGCTCCACAGACCGGCAGCCTGCACCTCTCTATTGACAGCCTTGAAATAACAAAAATCTAAAAAGTAAAAACAAATCAAACATGTCACGACGAAAAGATCAACGAGCTGACAATCTTCTGCCATCGTTGCACATCTCGAGGTGCATGTGTGTGGTAATGCTCAAGGAATGCGTTTCCTCTTAAAGGCAAAAACATTTAATTGATAAGGCACAGCAACTGGAATCTCAGTCAAGGTTCAAAGGGTGCACCTGAGATATAGCTTAGAAAAGCAGCGCGTGGAAAACCTTCATAAGATGAGAAGTTATTATCTCATAGAATATAGAAACCCTTATTTTAGAATATGGGAGTGACATCACTTTTTGCAGCAAACTCACTTCACAAAGACCTGCGCTGCGCAAAAGAATGAAATGGCTCAACCCCCTCACTTCAAATCCAAGGACATGCAGATGGGACGCATTGAGGCTCTGAGGCCACAGCTGATTCCTACATGAGCCAAAACCATATAGCGTTAATGAGTTATCCTGTCAGTCATGAAACTCAGGCTTTTCCATAATGAGCAGATTCCAGCCTTCATCCTTCCATTCCTCAAGCATGCTCATGCTGTCATAATGCTCACTACCTACCTACACATTACATTCCGACCGCTCACCTACACATTTCATTCCGACCACTTACCCACACATTTCATTCCGACCGCATACCCACACATTTCATTCCAACCGCTAACCAACACATTTCATTCCGACCGCTTACCTACACATTTCATTCCGACCGCTTACCCGCTGCAATCCGCCGACACAACCCAACTGTGTTCCTCTTTATAAGAGGAGAGAAAGTTTATGGTTGTTTTACATAAAGGAGTTGAACTCTCAATGCATCATTTTCATTCGATGGAAACTCATTCCGACATTCCGCATCTTTGAGTTTCATCGGAAAAGGTGTAGCCATAGCGATGAGTTGCACAGAACAAAAAACGGAGCTGTGGAAAACTTGATTTAAGCGATGCATTATTTATGTGCTATCTGCTGTACTCACAGAAGATAAGTGTTAGTGCAATGTAAAATATAGAGAGAAGAAAAACTGAAAAAATGTTCTTACATTATCTGTTCTGAGTTTCTTGGCAGGGCAACCTCCATCCGCTGGATGCAACATGTAATACAGCCGGACTTTGTTCGCATGTTTCCGACTCTAGGAAGCAAGAGAGAGAGAGGAACAATATGACAAACAAATTCTGACATGTTCAAACTGTACTGTCACCATTGTTCAGGAAAATTCAGAGGAATAGCATTGAGACTTCAGTGGATCTGAAGTGAGTTAAGTAACATACAAAACAGCACTTGCCTTAAATACTTGTGATAAAGAAATATATTTTATATTATTAAACATGGACATTCAACCATAAGCTGCAGTGCAGTGGAGAAATAGAGTGGATTACAAAATGCCTCTCCCACCGATAGAATAACTCCATAACACTATGGTCCCCACAGACTGACAGACAGACAAACAGACAGGCGTTGGTCACCCCCTATTGGCAAATGTAATGTCAGAACACTCAAGTGCACATCAGTTGAATAGGAGCAGTGTTAACGCATGTGTTCAGAGTAGAAGCACGGCAGACTCATCCAGAAGCAAGGCATGCTCACCTAAAGCCAATGAATAATGACAAGCCCTGTCATTCATGCTTCGACACCTCTCCAGCTCGGGCCAATATGCTGGAGTTTTTTTCCCCAATTTTAAATTCACGCCATTTCAAATAGGGGGAGGGGTGTCTGTAGACCAGGCGTACAGAGGCAGGAAAGGCAGGATTGAAGAGGGGGTCGAGTGCAAGTGAGATGATCACTATTCTGGGATTTGTCCTCCTTCTGACAAGCACCTCGCAGAACCTCAGAGGAAACATGTGGACCCGTGTGTGGCAGAGTGAAGCACGGGTCGATCTCAGAGGGAACATGTGGACCCGTGGACACTCAGTTACAACATAACCAAACACTCACCCATGTTTATCTCTCTGTTAGTATTTTGGACGTACACAAAGCCTGCTTTGATCTCTTCAGAAGAAAAAAATATATTAAAAAACGGATAAGCTCAATTCTCTGAAAGCAACAGTCAAGGTATTGAAGCTGAAATGAACAGCACAGAAGAAATGAAACAATCATTCAGGAGCCTTTCCAATTTTCCCTTTTGAGAGAAGAAATCATTTCCTTTCATTCCTCTTCTTGAATCAATACGCTATAGCTAATAGGATATTGTTTTTTTCCCTTTAATTTGGGTGCAGTATAGTGTTGCTGAAATATAGCTCTAGTGCAATCATGACTTAACTGAGGGAATAGATGTGTCTAAATAAAGATGCATGATGATATCTGGGTCATATCTGTATCAATAATAGCGTAAAACAAATGTATAGGCATCTGCTGATAAGCTAAGATTATGGTAAATATGGTGGGCTGATATGATGATGCAACATACATGTGCCAGAGAGGCATTTCAATGTGCTGCTGATGCTGTAAATTGCTGTAAAAAGTCATACTCAAAAGTAGCCTAGTCATAGACGTCTGTACTTCTTTTTAATATTTATTTTACAATTATTTTTACCACCCAAACTCATAGGCAAAGCTATAGGGAGCTCTCTAGATTCATAAGCAAGTTTAAATATTTTCTAATACGAGTTAAATTTGTTAGATTTTTCAAAAGCGTGTGTATGCGCTCATCTGGCACTTGTTCAATGAATGTGAAAACTTGGTTCCTGTTTGCATTCATGCTGTAATGCAAAACAGGGAGCTATGCCATCGTTATCGGGCAATGTGGCCAGCCAAACATCTGCTATTGATATCGGAAAATTCCATATTATGCACCCCGAATTCTTAGTATACCTGTGTAGACCAGGTGACTTATTCCAGCCTACCACTGCCCATAACTGTGGCAGCACATCCTTGAATTGATGGGAAATTTCTGGAACGACAATAAGGAGGTTCAATTAAGAGGCAGCTTTTTCCTTTGCTAATGGCAACAGTGGACAGTGGGGTGATATGCTGGCACTAATGAGGACATTTTATTTTAGCAAGACAATAGTGACTGCAAACAGAGCAGGGGACATCTAAATTGGCCAAAAATGCCATGCAGAATATATAAAAAAGTAGACACCGTGGCAATAGGGAATCTGTTTTCAGGTGTCAGTACGGGAGAAGAAACGAAGCAGGTTTGGGGGATTCGGGGATTTAGATGGTGTGAAGGAGGGCAGGAGGAATGGGTTTGGTGGCTCTGCAGGCTCACCCTGATGGGGCGGGACATCGCCACCACTGGGCAGAATGATTAGTAATGCTGTTTCCAGTGGGGTGGAACTGTGGAGCTGGAAATTACAAGGATATATCATCCAACTCCCGATGCCTAGTGGTTTGTCCAGAGCTGGATACGGGCCATGCCGACTACGGGGCTTATATAAGCTGACACAGCTCCACGGGCTGCTTGTAGTTTTGCTGTGTTGTTTTGACTATCAGCACACCAAGGACACAACGCGTTCCAAGGAGTTCCAGCTTTTCGCTCATCCGCCATATCGACCGTGAGAACTGAAAAGAGGCCCTCTTTGCCCACGTGCCTGGGGAAGAGCCAGCTTTCAATCCACACATTTCATGTGAGCCTTCAGATGTTTGCACTAATTGGGTCTGTACAGGAGGCAGCCCCGTTCTTAAGCAGCTGATGATTTAGAGCCGGCCTGCAACCTTTTTGACTGCAGCCCTTGAGGAATACAACAGAACAGTACACATGGTATCTGAAGTCAGATTCTACCTGCGTGACTTGGACTGGGTCAGGAAACTTCGCTCTGATGATATAAAATGTCGTTTAACTACAGGTTCTTTAGACTTGAAAGATATTCAGCTCCATATTTGTAACACTGAACATTTGATCTCCTGACTGTTGAAGCCAAAATATTCCATGCTGATGTATTTGAGAATATTGATTAAGAGATCATGACCAAGTACGTTGAAGTGGCAATGGGTTTTCTGTAATAGGTAACTGCAACATAGTACTAAAGATTCCTACGACCAACCCATACAAAAATATTTTTGCGTCAAACCTTTGGCATTGCTGTCGCAGGCTTGCGGCAAGCTCATTATTTTCACATGCAAATTAGATTTGTGGGAACTGCCATTGTTGCAAAAAGTTCACCAGAATTTCACCAGTACTGGCAAAGTCTGCCAAACCCCTGGCAACATTTTGTGGGAAACAATTTAGTTTGTGGCAAATGCGCTACATGTTAGCTGCAAGTTTGCAGCAAACTATCCAGTTTTGTAAAGGAACACAGGAGCTGAGTATACTATGATCCAGGGTTTAGCACTCAGTGCTTTCTGCTGGATTCCTCAGCCACTCCATGTTTACAATGTACGCAAAGCTCGCCATATAAATGCAAGTCGCTAGTCCTCCCAGCCTTTCGTGTGGTTTTACGGAACTTTCATGTCCGAGAGCCACGCGTCAGGCTATCAGTGAGCAGAGTTAACCTTTATTTCTATTTAATAGAAATCCCTCTGTGAATGTTTGGTGAAAAAGTCTGTCTTTGCCAGACAGTTTTCAGTTTTCAAAGTCCTTTTTTTTGTTCCTCTTTTAATTAAGTGCCAAATTGCTCCGGCTGTTGCTCGAATGGATCACTGCAGAGCACACCATCAGGATGAAATTAAGAACAGCGTGGACTAATTGATGTGACTTGGGCTGCATTCTCCCAAGCTGGGATCTAGCCAGAGGCGCTTAATCCGCGAGCAACACCTGCAGTCTCCTCCTATTATTGTTTCCAGCATTCATTTAGCTTCACTCGTGTCATGGAAGTTATTGCTCATATTCCAGTCCCATAATATTCCATTTTCAAACTGAAAAGCCCCTTGCTCTCTTTTATTAAATTGGAATTGCAGATGCTATCTCACAGCCTAGAGCTAATAACCCCACCAAACTGCCAACAACAGGCCAACGCTACCGGAGCAGAATTTTTGCACAAGTTTTGCTAAAGTTTTTTGCACATCCATAGTGCACGTATAAATATAAAAAAGGAGTACAAAAAAAAACTTTAAGAATTTAATCTCAGACCTGTTTTCTTTTTTTCTGATATCAATCAATTTTCACTTCCCTCAATCACACACCTCAAGGGAAATATGTTGGTTTGTAGTCTACTGGATCTCTCCTCTCCTTTAATCATTGAACAAGTGAAATGAACATGTGGGAAAGAGTTCAAACTTTTGACAGCCTTCCTGTCAATGTGGCTCTCACTGCTTTCTCAGGGGAAAGTGAATACCCTTAATTTATTTAATGTCACAATAAAGCAAGAGGAGGATGTGTGTGTGCGTGCGTGTGTGTGTGTGTGTGTGTGTGTGTGTGCATGTGTGTATACATATGCATATGCATATGCGTGCATGCGTGTGTATGTGTACTGAATTACTTTAGTCATTTATTCCCCTTCTTTTCCACGGAAACGTCAATACTCGTTTAATGCATGGCCACATTGTAGGGAAAGTTTTGCATAACACTGAGTCGTGCCCTTTGTTCAAACCCTGAACCAAAAACTTACTTTGCCTGCTGACAAAGTTAGCTACTCCGTTTTCATAACTTTGGAGAAGTAAAAGTTAAACTTAATTTCCATTTATTATCTTAGGCAAAACCACAATTAATCATCAGTCATTTTCAGTGTGAAAACTATTTAAATCTGCAATTCTGCATCAAATAGTCATGGAAGTGATATGGAATAAATCACCCATATCATACCAGAATGCAGCTGTGGACCGATACGATTTCTGATTCACATTAGTGATTTATCCTAGAGATGTCTGAAAAAAAGGTTAATAAAAATATTATTCATGCAAGAGGCATTATCAATTCTGATATATTGAAGACAAGAGTGTTTTGTTTCAGGACAAATAGTTTTTAGAAAATAAAACAAATAAAAAATAAATGGTATAGTAAAATCAAGCTTTCAGGCAATCTCAGCAAACCAGCTCAATGCATAATAGATTGGAAAGTATAATTTCTAGCACACCATCTCTTTTGGGAAGCATTTCCAGTAATTTGAATTGCTAAAAAGCCTGGTGCACTGCATAGTATATATGTAGTATATATGTCTTAGGATGTTCTACCCAACTAAGATCATATTCATTAAAAAATCCCAGGATATCAGTAATACCCCTGTGCATTATTTCCTAAACTACTCTGAGAAAATATTTTGTTCAGGTAAAACAATATGTGCTACTGTGCCTGATTAAAAATGTACAAACTGAACATTGGAAGATGTAAGACATGTAAACACATGACTATTGCATTTAGGTACGTATGTTTTACTTATAGGCACTTCATTTTTATGGGAGATAAATAATGAAACTGTCAAATCAGCTCAGTGCAGCCAAAAATATAATGACCCAAAGCATAATGCATTCAAAATGGAGGCAGCGACACACGCAAAATGAGAATGAGTGGACCGCAAATAAGAAGAGAAGGAGAGATACAATTTGGAATCTGGTCAAAGAATCAGGCATGTCATTCTGAGAGGCCCATAGAGAGCAGTTCTTCTAATCTACATCTTACTGAGCTTTCTCGGGGATTTAGCTGCACAATAAACGAGTGAGTTTACCGACAGAGCTCAACCAGCTCATACTGAGGCTCCCAAACATTTATCCAATTTCCAGTGCAATCTAAAATGACAGGAGATTCTCGAATGGGTTATCTTAGTAAACAGATCAGGATGATTTGAATAAATGCATTTTTTTAAATTAATCAAGTATACAGAGAATGCTTCGCCCCTGAAAGATTTCAATGAATTTATAATGACAAATAAGTCACTTCAGCTACTTTAGCTTCAAGTAGCTGCTACTCAGCAGAAACTTCAAAGCACTTTCTACAGAATCACTACTGGTGAAGAGAAAAAATAAATATTCAAGCTTTCACATTTGCCACTGGCAAAATAGATATTTAAAGCCATGCTACAGTAATTAGTCAATCACAACAGCTTGGCGGATGCTTGTTAAGAGATAATGCATGCAGAATGTCTAGCTTTTCAAAAAACAGGTCTTCCAAGAGCACTTCTTCATTTGAAACCCCTGGCACAGTTTTGTATTTTCCCCCTGAAGTTTTTACTTTCAGACTTTTTAGCTTCCATTATAAGAAATACAGCCGTACTCTGTGCTGGAGATGTTGCTGAATGGGCTTTAAGACAGGAACCAGGAGCACTTGGCAGGAACAAGAACAACGGTGCTGCTTGTATATCAGCTGGCAGTAGTGGAATGCACCTCAGGACACCTGACCATCCTACTGAAAACCAGACAGTTCTGCCATCTAAACCTGGCCAAAGCTAGCAATGAAAATGTACACTGTATATATAACAATGATACCTCCCCTCACACGCAGACGCATACAAACGGTACACTTGTTCCCTCTTCATAATACACTGCAGTACCCTACATCCTGTCAAACCTAAAGTAAAGAATCTTCTGCAGGCGCTACAATGCAGAGGGTGGGGGCGAGTAGCAGGAGGGTGGGGTGGGGGGTAACATTTCTGTGAAATGTTGGTCACTGAGCTCTGGGGTGCTTGCTGTTTGTCTCATCGGGGTCAGATCAGGCAGATCAGAAGACACGAGCACAATCTGAGGGGGATGGTGTGAATTAGAAATAAATAGCCATTGGTAGAATCCTATTTAAAACTTTAAAGCCTATTTAATAAGGCAAAAGACTCTAGACATCTTATTTGCTGGTACTCTTAAAAGCGATACTATAAGCTCTCTGCATTTGAATGGGTCTCTATGGGAATTGGGGGGGTGGGACTAGATTTAGCTGTAAATTATGCTGGAACAGTATGGAATACATGGTTGGTAAAATGGCTGTAAGTCATCAAGGGTCTGAGGTATCAAATGAGCTTCAAACCATCACTCTGTTGCCAGATATGCAGTAGATATGAATGCATATCTGGTTTCTCCTGACACATTTTCCTATTGAACTCTATGGAAAAATAAGTCAGGAGAAGAAACCTTATATACAGTGCCCTCCACAAGTATTGGCACCCCTGGTAAAGATGAGTAAAAAGGGTTATAAAAAATTCACCTTTTGGTGAATTAGCTTAATCTCACACTGAAAAAATTAGAGAAAACCTTTAATTGAAGTAAATTTATTATGAGAAAAAATTAATCTCATCAAGAAATCATTATTTTTAACAAAACCATGTGTGCCACAATTATTGGCACCCCTAGAAATTCTTATGAACAAAATGTAACTGAAGAATTTTTTCCATTTATATTTTACTTTTTAAAGTTGATCAGAGTGTTTAGGAACTTTCAAGCAGTAATCCATGACTTCCTGTTTCACTGGGGTATAAATATGAGGTGACACAGAGGCCATATTCCCTTATCCATACATCAACATGGGAAAAATAAGAGAACACACAAATCAAATGAGGGAAAAGTGTGTTGAGCTTCATAAGTCAGGGAATGGCTATAAAAAAATAGCTACTCACCTGAAAATGCCCATATCTACCGTCAGGGCAATACTTAAAGTTCAAAGCAACTGGAACTGTTACAAACTTGCCTGGAAGAGAACCCAAGTTTATTTTGCCTCCATGCACAGTGAAGAGGATGGTAAGAGAGGCAAAAAAATCCCCAAGGATCACTGTTGGAGAATTACAGAGGAAAGTAGCATCTTGGGGTCATCCTGTCTCCAAAACTATTAGACGTCACCTCCATGCCAACAAATTATTTGGAAGGCATGCCAGAAAAAAACCTTTCCTGTCATTTCACCACAAACGTAAGCGCCTGGAGTTTGCTAAACGCTACTGGAACTTTGACTGGAACTGTTTTCTAAGTCAGATGAAACAAAAATTTAGCTTTTCGGCAACCAACACTCAAGGTGGGTTTGGTGTAAAAAAAAAAGGATGGCTATACCGAAAATAACCTGATTCCCACTGTTAAATATGGTGGAGGTTCTGTGATGTTGTGGGGCTGATTCCTCCAAAGGCCCTGGGAACCTTGTTAAGGTACATAGCATCATGAACTTCATGGAATACCAGGAAATTTGAAATCTGAATCTGGCTGCCTCTGCCAGAAAACTAAAACTGGGTCGTCGTTGGATTTTCCAGCAGGACAATGATCCAAAACATACGTCCAGATCAACACAAAAATGGTTAACTGAACACAAAATCAAGCTTCTGCCATGGCCATCTCAGTCTCCTGACCTAAACCCCATTAAAAACCTGTGGGCTGAGCTGAATAGGAGAGTGCACAAGAGAGGACCGATGACTCTGGATGATCTGGAGAGAATGGTCTCAGATTCCTTGCTCTGTATTCTCCGAACTTATTAGATGTTACGGGAGAAGACTCAGTGCTGTTTTATTGGCAAAGGGAGGTTGTGCAAAGTGTTAAATGCAGGGGTGCCAATAATTGTGGAGGGCACTGTATATATATATATATATATATATCACATTTCATAGAAAGATCACTTGTGTAATAACTGACAGTGTACAAATATGTGTAAGCGGATTGCTTTGGCAAGTCCTAGTTTTAGGGCTTAACATCAAAATCACAGAAATTCTCCATAACGACCAATATGCTAAAGAACTACTGAAGAAATGCTGCAGCACCCACTGGCAATCCAATATTGGGAAAAACACTAAATGACTGCCTCTAAACACGATGCATTTTAAAAAGCTGGGGTACTAGCAGATGGGGTGAATTTGTTAAGGCAGTTAATTTGATTGTGCTCTCCAATACATGAGTCACTAAGTACATCCTGACCGTAAACACGGCTTATTACCACACATCATAACACCCTGGCATTGGAGTGGTTCTTATTGTGCTGGAGGGCACTTCTGTCATAGTCCTGTCCTTTTCATTAGTTGCCAGGCCCAGCAATGCTGAAAGTCATTAACACGACGCCATTTCAGACTAATGTCAAAGAGAGGACAATCACCTTCATCCCTTTATCTACGGCACGTTTGGGAAAAGCGGAAAACAGCGTAGCAACAGACCCAAGGACACATACAGTAAATGCTATACAAAATGCATACAGCATATCAGATGCACAAGCCAAGGCTCACAGCTTCTCAATGCTTTTTAGAGAAACTCCTGAAGGGTAAAACGGGGGAATCTAGTTACGTATTAGAAACATTCTGGAGGCATGTAGATTCACCAGAAAGAGGCTGAAAATATTTACAGGTACCACGGCTTTAAGTAGGCTACAATGGCCAAACATATAAATAAACTACAAAGACAACTGCACTCGTTTAAAAAGCAAACCTAACACATTATCCATGTCATATAGTCTTGAACATACAGAGATGGAGGGTGTAGGGTTTAACATGGTGTACGGAACTGACCAAAGCCCATACAATTAAGTAAGTAATACAATAATTTTTATGTGCGTGACAAAATTGTGCATCTTATGAACATTATTTACAATAGTGGATATATGTAGGCTACTATTCGTTCGGCACACCCACATTCTGAAAATATGCATGGCAAAAATCTGCAATGCATAGATTTTGTCATTTAAACGATCCTGAAGAACAGGTTTTATTAGAGAGCCTCCATTGCAGCTTAAGTGAAAGCTAATGCGGTAGTTAAGAGTGATCTTTTTTTAAACGTGTGTATACTTAATATTTGGCAGAATCATTCAATTAATAGATGCTTTTTAGCTGTTATTAGCACAGATATTCTCAGATTGAGCTTTAGGAACACATAATTGTTAACATTTGAATGGAATAAATTGTGCGACAATAAAAATGCTTACCGTATGGTGGACCAGATATTCTCATAGCTTTCATACGGACATTTCGGAAATGTCTTAAAATGGTAAACGTTGGACAATTTGAACAATGAAAGATTTCAAGAAGCTTAAGATACAGCACAACAGCAACAAATGCAAATATATAAATACTAAGGGCTTCAGCGACTGCTCCTCTAAGATGCCTGTTATCGGAGTTTGGATTGAGAAGAAAAAAGAAAAACAATTTCTTTGGCAGATGAAACTGGAATGCCTGAAGTACTTATTTCAGCCTTTCATTCATTTTATATTGGATTAAAAACCTGCTCAAGTCCAAAGATGAGTAGAGTCGTGCTGGAATCTTGAACAAATTTAATCTGGGAGAGAGCCAGATCTGGGCCTCATGCTATTTTGGTTTGCCTTGCTTTACCAGCCCGTCTCTCTCTTGTCATAATAATTTGAAGCTGGAACTAACTTTCATTTCTGCTCAAAGAATTTAAAAAAATGCTAATGTACTTCCTTTATGCCGTGCCATTTTAAAAAGCTGAATCATAATTGATGCAACAGTGTTATGAATTTACATTAATGATTACTGCTGACATAGTGCCTGGGGCTTGTGTATATACAGTTATTCTGTAAATTCAGGCCCAACTATTTTGACAAATTACAAAGGAAAGGTATACTGTAGGTATAATCCATTTTATTAATCAAAATGTTAAATACCCAGTATACAGAAAACACAAAAGTGTTATGAAGGAGTGTTTGTTATCACAAAAGTGTTTAATTGTGATAACAAAAATTGAACCTCTTTTCTCCTAAGAAATTAGGATTTCAGGATCTTCAGTATCTCCAAACAAAAAAAACAAAAAAAACAAGTGTTCTCTGCTACTAACTGACACGAGATAAAGCATGGAGCCTGGATTTAATTTACACTTTGTGACATCCAGATTTCCCATGATCTGCCACCAGCCTTTCACTAGAACAGGACATATATAGGAATCCCAGGACAAGTTCTATCATTTATAGAGAGAGGCAGCCTTTTAGAGTGGTGGAAATCTATCTAGGTCCACACCCCTAATCTGGAGGCAATTAACCAAGGAAATGTACTGTAAATGTTTTAAAGAGTTGTTAGCACACATGCTAGAGGAAGTTATCCAAGCGGATTGCCTTGATGAAAAATCTTTGCAAATTTACTATTGATTACATAAATCCCTTTAATTGCATTCATCCTAAATTTGGTCGATTAACTCACTTGTAATTTCCTAGAGTCATTATGGCTTTTTGCATATTGCAATTAAATTTAATAGACCGTCCCCTTCTCTAACCCCCCCCCCGCCAAAAAAAAGAAAAGAAAAAGTCACCAATAAAACACTTAAAACTTTCCCAAAAATCTGTTCACTGACAACTAAATGTATGTGCACACATTTCAGCTCCTCTGAACTGGAAATGACAGTCAGATTTAGTGGAACAATTAAAAAGCATCACTGGTCATCACTGAGGTAATGATACATGAGACACAATTGAGTGAAGCCTCCAAATCTCAGACATTTTCTTTCTTTATGAGGCTAATTAATTATGAGCTACTGCCTGGGGAAGGCAGGGCTGCAGTAGAGATGTTTTCAAACTACGTTACTTACACTTGAGTAGCTTTTAGAATAATTTGTACTTGGTATTTTTACTTTTACATTTGTAATAATCTAAAAAAATACTTACTACTCCGTTACATTAAAAAAATATGCCGGCGTTACATTATCTAAAAAAAAAAAATTTTCAACCCTCAATTTTATTCAGATTTGTTGTTTGTGTCTACTCTCTCTTATTTGTCTCTGACTCCGAAACATCCAACCTGCTCCGATACAGAACTGTCCAATCAGCTACACACTAATCCTGGCGTGCATACGGTTCAAATAGAATCCAAATGTGATGGTGATAGGGATAGCAATTATAGCTATGTCAAAATTACATATCTACATACCATAGGCCTGGTTACATATCTGCATTGCCAACTGCAACAACTAGCCTACCTTTTTAACTATTTGAACATTATTTTGCGTTGCCATGCAGTTATGGAAATCAAAGATAATGGGGGAGATGAACCCTGGCCTCTGAGCTATGTTTTTCCTTACAAACATTAGGCAAAATAATAGCTATTGTATAAAAAATGTCTGCTTTGCATTCGAAAATATAGAAACCTTTCAGTTTATATAAACTCCACTGATAAAAAAACCTATAAAAAAACCTTTAGTAAGTCACCTGTACTTTCTCTGTTTCATAGGCTACATATCAGCGTTTTATGCAAATTACATATCATTGGCTGCTATTTGAAGGCAAAAGCAATAGCTAATGAAAGACAGATTTATAATCATTTTAGTTTGGTAGCTATTGCTCCATAGTTTCCTTATCTGTAGTGTGCCTTCATAAATGAGGTTGCATCACTTTGTGTTCGCAATTTACCAACTGTCATGGTTGAATAATGGCAATTCACCATTAGGAGAGTTTGTTCTATTATCATTTTCTCAGTTTCATTATATCTTACCAAATGAAAGGGAATATTTTTAATATAACATGTGTGCCCTCCCTTACAAAACTGGATAGTTTGCTGCAAACTTGCAGCGAATATGTAGCGCATTTGCCGTAAACTAAATTGTTTTCCACAAAATGTCGCCAGAGGTTTGTAAGACTTTGCCAGTAGTGAATGACCGTTCCCACAAAGCTAATTTGCATGTGAAAATATGAGCTTACCGCAAACCTGTGGCAACAATGGCAAAGGTTTGCCGCAAATATGCTGGATGGCCTATATTTTTGTAAGGGCTGAAAATATCAAAACGTTATTTGACAGTTGTTAGTGTTACAACTGCAAAAAAAATACCTTGCAGTCAATTAATTTAATAATGTATATAATTGCAGTTCATTTAAATTTATTTAAAACATAACCTTTTAATGGTTCATTCCATTCTGGTTGAATGATACTTGTAAGTGTTGATCTAAAAGTAACTAGAAATGTAACTAGTACTTGAGTACATTTTTGCAAACTACTTTAGTACTCTAGTAGTTTCGGTGAAGGCTCCTTTTATTTGTACTCGAGTACATTTTCCAGAAAGTAATCATGATTTTACTGAAGTACGGTTTTTGGGTACTGAAATGCCACCCCAGCCTTTGCGGTACTTTGCAGACTTCTTAAATTCCACTTTTGGCATGTTACAAAAAAAAAATTCTCCCGTTTCTCCCTTTGACAAAAGATAAACACACAGGCTGACATGACAGCACAAATTACACATCAATTTCAGGAAGAAGACAAAAAAAAAGAAAAAAGCACGTGACAACTGAGAAACCCATTCTAAGCACAGAGGACGCTACTTCAGAAAGTGCGGGCTTTTGTTTGTTTAGTTTTTTTCTTTTGGACAATAGGAGCTGATAAACTGCATGTCATAATTCCCACAAAACACTATTTGGAGAGAGGTCTTGATAAAGCCCAAGAATACACACGTCTACGGTGTCACTGTAGCATTCTCACAATGCTTCCATTGATTGTTCCCGATTTTCCAAGGATAATCACAAACATCCATTATCACTGTGTCATTCCTTTTCAAAATTAGACACTTAATTAAAAAATGGCGAGTCCATGAGCAGAGCTGGCAATGAATTGAGAGCGCAGCTGTTTGGGAAGGCGGGAGTCAGTCGAAAAACTCATTCTACTGCAATAAGAAGAAGGTGAGAGCATTAACATCGTGTGTCTCCCATCCCTTTATTTTCTCATTTAACATTCACTAAGGGTAGAGATCCGGAAAGCAGTGCTTGCACTGTCAACAGACAGGCTTCTGCCGCATTCGGGGTGCTGTCATCGTACACGTTTTGATAGGAAGAAACAGGATGATGGTGCTGCCCAGGGGGAAGAGAAGACATTTACTGATGGCTAAAGGATATCAAAGATATTCTAGCGAAAATGACTAGCAAACATCTCCCTAGCAGTATTTCTTTTTGTAATTAGTTGTTTGCTTAGCCGATTGCCCTTGAAATGCTCGCAGCGCTAACATTCATCAAACCATTTATACCGCTGGATATATTTTTTTTTATGAAGCCGTCACTGTTCCCTCCTATGGGATAAAACAGATGTGCCTGACCTGGATCCGCAATCAGAATAAGATGCGCGTGCCACGTGAGCAGATAATAGAAATGAGCATACACTTGCCCTCGGTGGCAAGGAGGTCAGGGGACTTATTAATTAGAGAGAAGGTCAGTGTTGGAGATGATGTCCTCCAGCAGAAGACTAGGTCGAACAAACGGGGCATGACCCGCATACACATGGTAGTCTAAAGGGGACGTCCAGGCCTGAAGGTTGATGATATTACCATAGCTGAAAGGAAACATTGATCCCTGCGGTCTTGCCATTTTACATCTCCTCCCTCATTCATATGTAAAAGGATGAAGAATCACTGGAGACAGCCGCAGGGTAAGGGGAGAGAGACGGCATGGGAACTAGAGAGTTTGTGGGTTATACGTTACTCATACAGCTAGGGTCAATGGGTCTACACACTTGGGAGACATGTGAAAATCGCAGCGCGGTTCGATCTATAACAAGTCCTGATGATATTGAAAGAGCCTATTAGGCGGATTCATTTCAGTCTCTCGAATCATCTGTAGAGTCAACCGTCTCCCACTGTGGGCCTATGGGCCATAAACTTTGCCCCTGGTATTGGCCAAACGGTCACGGTACAACCTGACAGAGGTCACACAGTCTGACGTGTGGATGTTGGATTAAAGGGGATAGGGATCTTTAAGAACAGTAGTCCCAAACTGTGGGCCATACTGGGGGGATCATGAGGGGGCTTGATGTCAGTAGTTAACAGACTCCACCTTGAATAACTACATGTATAAGGCAAATAATATAGTACGTTCTTTCCGTTTATTTTTTGTTTTCTGATATTATTTTATTGTATTGTAATTTCTTTGTGCATAATGTACTCTATGGGGTATTAGTATATCCATGGGTGATGCTTTTCACTTAGGGAATGGAAAATATGTATTCAAATGTACTGTGTCCAGATGTGTGCAAGATGAATGTAAAATAAATAAATAAAATAAATAAGCAACAGTTGTGAAACACACTACAGAGTAATGCCATCCTAGAGCATGCAACAAAATATAACATAATGTAGCATACAGAAGAAAGTGTTTACTGAAGTACAAGAGTGAATGATTTCATATTTAGCTGTGTGTACCACAGTGTTATAATGCTTCTGCATTATGTAATTTGTTCCTATAACATGCTTGACCCTCCACCTCTGCCACTCCAGCAGTGCCCTCTACTGTTCAGAGTGAAGCCACTGCAGGACCAGATCCTTACAGCAAACTGAAGACCGTGCCATTGATGAGTGCATATTGGCCACGAAGGCACCGCACAGGATGAAGCAGTATATGAAGGATAATGGTGAAAAAATGGCACACTTGGCATCAAACACTGAACTGAAACTGTGCAATATCAATGTTTTCATCCATTAAGTGATCGTAAGGTAAAATGTATATGCTTTATAAAGGACAAAAGGCTTTTTAATAATTTCTCGGAGAGGTTTTGGGTAGGTTATTGGACACCTAGATATCCACCCCCCTGTACTGATCCAAAATAATTCCCACATGAAAATGATAAAAAGGTGAGTTAAATGAGTCAAAACGGTTGATTTGCACTGAAATGTATGATTAGTTTAAGATTTACAGCTATTCACATTTTAGCCAATTTGGATAGGTTTGGAGACCCTGGGTACATCAGGCTACACTGCTTACATTTCGTGTCATAGATCTTTAGTAGTTCTGTATATCACCCTGCGATTATTGAATGCTTGTGGACAAGGAGTTTATGATCCAGGAAATGTGTAGTTTTATCTGTTTCACTTATGTAGCTCTCAGTATTTTGAAGAAATATATATTGTTTAGAATTTTTAGCAAAGTTTTGCTTGCATTTCCGGCACTTTATTTTGACCTTAAATTATGAAAATAAACAAATCTAAGTTTGTACACAAAATGGTACACCGGTTTTGTTTCATTTAAGCCATTTACCAAGTTTATGTGATGCTCACACCTGGAGTTATAAAGCCTTAAACAGAGTACCCCCATGATTTACCAAATATGCCATCTGCACTAAGGGGTTAAACACAAAAAAACAAATTAAATGTTAAAAAAACTAAACTTGAATGTTATTAAATTCAACACTGCAGTAAAATGCATTAAATGCATCTCACATGCAGGTGTATTGACATGGAAAAAACATTATCCTTCCATGTTGGAAAATGTGTCTGTCTGAATATTAAATGTGAGCACACAAAATGTTCACTGATTGGTCCTGGGCTCAGAAAGCCTGGGTACTCCTGTTATAGAGGGTTTAGACTGACATGCCAGCATTCAATCCCCGAGACAAACACAGCTGTTTGTTCTGGAATATTTACAGCCACAACACAATTCTTCCCTTTCAGGTGACACCCATGGGGGCGTTACGCTCAGGCATAATGGCAGGAGCACGGGAAGTAAACAAAGCGCAGACGAGCACGCCGTAGGGCGAAAGAGATAAACAATAACTCAGCCCCGCTCTCAAGTGTAAAGCAAACTCATTTTCGAGACCATCACCATAATGGGAGCCAATTACCAGAGAAACAAGGGGGACAAAAACGCTGGTTATAAAGAAATAAAGTCAGAGACGCCGTCCATGTGAGATGCCATTCAAATGGGCCGGGGCGACGTCGATGAAAAGGGAAAGCAATGCTCTGTATGCTCTCCCATTATGGACTCCCATCGGTGTGAATCGGGCTTTGGGTTCAATTCCAAACCCCGGCATGGTAGCGCTGCCTTTTGGAACGGAGCTCGGCCTTAGCCAAGACTGCAAAAAGGAAGTGAGAACTGAGATTCTGATGAAAAAGCCTGGCATGGGAACGTCTTCCCTCTTCCCCAGCAACAAGTTAATTTAAGCGCAGCCACAATGGGAAAGGGTGACAAGGCATGATATGCTATAAACGCCTGCAATTTGCAGGGTGAAATGACTACAAAAATTACTTCATCAGTGAGGTTAATATTCACATTTAAGAGAGACTTTTACAGGAAGATTGTTGGCTGAAAAGCTCAAGGTGTCGGAAAGAGATGGAAAGGACATTCAACAGTAAGCTAGGAATTGTCGAGTGAATGACTTAATCTCTCCATTACATGACACACCTTACACAATTACAGTGATTGTACAGTTATCACAGTATACAGTCACTGAAAGTGTCAGGTTTTGCTGAATATTCCACAACATTTTTGTGCCCCTCAATGAAGAACCTTATTTGACCGTAAACCATCATAAGGGGCAAATGCATTATTTTATTAATTTTATAAATTAGGTTTTCTGGACCCATAGATATCTATCCCCCTATACTAATACTTGAAAATGATGCAAAAGTGAGTTTTACGAGCCAAAACAGTTTATTTGTAGTTAAATATATGATTATTTTAGCCATTTTGGATAGATTTGGAGACACTAAAGAATAACAAGGTACACTGCCTACAGTTTGCATCATAGATCTTTAGTAGTTCTGCATATCACTGATTCTGACTTTTCACACTTGTGGCCAAGGATGCTATGATCCAGGAAAAGTATAGGTTTACCTGTTTTACATAGGTGCTAGAAGTGCCATCTTGTGCTGCAAAAATAATTCATAATTTACACATGGAGCCAATAGTGGTAATACTGGTTTTGAGCTTCATGGTTGCAGTTTCTGTCTCCTGGCCACATGTGAGTAGTGCCTTTGATGTCTGTGAAGCAGGGATTAAAAGCTCATTGCTGTGAAATAGCTGTGTCTCCAACCTCAACAGAAAAAAAGGCTATAGAGAACTATGGCTTAATTTTGCTTAATTTTGTTAAGATACAAGATATTCGCTGAGTACGCAGGTCAAATTAAAGAGGTCTCTCGTTAAAGTGATGGTCAAAGAAAATCGGTAATATGCTTATAACCACGCTATTTATGGCTATTAAGGTATGTATTGAGCACCAATAAAGCGCATTAAATAAATTCCATAGCAATCTCGTACAATTTCAGTCTATCTATATCTCTTTATTCCTGTATGCTGAAAAAAAGGGTGGAGTCGAAATGGGTCCACGGTGACATAGACGTGAAACCTCAACCAATCTCATTACATAAATTTGAGGTGAATAAAACCGCCCTGTCCCACTAAGAAATCCTGTCTGAAGTCTGACCCAAACGCTCTCGTTTTGTTTGCCCTTGAGAATAGTTGTCCGCATTATCAGCATTTGGTTTGGAATAGTAAGTAAGCTAAAATTCTCCTTATCCCTATACCAATTTAATCCCTCCCTCAATTTAATCCCCTTTCACCTTTTTATCCATCCCTCTGTGGTGCTTGCTAGTAACATTAGCTTGCTCCTTACACAGCTCAGCATGGAAACAAACTAATCACTCACGCCTCGTTTTTACTTGGTGCACTGCTCATTCGTCAGATAATAATCAAAAAGAATGGATAGTTAAGATTTTGCCAAATAAACCATGCCTTGGAAATAGTTTTGTCATATTGTTCAGTGGCTGGTTACAGTAACAAAAATAGACGAGAACTATTATCCACCAAAGTATTAGTTGCACGTAATTTTTGTTCGATTAGCAACAGAAATTAATGAATGGGCCTTTAAATAAATTTTTAAAACTCGATAAAACCTACCATTATTTAATGATTTGTGTGGAACATGCATTTGGTGAAACGTCGCCTTGCAATTTAGCTTGCTTTAGACTACCGTTAGATCAAACGGTTTAGCGTTTAAGTTAACTTAACTTTGATTGCGAGCTTATGTGTGATATTTATCTCTTGATAGCGGCCGCACTGTATTTTACTTTAAATTGATTGCATTAATTCCTCGCCGGGTTCAAACCTATGGTTCAAACAGTTCTGTGGTTCAAACCTATTTTTATACACAGTCTATGGTTCAAACATGTAGGGCTGGATGACATCGATGGCAATCTGGTTGAGGGCGTGAATTTAGACCACACCCCTACAATCCTGAGTCCTTTCAAGACTGAGTTTGTTGACTTTGAGATGTATATTGATATACCTATTCACATTTTCTTGAAAAGATATTTGATGGGTGTGTAGTGGACACATCCCTCTGTGATATTTTGTGGTTATTTGAAGTTTTTAGAATCCCTTGACCACTTCAAATATCACTTTAAAAAAGGCAGCTTTACAAACTCTAGCCCTCGTTTTTACGGATCACGGACACTGCAGTATGTTCTTTATTAACATAATATTTCCACCATTTGTTTTCATAGTAGAATAATTACCATGACTACATAATACATTATACATCTGGCTTGGTCAGATTACTTTTCCAACTAAAACACATTTCAGAGCATACAGCAAACATGACTGCACTACTAATTCTTATATAGGACTTGCATGAGTACTAACTGGCTAAACACGGGTGTGGTTAACTAATCTACTAACGTCAGGGTTTAATAGAATTATTACTAACACAATCTAACAATCTAGTTCTCATCACGTTTCCACAGCTGTTTAATGTTTCCTTACGTATCCAGTCATTGTCTTGTTAACTAACTACTAACGTCAGGGCTAGGATAGGATAACTAACAAATTACTATTCGCCTTGTTACGTGTCTCAGTTCTCTCAAGCTGTTTTCCATTTCCTGCTATTCTCAAGCTAAGTGTTTGCACCTGTCTACACATGCATTTATACCAGTATTCTTAGTCCCTCGTTGCGAGTTCGTCACACTAAATTGTATACGTTAGTCTGTTGCCTGTTTTTCCCCCGAGTGAACTATCTGTTTTTCGTGTTTGAGTTAGGTGTTTAGTTTCCGAGTTTGTTAGTTTTTTGTGGTCTGTTCTTTTGTTTATTGTTTTCTCATCTGATTGCTTTCCTGGTTTTGACCTCAGTCCGTGTTCTCACGACCCTGCTTCTGAATCTTGTTTTTGTACCTCTGCCGTGCCTTCCCGTTACTGACCCCTGCCTGTTTTTGACGTCTCTTTGGTTTTTGGAATTGTACCTTTGTTTTACATTAAACTTCGGTTTTCTGTACCCCTGCCTGCTTTTGGGTCCCTGTCCACCGAACGTAACAGTATTAAACAACTGCCTCATTCCTTCCTCCAAAATCACCCTAATAATTTCTAGAGTTATTAATTCTTTCCAAATAGAGCTATTCAAGTTAAAAGCAGCATGTATCTGGTGAAATTGTGGTATTCCTGTATTTTTTCATATTGCAATGTCAATTTTGTCCCATATCGTGCAGCCCAACTCCGAAGTCAGTTCTGCCCGACTGTGCCTATGAATAAAAGGCTAATCGTCTGAAGTCAAGGTACACTGGACCAAAGGCTTTGAAATTATCAATATTTCAACAGCTGGTGATCGCACACCAGACAAGAAATAAAATGTAAGCAAGTCCAGTTCATAAAACTGTCAAGTTTTATGGACTATTACAATCATTTTTATGCACTCATTTTCATGTTTAATGAAATGTTCAGTATTGGGTTAAAGGGCAGACCGGAGTACAGTTTTCATGATTACGACCAGACCTTTGAGCAAGAAGATAAAAAAGCCTTAAGATATAAAAATATTATATTTAAAATAGCATAAATCAGCGTGAGGACATGAAGGCCAAACAGCTGAGTATTGTCTTTGCGGCAGCACTATACTGTACATAAGAGCTTGCTTCTGCACCGGAATGGGACTAACCTCTCATTGCAATTCCCTCAGCAGGAATTCTGTATATTTCTGCAGAGCGCTGCTGGGTGATTTCACAGCAGGAGATAACGGAGCATTGTTCCCAAGAGACTGTGAGAGAAGGACGTTATTTGAAAGATAGTGTCGGCTGAGAACTGACAAATGACAATTGAGCGTGCGCGTGAGGGCGAGGCCGCGCGTGGAACGTCACTCCGTATGGGACAAGGTCTGAAAGACGAGCGGGGCGCGGCGGGAATGTCAGGGGATGCCGTTCTTTACCTCGTAGTGGGCCACCCTCTGGGATTCGGAGATCAGCTGGGCACTGCACACCCTGCAGTAGCTGTCGGTGAAAAGCCCCTGGTCCACTTCTGTAGACTTCATCTGTGGACAGAGGGAAACAGAGCGGGGTGTTTAGACAGGATGCACTTCAAAGGGAAAACCCAGAGCGCCGTGTTAAGGAATGCAGGGATTAATTACACAGCAAGTGCAATCCTGTTGTGGCCAGAGTGAGCCAGGGTACTTCCCTGAGCCTTCCAATGGAAACTGCACAAACAAAATAAGTGTTCAAAAAACTGCCTAATGATGATATTATTGATTCTTCACGACAGGAGGTTATTTATGCCTCACTCAGATCCACCAGTAAATAATTGCAGCTGAATCATAATTAAGAAATATCTCATGCTCCCAGGCATGATGAAGGATGCATACTTTGGACTCATGGACTGGCTCATATTTTGCACTTGCTTAAATTTGGTAAATTGCTCGTAAACATTCAAGCACCCCTATCTTCTATTACCTCCTCAAGCATGTCGAGCAGAACGTAATGCAAATTACAATCCATATCATTAAACTAAAGTATGGCTACCAAGCCAAAATCTCACATTTACCATGTGGAATGGGCCCTTAATGGAAACTTAGTCTGATTATTTGCACATTACTACGTGCTACAGGAATGCACATTCAAATATACTGTATATGCAACCCCAAACAGTCAGTTCAGACAACTAATACCTTAATTTCCTGTAATTCATTTCTCCTCATCACATTTACAAAACCGTTAAAACTTTGACAAATATAGAGATAGACTTGGAGAAATATACTGGTATTATCATTTCCTCTTCATATTTTGAAGTGTGTATTTTAACCTTTAATTCCATATCTATCATAATGTATTATCACCAGCATAACGGCATTATCATTAATATCATTATACTCAATGTCAGAATGCAGTGCCTTTGGTCAAAGTCCTGTGGAGGCAATTATTCACAATCAGTATATAGCTGACCCAGTACAGGCTATAGTTTAGCTGAAACCACTTCTCAGCCATTTGAATGAAATTTCTACTGCTACCACTGTACACCATGCATTGAAAACAGCATCCCTCCTTAGAGGTGAAAATGAGGCCAGGAACTAAACTAAGATGCACATCGCCGGCTGTCCCTTCTGATCTCGACTCCAGCTGTTGTAAATCCCTGCTGCGCATACACCTTGGGTGGCTTGAGGACACAACACAAGGACGCACAGCTGAAACATGAACACGGTGACATCTCCAACAATCTCACGTTAATAAACAAAATGAGTATCATATATGAATAACCATTTTGAAGAAAGAGGAACATTATATATGAATATTTTGGTTTGTGGATAAAACTCCCAGCAATAATTGAGTAAAAACTAATTTTATGAAACAAACCTGGGCAATACTAGAAAGTAGGACAAAATGAAAAAATAATACAATTTATTTTCTGTATCAAATTCCTGTAGGAATTTGTCTTGGAGAATGAGAAATTATGGATAAAAAGCTTTAGATTGGTGCTCCACTTGTGATGTTTTTAAATGTTTAAATGTATTTTTCAGAAACCTGAGGCTAATTGCACAGGTAGAAGAAAACGTTATGAATATTTTGAAGAAATCAATGAGTAGGAGGGTGGTGATGTGGTGGGTTAGAGGGGAAAAGATTTAACCAAACACCAAATATGATGGAACATTTGGTGCCTCCGGCTGCTCCCGGTCAAGATGGGAAATTGACAGCCCAAAGCAAATAGCTTGGCTGGAAAAAAAAGGCCTTTTAAATGGCAGGATATATCTCGACTGTGCTAATAAACCATGAGCGAAGGGTCTTTACCCAGATATCATGGATTATTGGTTTCTGTGGCCCAGAGCCTTGACAACACACACAGTATACAGTCTTCTTTCTTATCTAATTGTTTTCAATTCCCACCACCCATGGCTTATTAATATTGCATCACGTTTACCATGTTTCAGTGTGAGAGAGATGAGTGAGAAATCACAGATCAATCAGTGAAAGATGGGGAACTAACTTGAGTAGAGGATGCTAATTGCTAGGCATCGTAGCAGTTCTTTCCTTTTTAAATTTTTCTTCATATGCATGGCTTGTTTTCACAACCACACCATCACTCTGATTGCAAATTCTCTTAGGAGTTTTAGTTGCTGATCAAAACCTGGGAAAATATTTAGCCTAATGTTTGTTTGCTTGTTTGGCAATATTTTTGAAATACATCCTTACACTAAAATTATTTAACTTTAAATTGAATTTATATTAATCATTTAACAGTGCTCCAATTTTATCTTAAATTTCTACCTGCTGGTGGGACAATCCAAGAAAACATTCTGAATAATCTCATTCAGTCTGATCAAATGTTTGTTTTGGCACCTTCTTTGTGATTACTCATTACAAATTCAGCTATTTCTGAAATAACTGGGATGTGTGGACTTGACAGGACATGTCCAAGGGGCAAGATGACTCCAAGCTGTTTCATCTCATTTAGGCATGGAAAAACCAAAGGGATGAGGAGGGTTAACAGTAAACCCGTCAGACCAAAAGATGCCTGCCGCGGAAGGGGAGAAAAGCGGAAATGTGTAAAATCGGAAGAGCCCGGTGAGTCTTTAGGCTCTTAATCGGCTAAGAGGGAGCACTGCTTCCCGGGAGAAGACAAAACGCAAATTCCATAGGACAAGCGCCTTAAAAATAAGGGGGCTTTATAAGCTGTATCTTTCGCCCACAGCGGTGAGCCCGAACTGCAGTCCCAGCTACGCCTGGGAGACCACTGAATTATTAATCAACCCAAATCCCCTTCGGAAGGAGCAGTAAAGCAGGGGCCATCTTCACACCCTCTTTGGCGGTAGCGTTGGAGAACTGTGAACCTCATCTCTAGCCTTTGTGTGCTTCCGAACAGCTCTGAAAACCTATTGCTATTCCAAACAGAGTGGCTTTCCTGGAACCGGTTACAACAAGGCCCTCTGACCTGGCACAAAAGACAATATCTCACATTTACAGTGCTCATAACCTTTTTTCAGGCAATCCATACAAACAATATACAAAGGGGTCGATTTACTAAAGGTTTGCGTGTACAAAATCACACGTGAAACTGTTACCACCCACAAAACAATAGTCTGAGGTGATCAAATAAAGTGCAAAGAGGGCTGTGTGTGTTAAAATGGAAAGATACATGGATTTTTCGTTTATGTGGGTTAGCCTGCATTAATATGCAAAATAGGGCATCCCTACGTTATTTCACAAAGTAGAGTGAAGAAGGTCATGCAAAGAGATTATTTTAGCCCATGTAATGTGATTTACTAAGCCTGAAAGCGAATAATTGCAGGTGCATTTTAGTACAAACGGAAAGCAGGTATTAAAAGACACACAATCGATAATATGAAGGCTGTTTGGTGTGTTTGGAATATCCATAACTGAACGTTCTGAATGAACGTAACAATGGGGCTATTTAACTGGCCTGGTATTTAGATAGTAGATTGGAAATAAATCATAGCGTTGTGTGACGCAATGATGTGTTAATTTCCCGCTGATTAAGATAAACTACATTTGGCTGAGAGATAAGATATTGGGCGCGCAAACGCATCGTCCTCTTCTGCTTATTTGTTCATTTAAGGCCTCCCCTTGGTCATGTGGAGTACAAAAAATGGATCCTCTCACACCTGATTGCATTAAAGCCTCATCTGCAGTTCATTTCAAGATTTCAGCGTAGCGAAAATCCATTTTAGCCAGAGCCAGGCGGCCATCATTCCTAATCTAGTACCAGTGGGAGTCTTAACATCAGTTGTGGCTCCACTGTGCAGCATGGACGGGTGAAAACAAAATGACTACCCTTGCTCACCCTGCTTTAGCACTGAAAAATGACTAAAACGGAGAACCCCTTCGGCAATACTCGAGATTTGAAAAATAATGCCCGCTTTCCAGGGGAATGGCGACCGCTTCTTCCTCCTGACGGTTGATCTTTTTCTTTACGCGCTGACAGGGCGCATCACAGGCAGGAGCAATGATCCATGGGAAACAGCCGTCAGAATTACACGACGGAGAGAAGTGTCTGAGGCTGACCCTAAGATTGGCAGCATGGTAGCGGGAGCAGCCTCACACAGTTTTCCCTGTCTGCCGGCTCTGATCCAATGACATGCGGAGGCAGGAAAATGCCGTGGCGGAATGGGCAATTTCCCGGCACAAGATCACTCGCAATCTCCGCCCGACGTGCTGTGGAAAGAGGGCACAGAGATAATAGCAAGGTCACATCGACAGGAGGCCCGGCAAACTTGAGGCTACGAAGCTCTATGGTATTTCATCAGGGATGACAGCAGGCTGTGAAGCTCTATGGTAATTCATCAGAGAGGTCAGCAGGCTGGGAAGCTCTATGGTAATTCATCAGGGAGGTCAGCAGGCTGGGAAGCTGGGCAGACCCCCACATGGATATGCACTAAGCTCCAGCAGGGTGTCATTCCTTTTTCTCAAGGATTGTGCAACTTATCACTTTTATGTGAATCCCATGGAGGAGATCCAGGGCCAGGTAGGAGAATAGATATACCTGTCTCAGGTTATAACAAGATGGATGGATGGGATGACATATCCTTCAGATGGCACTCTGCACCACAAAAGGTTCTATGTAAAACCATCTCTGACTGAGTACTTTTGAGTATACTACATATTGCATTATAGTAGAAACTCAACAATATGACTGGAGTGCATATTTTCCCCATTGGAATGACATAAACACGTGTTAGTACTAATTTGACAATAGCATTTTTACTGAGTGATTGCTGACCTGTGATCCTCAAAACAGCAAGTAGAAACATCTATAGCAAGGGTAGGTAACCCGGGTCCTGGAGCGCCAATGAAGTTTCTGGTTTTTGTTCCATCTGACCTTGATCACAAGAGTTTGATGGATGATTAAAAGTCTGAGCCTGAATATTATGAATGTGTGAGTGTCTCCAGCGCATGATCATCTGCATTTATTAAACCTGATTAGTTAAAATTAATCCTGTTATGTAGTTTGGATGGAGCAAAAACCAGGACCATCTCCGACACTCCAGGAAAAGGATTGCCTACCCCTGACTAATAGTGTTCTCACTTGTGAGCATCAACCAGTGGTGCATTCACAACAATAGGTCACTCCACAGATCACTTCATTAAATGTAAAAAAAAAAAGAAAAAAACACAAGCTACAAGCGCCAAGTTCCTAAAATGTTCTATATATTCAAAGAATGAAATCTATACTTCTTGGTTTTTGGTTTCCAGCTTAATTTGTCACAGTCCATCAAGTGTACACTGAAGGACATCAGAATCAATAGATTCATTATGTCTGCAATGTTTGTCCTTTTCAAGTCTGGACCTGTTAAAAGGTACTGCCACCCAATAGTTACAGGGACGATACCGAATTAATATTGGATTGTACAGTGCCGACGGCTTGCAATAACTGCTGACATGCGTAGTATTGAAAGTTTCTCCAAACTTTTGTGCAACAGAGCTGTGACTCCTACAAGCTGTTTGTCATTTTCCCCTCTTTTTCAAAGAGAGAGAGGCACCTCCAGGACCAGTCTGGCTCTACTCAGTCTAGAGGACACTCTCTAAAAAGCAGGCCGCAATTTTCAGTGGGTGCTTCTAGTAATTAGCTACATTGTTACAAGACACCGTGTGTCTGTATGTGTCTCTGATTGTGCAAGCTACAACTGACGGAACATGCATACATTTTTTACTAAAAGGCAGTGGAATTCTGTGCTCTCATTTTCAGCAACCGCATTAAGTTTAAAGTTGTACTGTATGGCATGTCAAACACTGTCAGGCTTAATGAACGCTAGCAGGCTTGCATATCTGAGCAAGCTGCTTAATCATGGCGGATATGGCCAAGGCAGTATGAATGTTAGACTGAGCAAGAGATATCCTAACGCTAAGATTCAAGGGAGAAAATATTCAGGGAATGTGTTCATAATTTATTTATATCACTAAAAATTCCATGAAGCCAAATTTAAATGAAAAAAAAAACAACAAGAGTCAGAGATGCAGAGGAAGGGTGGGGCAGACACTGAATAAGCACGGCGGTCCTGTTGCACACGAAGCCACAGATCAGCTGCAAAGTCCTCATTTGCATAATACAGAGGGGCGCACGCGAGATCGGCGGGGCCGACCAGGGTGCATCAAGCGCTCTAGTGATGCGATCACTGGCGGTGCCATTTTGGATCGGAGCTTTGGATCGCCCCGTTTGGAACCCGGGCCAGTCTCAGAGACCCACGTCCCAGCTGAGCTAATTACCACAGCTGCAACAAGGCAGCAATTCAATGGCAATACATCAGAGCACACCAAGGGGGGACTGGGCTGGGGACTGGAGGAAGGGAACAAGAAAGAGAGAGAGCCTCTTATAGCAATCACGATAATTAGCATAGGCAGCAGGGTATTAACCTGCCTTGAAAAATCCCCCGTTAAAACTAACTGCAGCAGAAAAACATGCTTCATGAAATCAAGATGAACCAGCAGTATTTCTGCTATGATGTACAAGGGGAAAATAAATATAAAACACACAGAATAAAAACAAGAAAAAAAATGTGTTAGGGGAACAAAAGAAGATGAAAGAAAAAGATTGAAAACAAATAACCTAGGACTCGTGAAATAGGAGAGAGATTCTGGGCCATTACATTTATGAATGTTGACGGTTGAAGTGTGCAAACACTGGGATACACCAAGCAGTGAAATTTCCTTTCAAATATCCAAGTGCACTTTACTGGATTCTAATGAACACTTTGATAAAAAACTTGGGACTGAAATGTGCAGTGTGTCTAAGGAGGAATAGCGCTGCTGATTAAAGTTAAAATGGAACATTCTGTATTTTATTTTCCCTCATAGGGGCTCATCAAAACCCAAATACCTTCTTCGAAAATGCCCATAAAGCATTGCACACTTTTCTGTTCTTCCCCAGGTTCCCAATGATATTCGGGTGGTATTCAGAAGATGATATTAGCGGAGAATGGAATGGAAAATTATATCATTTGTTGCACACAATAAAACACGTTTTAATGCATTTTTCAGCACATTGGCAGATGCATCAATTAAATACCAGTGCAAGACAAACGGATTCCTGACAGACCGCGATGTGTTCCAAGTGGCTTAGTTACCAAGCAGTGCCTCAGCTCATTGTCAGTGAGACAGGGCGGGCACAGGTGGTAAGTTTATTGATTCAGTGATAGAAAAGACTGTGAAATCATCAAGCTCCATTATTGTGACTTATTTGCCACAGCCAGCTCCATTGATTCAGAAAGAAAAGGTTGGGAGAGCAGGATGCAGCTACCACTCACTGTAGGCCACAAATATACCCGCAGTATGTCCCACTGAGGACACAGAATAACGTGGAACTAGCAAAAACTCAAGTGAAACCAACGGAGCCCAGCCACCTTCAGCAATGAAGAAGAGGAGTAGAATGCCCCAAAGGAAATCTGCATAAATTTGCCAAGCAGTATAACAGCGTAAAGTCCAAGGGCCTCATTTACTAAGACCTTTAGCGTGCACAAAACCTTTAAGCACATGCAAAACCAATAACATGACCAATGATTGGTCATAGTATTTGTTTCGAACCAATCGATTTGAACCAATTTGTTGTGCTATCAGTTTTGCGTGTGCTAAAATGTTTTGCACATGCTAAAGGTAAATCTGCCGCCAAGTGCATTGTTCTGGTTAGATCAATAATACAAACAGCATATTTTAAAATTAAAACAAAATTCAATGGAATTATTTTTTTTTCTTCTACAAATTGTCTTGATTTCTGTTGTTCCATCCTCACAAGCATGGCAGAAGCATTCTAGCTGAAGTTCTGTTCTTGTTCTTGTTCTGTTCTGTTCTGTTCTATTCTGCTCATGCCCTTGGCTGCTAGGCAGTGGCTATTTTGCACCCTACAGGCCACACAGTAGCAAAGGAGTGAGCTAACAGCAATTGGAGGAGAGGAATATCTCTCACGGATGACAACTAGTGGCCTGTGGCCAACTGGAATGTTTCTGGGAGGAACTAATATAGCAGCAACCCTTGGTATTGCGTAAGAAGTCAACCTTCCCATGAAAGTCTCCCAGTCATCATTGGCTAATGACATAGCCAAGACTTGAACCTTTGAACCCATAGAGGTCGTTTGTACTATACTTCAATGATTTGTGAAGAATGCAGGCCTACAACCTAATGTTATATCTATCCCTGAGGTAAGAATGTATTGTGTGAAAACCCAGACTTGAGACATGTGTTACGTTGCAACTGACTGAACACCTGATAGACTACTTCATTATTCAGTACTCTAATCAGAATACATAACTTACCCTTCAAATACACTTACAATATTAATGTACGGACGGTGTTAAAAAGATAATTCAACATTTAAAATCTTTTCAATCTAATACTAATTTACAAAAGAAGGAGAGGGAGAGTCATCTTTAAAGAGAACCATGCTGAAAGAAAAAGAATAATTTGATAACGTAATTAAACTTCTTTTAAATTCACATTTGAATAATTATATAAATTAAGGTGTATTCAGCACTAACCTTCATGTGCCAGCTCCAGTATGTAAAAACTTTATGGGCCTGTTTTACTAAGACCTTTAGCAGGTGCAAACCCTTGTAGCACACGCAAAACCAATAACATGACTGATGATTGGTGCAAAACAAATACCATGACCAATAATTGGTCATGTTATTGGTTTTGTATGTGCTAAATGGTTTTGCGTGTGCTAAATGGTTTTGCGTGTGCTAAATGTCTTAGTAAATCAGGCCCTATGTTTAAAATTAAACTTCATCATAACTGATTAAAACATGTGCTGAATTCCACCACTTAATAGACGTTCCTTTTCTCCACATGAATTAGTTACCTTCACAGGTAAAAGTCATTTTTAAGAATATTTAAAAATATCTTAAAAATATTTAAGAAATACATAACTAATTCATCCTGAACTGAATCTCATTTTAATTTGAGGAGCTCTGTTTTCATCTTGTCAAGTTTTGATTGGTTGTCAGAGGCTGATTTAAACATCTTTGATGAAAAGTAATGTTTAAATGAGGATTGCTACATCAATTAGTATTTTATTTAACATGCTGGAGCACATGTTATTTTGGTAGACAGCACACTGGAATTTGAATAATGTAAAAAAATGAATCTAGGATCTCAAAAGGAAGCAAGTTCATTTAATATATTTTTTATTAAGTCCAAGTTATATTTTAGACCTAGGAATAAAATGCTCACCCATTATCGCTCTGATAAAAGTTTAATGATGGCAATCAAGCAAGACAAAGAAGTCATTATAAAAAGGGAGGTTGTGGGCTTAGTTTAATGACAATTACTACATGCAGAAGCCTTGTATTCTACAATGACTGATCATCCCTAATGCCAACATCTGTCAGGTAGAAAAAGGAGCTAAGCGGGAACTTTGGTTCAGTGAACGGTACGCAGAGGATACGAGGAGCCGCTGCTTCACAGCTTAATACTGCAGTAGAAATGCTGTCCGTTAAATCCAATGTGCTTTCAGACAGCTGGACAGTGAAAGAAGTCATCTCAACATTACAGGTTACATACATGCCTTATCAACCTTACGGGGATAAAGGGCACTTAGAATTAAGTAACTGGGCACATTGCTTGCTGCAATTTATTAAGCCCCTCTCAAACTTTCTTCTCCAATAATACACAAACCAATCAAAAGACAACACCTCCTCTGAAAAAGAAAGACCAAGCATCACGTCCGCAGGGTATTTTCTAATCAGCGAGACTTACCTAATCTAAATTCAGATCACACACGGCAGGTCGCGGTTATACTGTCACCCGAGAACAAATCAAGGTTCTCGTTTTCGAAAGAGTGCGACTGCATAAGCGAAGCAAAGACACGTCGCAGAAAACAAACAGAAATAACAACCCCTCGCATCTCAATTCCAGCAGGCCCTCATTAAATACTCTCTCTAATGTTCCGTTGCTTTTCCTTCACGCAGTGACAGGGCTGAGTTTTTCAACTTGAGGCGCCCCTTCAGAAGAACGAGAATTCTTAAGGGCTGTTTATCTGCCATCAGGGGGAAAAAAACAAATTCTTCTGCTTAAAAGACTAGTTATAAACTGCTCAACAGTAATAATTTATCACTGCTGATGTTGGCCAGGCACAGTTGCAACAGAGAACCCAACCACTCACTTTGCAAATTGAAGATGGGTGCCTGTCCCTTACCCATCATGGGGAACAATGTACGTTTCTGTCCAGGGTTCATGAATTTTGGATGACCCCCGGACATATACGCAAGATATTTTCCATTAAATTTTGTTCCGTCATCATACAGCAGACAATGGTGTCGCATAACATTGGATTAAAAATGCACCTTTGTGTCACTAGTGCCCCTGGATCAATTCACCTTCAGACCATTGGGAAAGAACAGATGGTCCCTGGAGAAAGGCCACAGCAATAACAAGGCCTCTGACACAGAGGACGGCGGAGGTGCACTGGACTAGGACGGGGGTGACAGACACAATGTGGGGGCAGAACCGCGCAGCGGTCACACATCCACGCTTCCTCGTCACAAACAGACTGTACTACACTTCACCACTGCAGAAGGGATAGCATAGCTTGATAGTTCCCATTTTAAAATGAATAAATTCCAGCTAAATATTTGGATGATATCCTTGCAAAAGAGATATATAAAGTCTGCAGTTTCCCGTTTTGATTGCCAATCTTGTACTTTAAATAAAATCTTCTGGCGTGTTCATGCCATGAAAAAGTCTTCAGACGATTCTTCCCTTTAAAAGCAAGCAGGGCTGTACTGTACTGTATATATTTTTTTAATGTAAGGAATATGTGAGTTCTGAGTAGTTTACATTAAATATTTGATTCACAATTTAAGGAAGAGTGCAGGTATGATATTTCTTATTGAAAATAACATTAAAATAACACTAAAAACAATCTTAAATGTTATTAACTGTCCTATTACGTTTGTGGTGAATTTGACCCCCATCCAGTGTTTGACACCTCTTAAAAACCAGTTAACCAATTTTTTTCATTTTTTATGACTTTTCCTAATTTGGTGAAAGTAAATAGTAAACATGCAATAAACATAATGTTATACTGAAAAGTCCTGTACCAACTTTGTATACAAAGGTGTTGTGTATAGGGTAATTTTGAATAAACAACCTTTTTCAATTTGATCCCAAACATAAAAGGCATCATAAAATTTCAACATAATAGGAGGGTTAAGAGGCATAGACTGTTTTGACATATTGTTCATGTTTATAAATAATAATGAAAAGAGGAATATATTAAGTGCGTAATTGAATGCTATGTGCAGTATACTTGAAAGGGTCCTCAACTAATCACCCTTTAAATAGTTACCTCTCCAAAATTAATATATTTTAAATTAACAACAGATTTCCCCCATATAGCCAACATCCTCTAAATAAAGCACAACAGTTATCCCTCCAAAATGCAGATTTTTAAATGAACATCTGCTGAAAATGTACAATGTCACGAGGTCACGTCAATTTTATTACAATTTCAACCAAAGTGGTTTTCAGTGAAAGCACGTCTACAAAGGTTTCCAATATACCTTTCTAAACAATCTAGTGCAGGGGCAATTCTAACTGAAAGCGCTTATAAATTTGGTAATGTTTGGAAAAACCCCCTCAAAGCTGAATGAGTCCCCTGAGCAATGGGATCCAACCCCAAACAGGTGCCACCCGTTATGTTGTTTCCATGGGGGATAGCCCTAATGAAAACAGCTGTTCCTAACACTGAACAGCTCAGCTGCTGTCGATCAGTCCCTGTCCCAAACTGACCCATGTTGGTGTTCTCTGAGCTGGACCGGAACCCCCGCCCCCACATCGAGGGAATAACCAAATCCAACTGTCCAAATGGTCCTCTAGTTGTCCCTGTCCCACTTTATGCCTCCACAAATCTTCAGTCCACCTCCCGCAAAGGGTGATAAACCAGTCCAGTGAAATAGATGCATTGAACCGGACAATGAATCTCTCTGAAGTTACGCAGAATCAAGAGATGCCACAAACCTCAATATCAGCCCCTTGGCAATTCAGGGGTTTTTAAAGACACAGCTGCTGTCCACTGATACCATCAATAATGATAAATTAACATAATTTCCTCAGCAACTTAAGTAAAAAATTGCATCTCCACACAATATAAGTACATACAAGCTGGTGATATATGCTGGACTGGCATTTATGCTCATATTTCACTTTAGTCCAACCCCCTGAATGTCAGCCCGCGTGCTGTCAGCGGCAGGTAACAGTAGGGGATTGTGATCAATAAGAGGTAATTAAAGAACTGAGCTGACGCGCTCCAGGATTCCAGCACCCCATCTCTCTTTTCTCAACGATCTCCTTCATGGTTTAGGTCCATTACTCACAGAACAAGTTGCCGGTAACAGTGAGAATCAGGCTGTCCCTGGATCTGCGCCTTTGGCCGTAGAGAAAAGCAAATATATGAGATACGATTGCGGCGTTCTCTGAGTTGCATGAGAAAGCTGTTCTCAGCGTTGAAAGAAGGCATGGTTTAACTACACATCCCATGTTTCCCTACCCCCACCCCACTTCATAATAAAATGGCTATGAAGTCCTCAGTCATAGTGACCCTATGAGATACACGCTACTGAATAATTAAGATCGGCTTCTGCTTATATGCAGTTTTGTATGAAGCCTGACATGGTCTGCTACTTTGGTCGTTAGTGTTCGTGCAATTATGGAGGAAGTTGAACTAAATTCGCAGCAGACTTGCTCCACATTAAATATGCTACAGTAAATTATATAATGACAAACAATAACGATGTTCCATAAAAAATAACGCATTTTGCATGCACCTCCTGGATTCAGAAAATAGAGATTTACTGACATTAAATGGGTTCATCAACTGTTTCTGTTTAAAAAGAATAGTAGCTATATATCACTGTCATATAAACGATCCGGATGCTTAAAGAGGACTTTCTTATAGGCAATGAAACTAGTTATGTGTGAATGAAATGCGCTTTTTTGGGGGAGGAAGTAAATACATGTCTTTACGTTAATTATGAGCGCTCAGTAAAACTAAGCTACGTTTACAATAAAACTGCACGGAGACATTACTATAGCAAGGGCCCATCTAACCGGGGAAAACCGGGCCGTTTCTGAGCCACACACTCAGCGAGCTGCAAAACCCAGTCTGAAAAACAGCTTATAGGGAAGGCAATAATCACTGTTCCATGGCGAGCAAAATAATCCAATCCTCTGCAAATTCATCTGCTGGCCATTCTTCTGCCTGGCGATCAAAATTGGGGTCAGGTGCCATGTGAGTGACCCCGTCTACTACAAAATGAGGAATCTGGAGGATGTCTGCAGTCTTGTTACATTCCCCACATAAGATTTCACTTCCACCACGAAGATGCCGTCTGACTGCAAAATCCTTAGAGCAATTTGAGACTATATATGACGTTAAATAACAAAGGTCGCAATGCAGGTCTATTCTGTGTCATTTTTGTGACAATATTCTTATCTCCCACATGCATTTTAAATGAGCACGATGTTCACTATGTCCGTTAAATAAATGCTGCATAACAGAAAGCAAAGCATACTATTATGCTTGGTAACATTCAACTTTATCGGACACGAAGAATAGAAGAAAATAACTGCAGTTTATATATGACGTGGTAATCGAAATTGACGTGGCGATCGATATCCCAAGCTCCAGGATATTTCAAATTACACAGCAACTATTTAATAAGAACTTATTTGTCTTACGTTCCTTTGTTGCATACAGTATTTATTTGTTTGGTAGAATAATAAGCTATATTTCCATTCTTTATAAACGTTACATTATTCAGAAAAAGGACAAAACACAAAAGCAAATGTCCGCAATAGAATTCGTAAGTACAGTGGAAACAAAGATGACAAAATAAGATACTTTAAAACAGCTTCTCAATAGGCAGCAGGAAGATTCATTAATCATTAATAACATCCATTATATCGATTCATACTGGATCTATATATTGTAATAAATGCACTGCAGTTTAACACCTTATTAATAGGATATTCTCTCCTTCAGCACACTGTAATTTCCAACTAATATTTTAGAAACTTTTCCCTTTTTATGAAAACACCTGCCCTACAGCATGTGATAAGGCAGTTTATTTGATATGTCATTCAGTGCTTTTAAATGGTTTTCTCAGACTATGTTAAACAGTGTACACCTTAGTGTGAATCTCATCTGACAAGCCAAATGACAGAGTTAGCGCACGCTGCAGCGGATCGTGGCTGGCGTGCCAATGAGGCACAGGTAAGAACTCCTGTTCTTTCTCTCCCAACAAGTAGAAATTATCTGGGGTAAATGATGAAGAAAGACCTTTCAGTCCGACTACTCAAGATGTGCTTTTGAGTTACTAGAGGAAGACGGATGTATGCAGATATAATGGGGGTGAAAATCAGAAAAGATCATACTTTGTTCTTGCTTAAATACAGCCAACAGGGGCTGCTGTAGCTGACTCGGTAAAAGCAGCGCTTGTGTCTGCCCTCTTCTCTGCCCCCGCCCCAATCGTGATGTCGGAGTACATCTTCGGCGGTATCACTACGTCATAAGAATAATTGTTGCCACCCACAACGGAAATAGCCGGCACCTGATTAGTTAGACGCACGACGGTCCTTTTGTTTCGGCTCCACATTTTTAAACCGGAGCAACGTGGCGGCCTGTTCATAAACACTCTTATTCCTAAACAGTCCACTAAAATACGTTTCTGAAAATATTTGAGGTGAGAAATAGGCCATGCAGTCACTTAACTCACCCGCAAATTATTTTTCAGTGAGTGCAGTTACTCTTTAAAATTAAATGAGTTTGAACCCTATATAACCTAGAACACTCATCCCCAATTGATTGACCTTCAGTATTGTGTGTGATGCACTTTTGGGTGAGGTTAGTACTTAATCTACATCAGCAGCATGTGATTGCACTGTGTATGATAACACAGTACAGTATATGTATATTTTCTTCACTTATAGTATCATAAAAGATGACACTTGATATTATCCAATTTTATCTTGGTCAGTGGAATGCAATGGCAGAAACGTCTACTAGAAACAAAATCCACATATATATGAAACTGTAAATTTCACTACTGGAGACCAGTCAAAAAGCAATAATCTATCACCACAGCAACAAGACAAAGCTATCTCAGAAAGATATTTGCCAGCTGCCATATATCTCGGTTGTCACTCAAGGCCAGTGAAGAGGTCGCTGAGGATGAGACGGAAAAGAGTGATGTGTGCCCTAAGAGCAAAAGAGATCACAGAAACTGGATGCTTATGCATTGCATATGGTTATTCTAGATATCATACACTAAATTAAAACAAATTAAATTTTGGCAATTGTTCAACCTGTTCAAACTGATCTCCCATGGTGCCGATTGAAACGCGCATCCCGAAGATGAATTCACATTGACCTATTGGGAGTCCGTTCTGCTTTTTCTTGGGAGCAATCACATTGTAATCAGTGGATAATACAAATCCATTTATGAAGAGTATTGATCAGTATGCACAAGACATACAGTATGACTGGAAATGGTTACTATGTAGTGCAATTTAATTTAGAACCCCAGGTAAGGTTCATGTGAGGAATCAATTAATCTGCCTCAAGAAATCTCCTGTGTCTGCGATTATATGTATGTGCATGAAATTGCATTGGTACACTGTGTTGTTTCAAAGGCTCTCAGTCCTTGCAGATGTACTGCGTGAAAATGATAGGTTATTACAAAGCCATCTGGCCCACGTGCTCATGCGTATGGTGCAAACCACAACCCGTTCAAATAATGTAAATTAATGAGTTAAATCAGAGCAAGAAAATTGTGCTAATGCACCAGTTTCACCTCCTGTATCAACACAGCCCCTGAACCACACTTAATGGCATGCCAGATCCATACAGGGAGGTCGGGTTTGACATAGTTAATAATTCTGTCAACATTACATGTTTCCAGGACTACCAACACATTTCCAATGGGAGACAAGCACGGGACGGATTTGGAAAAAGATACCGGACCCTGAGGGAATTACGTAAATCTGAAGCCATCTGGGTTTGTGGTTCTGCACGGCATGTCTTCCAGAGCTCCCTAAGGTTGGAGGTTGGCAAGCCATGCTGATCGATAAATCAACTAAGCTTAAAAGACTCTCAAACAGTTACCCGTACAGTAGGTCATTAACATTTAGAAGACAAATCTCAGAAAGTGGCAAACTGTACATTAAGATGAGTTGGCACTGAATGTGATCTGCTACAGCACATTTCCAAGAGAAGCCTGCACCGACAGTTGACTGTAAAGGGATTTGATTCAATAGACTGATAAATGAATTGCCTTGTAAACTCTAACATGTGATAACCCCAAGAAAACAATATGTTGTGTTGACAACATGACAGCATATTTCCCAACTGACAAACGACTGCAGCTGCTACACATTGGTTGTCTGATAAACAGCAAAAATACCCACCATTCCATGACAAAGACCCATTAGGTAAAATCTCCTTGTACAACTCATTGTCCGTCCTGTCTTATATGGAGTCGTGTCCTCCCAGTAGGTCATCTTTTGAAGCAGCCTACAAAAACTGAAAATGCATTCTATGGTGTGCTTAATGAAGAACAGTACATGGTGCTTCCAGTGCAGATGTCTTGCTAATGGACACACTTAAACAAAGTGAGTATAAATGCATGTGGATTGTGTGTGAAAACCCGATTACTATACTCCACCGCAAGGCCTGCACTTGTCCAAGTCTAACAGAGAAAATTACTCCAAGATGGGCTGTTGGGTAGCTCACCCTACTAAAGCACTCGGTTTCAGTGAAGCAATGCACCCAAGTCTGGTACAGCATCTTGACCATACCAGTCACGACTGTGACCCGCAGCACAGCAGGGCAGCACATAATTGGTTGCAGCATCACTCACTAGAGGTGGGTTTCAGTCAGAGATGAGCTCTCCCCCTCTCAACATGCGACAACAACCTCTCCTGTTGAATGGAAGGCTGTGATCTGCCTGCAACAAGTGCCATTAAGTATACTCCTCTAATGCGATGACTGCACACTGCACAGCACAGCTTCTGGACGGCAGCAGGAAGAGAAAGCCCATCAAATATGAATAAGGCCATCCAAACTGGGAGAAAAACTGAAAACACGGGGATAAAAGTTGGATTAAAAAAGGCTCAAAGATTCACATTACGTATTCATGAACATACAGAACACAAAATAAGCACTTAGTACATTGTGAAATATCTATGAAAAATGAATACGAGTGTAAATGTAGACAAGCCCTTAATTTTTTCCTAAAATGAGACAACCCTGAGGTACAAATGCTTGTTCTACTGTACAGCTTGTGACTGGTGAATAAATGCAGGTAGCCACACACACAGACAGGTACAGATTTTAAAAAGGGGTGGGGGTGGGGGGGGGGGGGGGGGGGGGGCGTTGTGTATGCAGGTTTTTGTTTCCACCAATTTCCCTGGCTAAACGAGCTAATTGGCTGAATACACCAATACTCATTCACTCATAGATTAGATCACAGTAAAACATTTAATATAAGGACACAAAAACTGTTTCCACCTCTGACTGCTTCATTCCTCTGAGATTTACCCACTGTGCCTGATAGTTATATTGGCTGTATGTCCTTCTTAGACTAATGACACTAATGTAGATACTACTTATTTAAGGTAATTACAAAATCTAATTTACAACTAACAGTAGCTATGGCAAGTGTAGCTAAGGCAAGTGTCTGTAACCCAGCTTTAAAAAGAGCCTATTCAGCCTATTCAGGACCGGATTAACTAAGACGTTTAGCTGGTGCAAAAAAACGTTTAGCACAAGCAAGACTAATAACACAACCAATGATTGGTGCAGAACAAATACCATGACCAATCATTTGTTATGTTATTGGTTTTGCGTGTGCTACAATAGTTTTCACATGCTAATGGTCTTAGTAATTCAGGCTCTTAGTGTTTTCCTGTGGCATTTCCCATAGGAAAAAAATTATCAGGAAATCGAGTTGAAAATGTGTGGAATCTAGGCCCAGGTACAGAGTTTCACACCAATTACGAAGTGTGGGTTAGAGTGGTATGTTGTGCAAATTGCCACTGCTCCTGTGCTGTATGTAAAGACACCAAAGAGGATATGTCTCAATCCTGACGAGGGAAAAAAAGCCGCACTTTTCACTGGGAAATGGAATTGGAAAGTGTTGATTCCTTTAAAACATTTTCTGTTTTTTCTTTAATTTTACAAATATTCAGGCTGTAACATTAGCATAGACATTAAATTCACATCAAATCAAGTGTAATTCCCATAACAAAACAGAAAGTGATGATAATATACTGTAGGCTAATTTGTTATTATTTCAAGGAAGTGTACCAATTCTCAAAGCAGCAATCAACACCTGTTCTTTCCGTACAATGTACACCAACAATAACAGCAGGCCTGAATAATTTTAGACGTGACGAAAACACCCTATTCCCATCAGTAAGGATAGACGGGCTCTGATTCCTCCAGAGACCAAATAACTTTCTGAAATGCCAGTGAAGGCAAATAAAAGACTCAAGAGGCGAAGACAGAATGGCGGAGACAGCAGTATTAAAAATGGAACCAAGATGCAAAACTCGATAGAGCACAAACAGGCCAATGAGCCACCTTGTGGCTTGCACTGCAACTCTTTCCACTGAGAGCGAGCGCAATGCAACCTCTTATCCGGGCTTCGGCTGATCTGTATTAATGAGCGCTTTGATCTTGTGGAAGATAAAAACAGAGAGCAAACAGACTGAATGGAAAAACTAAAAAGGAAAAGCCAGGGGTAGACTAGTGCCCCCCCCGCCCCCCCCATTATCCATTATGAATGAGAAGAGTCCAATTGAACTTTTCCTCTCAGAAATTCCTATCCCCCTGCACTGATTTACCAAAAGCACCAGGGCGACCGCGAGGGCTTTGCATCCTCATTCATAAAACATATCTTACAAGAAATAAGAGAGTTGTTTCTCCATACAGCCTTGAAAGTACAAGTAAACAGTGCTTCCATAACTCATATCACATGTTCTTTGCAAATGTCACGCTGTTGGAGCAGGCTGGGTTATGACACAACAATATTGACTACCTTGAATGCAAAACCACAAATAATCCAAAGCTTACAAAAAATAGAACCTGTTTCAATTTATTCTGATGTATTATTTTCATGCATGATCTATCAGATATGTTTACTAAAGCAGGTGGAATGAATGACAGTCTTAAAATGACACTTTCATTAAGCACTTTACAAATAATTTTGTCATATAATCAGAAAACTGCAAACTGTCAATCGGTAAGATAGGTTGGGTTCAGCAATATTTCTATCAGACTGTATATAAATATTTCAAACAATTTCTTCACAGACAGGTACATCGAAATGGTTCAGATGAAGATTTGATTAAAAAGAATGGCCACATGAATATTGAATTTACAGTTACTTATTGAAAGATTATTCTAAATTATAAAACAGTCTTAGTAATTACAGTATACAAGATGCAATTTCAAAGAGTTGAATGTCTACAAGTTAAATTTTTACTGATGATTGAGGAAATACAGCAATTTGTTTTTTAATAGGAGAGCAGAATGTTCTGTAGTGTACCTCACCCCTCAAAATGTCAAGTAAACTGTGAATAATTTTTCAAGCAGCCAAGGGGCGCATTTTCTCTATGCTAAAGCAAACGTGCTGCCATGCAGTAGCAAACTAATTCCAGTGCAAACTAGTCCAAATTACTTAATACAAACTGCTACGTACAGTGGATTTTAACCGTGATTTAGAAAATGCATGCACCACAGCACCCAGCCTGTTTGATTATTATTAAGAAATGATGTTAAGATTGTATTTTAATTGTCCAAAAGCAATGACGGAAAATGATATTTTTGGGGATGGCAAGTACAATCATCTCTTTGAGCCAAAATAAATTGTGTACAATAAATTGCCTAATTAAGTCATATTTTCTGTTTTTATGTTGGCTCACTCCCGTACACGCTGTGCACAGATACATGTATGAAGCCAGTTACATCCTTTTAAGAAAAGCCTTGATATTTGGTATAAAAAAAACAGCAGACACCTTTTGCAAAGTGCCACACTCAAAGAGACCAGGAGGAAATAAACTTTTAGTGCTATTATTGTTGGGCTCAAAGACGATTTCAAACTCAGTAGCACCTGGAAAACAACCCTTCAAATGTGTTCACTTGATTGACAAAATTCTAAACTAATTTTCCATTGTAAGTTCACAGCATTGCATGCAACAATACATTACAAGCAAAGGTCAGACAATGAATTCACGTAAATAAATGTATTTATGAAAGCTAATACAGGTTTTCAGCTCGCCAATAGGTGTTGATTACACACACACACACACACACACACACACACACACACACATACACACATACTTCATTACTTCATAATGTTTGGTCTTGCTGGCCTAAACTCAAACATTTCCTCAACATGTTTTAATTATTTTTAAAGAGCCTGAAATGTAAAACGGGCACAACGCAGATTGTCTTATTTGCATCAAAGAGGCATCTGTTATTATAGCGTGCAGAGTAGACTAATGCAGGCATACCGAAGAGAGTTGCAGTATATGCGACTGTTTGAGCAAACATACTGTTGTTTAGTGTAACTTCATCATTAGAAGCAAAAATAAACCTGGTAGCAGTAAAAGCTAAGACGGTAGATATGGCGAAGAGCAAAGACGCGTTAGCTGCATAAATGACTATGATAAATTATACATGTAATTCAAATCTAGCATATTTCTTTCAGCTCCATTCTATCATTATACGCAACTGGCTGCTATCATATAGCTATTCTATCATTATGATACGCAACTATTTAAACTATTTGACTCAACCAATAAAGCAAGGTAGGGCATAATGTCTACTGTAGCTACTGTATTTTAACGGACAGAATTAACACACGTATCAGGTGTTGCTTCAGCACAGGGGGAAATAACTATTTTCAATGCAAATATCACAAGCATTACCTCGGTGTTAATTTCGAAAGAACGGAATGATTGAGCCAGTTTTGCCGACACATATACCCAAACTTCCTGTGGCGCAATCTCTCCTGAAAGTGCCTAATACATTTGCGGACAGTGTGGTATGATGCACAAAGACATTGGGCTATTCGTCCCGTGCTGGCACTGATTGGGAACGAAGAAACCCGCTGCATACTGAAATAACCCCAACTGAAACAACCCATTATTTCAACACTGATATACACAATGCTTTGAGCAGTCACTTCGGACACGCACTTTCTCCTTACTGATCCTGCTATAAGAAATTACGCATCAACTGCCTCTCAACAGTGTATCAAAACAGTGAACGTAATGGACAAGGTAGATTTGTACTAAGCAAGCTCATTTGTGTACAGGGTACACATCCACGCATTGTCCTAAAAGGCGCTGACACGAGAGAGACGAACGGACATCCTAATTTCAATCCAAAGCACGAGTACAGAGAAAGCATCTTCTGTAACACTGCTTTACAGTAGACCTGTATACAGCAGAGTTTGAGAGAAGGGTTACTTCGGTCCAGAACAAGAGAAAAGAAGGGAAATGTTAACATTACGCCACACATAAAGAATGCATAAATAAAATGTAGCCTACCTGTAACTCCAAACTGTAACCCTGGTATAAGTGGGTTGGAAACACCGTCAGTTGATGTTGCACTTGAACAGAAACGGTATAATCCATTGACTAACTGAGTGAAACGCTTGTAGCTTAATATAAGATTCTTCCACAGCTGCCTGCAGTACTGTAGTAACATACCAGCCTGCTCTCCGCCCCGCTACCACCTCATTGGCCGGTTGGTTGTAGTAGTAGTACAGAGCTCCCCCACTACCTCTCTAACGAGCATCAGTAAACGGAGACCAGGCGGTTGGCTGGCAAGCGGTTCACTATAGCTCTGCACCTGGGGCAGTAAATTCTGCGCGACAGTGCAGAGCAGTACCACGATCATTAGTTGGCAAGCCAAACATAAATATCTAGATTCAATTAGCATTTTTCTTCAGCTTTGATTTACAATTAAATTCGCATTTGTTTTCGTCAGCAAACCAAAGTCTATTTCTAGGCTGGACAACAATGATGGACATTGGGATTAGGTGCCAATCAATGTATTGGAATGAGAAAAATATAGTAGCCCATTAGTAACTACCTTTAAATTCAATGCATTATATATATATATATATATTTTTATTTTTTATTTTTTTAATTGATCTGGTCTATAGAGCCCTGTAGACTTATATTTCAAAACCAGAAAAACAGTATCAATCTGTACCTTTATACACATCGGCTGTATTGTCTGCACCACGTGGTGTTGTGGAGCAATGAGCCTGACATTGGTCAGCCAGATGTTCTAGTCTTGATATCTTTCATATTCCATCATAATATTTCTTGTCATTTTTAGTGGTAACCACTTCTGTTGACTGGACTGTGAAGACCGGAGTTGTTTGTCCTGTTCAGCAAAAGGGAGAATCAGCCGCGTGTGCTGCTCTCAGATGGCAAATGCAGTGTGTGATCTGTATTAACTGCCTTTATCTTCTTAGGGGATAAACATGTTGCACTAATATGAATACATCTCATATTAATTATTTTGTTTCTGTACTATTGGGATGTAAAGTACTTGCTGTGCCTGTCCAGTTTCACTCATACCCTTAAGTCATATCAGTCTGTCAAAACTTAGTGATCCTGTGCTGTGGTAACTAGTTACCCCTTCAGAGGTGATAGGTTACATTATAGGTGTTCATCAACATAGTAGATGGTGGATTGGTTCAGTGAGTACAGTTTGGTCTTTTTTGAGTGTCTGCCTGGCTGTGGAAATGTGCGGAATTAAATCCCAAGCACACTAGGGACTCCTTAATGAATATTTAATAAATAACTAAAATTACACGTTACAAACTTTCATTAAAATAAGTTAAATTAAATACCACAGCTGGCATGGTATTCATACATCAACTATGTTTTAGTGTGATGTTTCTCAGTCATAGCGCTCCTCTAAACTAATAGGACCATAAAATGTGTGAAACTTGTCATACTGGAACATTCATATTAGCAGCAATGTATTTTCATATTTAATAGTGCATCGCAGAATAGTACAGCAAATACAAAATGAAACAGATTCACCATCATGTCGTACAAATCTGTATTTGGTCACACCTTGAATCGCCAACTTAATGTCATAGCTGAACATATCATCATAGCTGAACATATCATCACAGCCTTTTCTTGCATCATGCATCATTTCTTGCCATTTACACACCTGTAATATTAAATAAAATGCAACTGTGCTATTATTTAATATTACTTGTTAGGAACTACAGTATTAAAACAAATTCTAAATCTACTGAAACAATACTGCTCAAGGTTAAAGAAAAAAACTGTTCATGGCCCACAAGGATAAATGTATATATTTTAATTAGTGTGGTGTACAGTAATAATGATGCAATAACGATGAATACAAGCACTGATATTTCTGAAATCAAAAGCTGTATACATCCACACATCCCTATCTCACCTGCGGTTGGTGAATAATTCAGTTCTCAGTGCAGGTGAATGGTTGTTTCCAATGTTTGTTTTTTTTTGTTTGATAAAAATGAGGTGTTACATATTAGCTAGATTTGTACCTCTGCAACATGTCCTGCAAGAATGAATATTAATAATTAAAATTAAATATTTTTAAGGACTCGTGCAAGTGCACATGTTGTTGGGTGTAAGCAAAATAGTGAGTAAGTTTTCTAGGTCAAGCAGTGGTGCTTCAAATCAGACTTATTGTATTGCATAAACATATTTCTCAGACCTCAGTCTCTTTAAATGGAAGAAATGCAGAGGAAAAAAAGGTGAAGGATTCTAATTAGAGTTGAAGAACTGTAGAAGAAACTGTTCATAAATATTTCAAAGGGCAGTTTTTCCACTCAAAAAAGAAACTTTATTGGATCGAAATGAGTGCAAAACTCTACTCGAACACATGAGTATTCGAACAGATGCTGGATAAATTATGATGGATAAAGTGGCCAGATGTATTTGAATTCAGTTCTATTAGCAGGTGACTGTTCATACCACATTTACTGTTATGTTGCTTTCACGTAACCAAATTTAAGAAACTAACAAAATACGTGAAAATATGTGAAGAAATACGTAAAAAACAATTCTGTAGAAATAAATGGTATATGGCAAAATAAGTGACAAAGGGACATGTCTGGACACTACAGAAGGGTCAAAAAAATGTATGGAACATTGACAACTAGTGTTGACGCTAAAACAATTCTCTGTAGTGAAAAAGCCACCGATCCATTTTTCTCACTCGTTTGCCAGAGAAACAGTGTCACCATGTGCATTTTAGGCTATTATGAACACCTTAATTTCAGTGGCTTGTCGAATCAAAAGAGACGTGTTGGGAGATTTTCTAGATCTCGTATCAAATTACAGCAGCAATAGTCAGGGTCTATTAAACTTCAACAGCCTGCAGTGGATGCCTAAAAAATAACTTGGAGACCCATGAACCATAAAATATTACCCAATTGTTCCCGTGACATCTTCAGTGTTGTAAATTCAGCCCCTCTCCCCCTTTCCTTTTTGTCAAACAAATTTAGCCATTGAGATAAGAGAGTAAATACTGTGGGCTGTAAGATATAAAAGATTTCAAGGAGGACCGAATCCCAAAGAGTGACTCAAAACAAGCTAAATCTTCGCTGTGTTTTGTCAAATTCAAAAAAACTGTAGAGAGCTTAAAATAAATGAATAAAGTGCAAACAACTTTTGTGGATTTATTCCATTGCCACTGACAAATATTATGTAAGAGAACAGAACTACAAAAAGAAAAAGAGACAAAAAAATCGGCTTTCACTTCATAAGTCCCAGGGAGCATCTATCCTTTTAAAAAAATGTCAACTTCCGTGGGGCTGCTGGAGCTTAATGCACCACAGTGTGGTGCACGGATAAGCATCACAAGCCTCAGATCGAATCTGGACGGTGCCACGGCGTGCCAGTGCCCACTGCAGCCAGTAGCTCCATAGGGCGGTGCGTCGCCCTGAGAATGGAGGGGTCAGTCAGATAGGGTTCTGCGTGCATTGCTCTCTAACGACCCCTGCTGGCCGAATGCACTCAAAGGGTGCCCGCTGCACTCAAAGCCGCATACGAAAGATCCCTCCACCGAGTCCACTCTAGCCAAGTTTAGCTGTGGTCCGCGGTGTGAAAATAAGCAGCTAGTCACACTGAAGGAGAACAGTGGATGTCTAAACTCTCCCGAATGGCCAATGGGGTTTGAACCATGTACGCGGCTGGGGTTGCAGACTATTGGCCAGTCCAAATTGCGGTGAGAATTGGATATGCTCAGCCTCGCGTAGAGTACCAAATTTATTTATTTTATTTATTTTATTTATTTTTTAAAGGAAACTTCCAGATGCATGTGTAATGACCTGACAGTAGATCAGTGGGTGAATGTGCAACACACAGCTGCACAATGGATATGCACTTTGAGATTCCAGTGAAAGTGAACAAAAAGGGTTGGTCAAGGTCTAATTCCTTTGACCAAAATCAACCCACATCACAATAATCTCAAATTGATTACCACTGCCTTTGGAGCAGAGGTGGGCAACACGGACCATATTCGTTTCTGGATTTCATGCCAACTTCTGGCCGTAATTACTTAATTAGCCCTAATATTTACGCCGTTTTTACCCCTGCTATAGAGGATACGTACGTTTGCGATAACCTCACAAAACCCTTTCTGTAAATTAGAGCCAAAGGCACACCAACCTTAGATGCAATGCATGCATGTTTTACAATGCAGAGTATGACCTTGTGGCATACAGATTGCATCCTGTGCCGCATAGCCGGTAGCGCAGACTGATGTGTTCTCATGTCACGTTTAGCTTTGCTGGTGTCTGTCCACTGATCACAGAACAGCGTTGTTAGACCTTCACTCAGTTTACATTATAAGACTTGACCTGGAGAAAGGTCCGAATTTTATTAAGCTGCCATAAGCACTTGGATGTTTTTTCAAAACATATACTAAAACGGTAGTGTTGTAGGTCCAACAGCCACCTTTGATGTAACACAAAATGGTTACCCCTCATGCAAATGCAGAATCTTACTTTTTATCTGAAGCATAAACACCCCCCCCCCCCCCCCACACACACACACACACAAGTGACTAATATGTAATAAATACAGAGCTAGCCTATTCCAGCTTGGACCTGTACTAAAACCTCAGTTAAGATCCTCAGTTACGGTTCCCTTGGGTCTTGATATAATCGTGCGCTATATGTGGACACTCAATCACATCATGAAACAGTAATATTAACATTGTTGCAGGGATTGGTATGAAAAGGTAGCAGAGGCTAGAGTAACCCACAGAATACAGAGGGCACTACTGTAGAAGCCCTACAATGCGTTGCATTATTAAATAAGCCAGTGATTCCAGAACCCAGACATTTTTGTTGTTGTTAATTTACAAAAGCTATGTCAAATCCACAAAAATATATAGCATATGTAATCTCTTTAAAAAGCCTAGTTTTATTTTTTTAATAATGATTGGTGACTAGGTTTTACATTGTGCAGGCTTCCTGTAAAGGAACAGTCAATATATTTTAAGAAAGCATTACTCTGCACCTGCAGGAATGTGGCAGGCTGTTGAGACGGGATATTCTGGGTTGGCATGATTGTGCCGAGATGGTTTTGAGTCAGAGCTGGACAAAAAATTTGATCACAATTCAGATGTGCTCTCCTTCCATAATTACCCAGCCTCTGGCCGTCTACATATAATCCAGCAGAAGGTATTCTGCCAAGCAACTACAGCCAAGAGGAAGCTAAGTGACCTTACCTCTGACAGGATTTGAATTGGAGGACAAAAAAAACTTTCAGATAGGAGTGTATTAAAATGTCAGATTAATTTATGTCCCAAAACTGTGTATGTCATTGCAAAAATAAAACACTGATTTTATGTTGCCAAGAACCCATCAGTGACATTTTATTACTTACCAACATATACATGTACTCAACAATATATGCACCTGTCATCTAAAGGTTGTTGCTTTGATTCCAGGATAAAACACCCGCCACAGTACCCATAATCAACACACTTAAACTGTAATTATTCTGTAAATATTCAGCTTTATTACCTGCAACATTGTGAACTACGGCCTGGGCATTTCAACATTTGACAATTGACAATGTTTGTTGATAGTTTGGTCCAATTGTGATTGAGTAGTTTTGAGTAAAGTTTGCAGGGTAACAAGGTTCGATAGCAGGGCCACAATAACACATGCTGTACATGGACAGTTGGACACAGCAATAAGTTGAACATTTCAACAATTAGACAGTGAGGATGTACGTTAAATGCTTAAAAAACTGGGAAAATGTCCACTTAAAAGACTGCAACGCAAGAAAATACAATACTTCATGATGGCAGAGCAAAGATTCAGCTGTTGCAAAAGTAGTATTAGTAATACTAGTTGTGATTATCAACATCATCATAAAACAGCAGGAATAAACTATTATAAAGAAAACAAAGCCTCTAGGCTATATTAAATTCAGTATAAAGGTTGGGTCAAGATAATTATACACCAATGTTATTAAAAGTACAATGATTGCACTTTTGCCCTAATATGAGAACTAAAGAGCATTTTAAGTCCCATTATAAAAGTTGTGCTTTTTTCCAATCCTGCCACTACTAATACTGGCAGCTGCAGACACCATTAATATATAAAAATCACTTAAATATAATTAATTGTATGCACAATTAATCAAAGTCCAGCCACTACGACTAAATAAATTGCTTCTTATTCCCCAGCGGCCAGCCTGTAAGATCTTCATTGCCAACAGAGATTACACACATCTGCCCACTTCTGTCTATCACATAGCTGACAATATATGTACTACTCTTCGCCCTTACGGGTAACACCCTTCCAGTGATCACAAGGGAAATACATTTAGATGTGGGATAGGGTTCTGTTTTCATTGATTATTACTCAGGCAAGTTTTTTTCCTTTTTTGGGCGGTGGGGGGGGGGGGGTTATAATTTCAGTTGATGTTTTAAACTATAGTTGTCACTGTGCCACATTCATAAAAGAGAAGCAAGGAGGCTGACAGTCAACACCAAACACAATTAATAACCTCGTTGATTAATTACATGGGGAGCGAGAAAGATTAAAATTGATCGCTTTGCCGTGGGTGTGCCGCGCCCACACCCCTCCCCCGTGCGTACGGAGCAAAAGTCATCACGGCTGAAATCTCGCAAGGCCCCCCGATGCACACCGCCTACATCCTCAAACGGAGAGGTGGGAGGGGGTACCTCTCCGCTCCAAACCATTGTCAGGAGAAATTAAATTCCCACAGAGCAGGAAGCTGGGTGCAGAGAGCTGTCAGCCAGTATTGTGTCCTTGATGTGGACACGTTTCTCTCAAGTGCTAGACATGTGCCTTCCACCCTGACATGGGTGCTCCCACTCAAGTGCAGCCTGCATGTGGGCCGCAAGGCGAGGGGGGGGAGGGGTGTGGGTTGCCGCTTCCTGAAAGGCAGATGTGAGTCTTTGTGATGGTCCCTCCAACCTCACCATTCCACACAAGGTGGTTCTATTTATTACGGGGTCAGCAACCAAACAAAAAAACTGAGAACTGACAGCAGAAGCCGAATGACAGAATGTACTATGGAAATCGTCTATATAGTGCTCCATGCAATGGACACGGGAAAGTAATGATGTTTCACAGCTGGTGTTTATTTTCATCTTTCATGCAGCTTTCTCCCACAACTTTGGATTGGGGAAGCCATTTTGTTTATTTTTTATTACATTACAACGGAGGCTACAGCCGGCTAATTACACTGTATTATTCCCCTGCGTAAATTCCCAAGTCAATGCGCTATTCCGAAATGACACTGCTGATCAAGGAAAGAAGGCATCAGGCGTAGGCAAACCGACTCACCCAAAACGATGCAGGTCCAGGGGAATAGCGTGATGGCTGATATGAATGACAGGCCCTGACGGGTGAGATATGAGCGGCGCTGGGGCGAAGACAGGCAAATTGAGCCCAGAGAGTTTGGAGACATTAGACTCATGACTTTATCCCTCAAAGCAAGCCAGGCCGCCGTTGAGGGAGCCGCAATCGCTTTACGTTGCATACGTTTCTCACGGCACTGTCGCTTTTGACCTTCAGGAGACGACAAAAGAATCGGCCAGAATAAATAAGCGGTTGATAGATGTGCGAGTGGCCACTTGCTTTATTTCAATGGCCTTGTCAAAGTCTTATACTTTGTGTGATGAGAAAAATAGAAGGAAAGATAAGCTGAACTTCAGAATTAAATAGCAGGAAATTAACTTCATTCTGTCAAATTCTCTCGAAAAAACTCATCAATGTCAGCAATAAAGGCAATTTGCAAAAGATTAGCGATTATAGACTAGCTATGCGTATATAGAATAGCTATTATGTACAATATCAGTTTACCGACCTGGTGATAGTCCTCCCCACCGTGCTGCTGTTGGGTTGTGTTTGTCCACACGTCAATAAAACATCAGGTGCTCCTGGGATACCAGGGGTAAGGTTCCACTGTATTCCAAAGAAGAGGCGGTCTTACGCATGTTGTCGTCTCTCGCGCTGGACTAATGAATCCCAGGCATGAGCAGATCACTCTCGGAACTCGTGCTTAAAAAAAAATCATGCTTAACGACTCATGCAGGCCTGCAGTGTTGCTCTGTCTCCTCAGATATTTACTTTTGCCCTTTTACCAGTTGCTGTACTTATATATGAAAGACGCCTCATTTAGATTCATATCGCGTCTCTTTGCTAAATGGGCGACTCCAGTTGGAAGACAGAGATGACTGGTTCTGTCCAGACAGTGAGTTTTAAATAGGCAACTGTAACTCATTCTAATGGGCTTTTGACTCAACACCTGAGAGTAATTGTCTATAGAACCTGGCTAATATACATTACGTGTCATCGCTGGGTTATTATTGATAGTGGAGGTGTTAAATGAAAGCCAGATCAATACCAAATTATACACAGAGCACTGGGTAATGGCAAATAATAGCAGAAATATGTGATACAGACCCTTTTAATGATGAACTCTCAGAGCTCAGTTAATGGATAAGCAGAACGTTTATGAAGCAAAACAAACGAGCGGAAAATGGAAGTGGAGTTCGGAATCACAGGACGAACTGCAAGGTATTTAAACACGCAGGAAACTTCTATAACGCATATAAACATGTATTCACTCTACACACACACACACACACACACACACACACATGTATATGGTCATGCACAAACTCACATGCATGCACACACATATACAGTACACACAAAGGCACCCATACAGTATGAAAATGCTCACACATATTTGCACACAAGTTACATGCATATATGTACACGCATGAATAGAATAGAATAGAATAACTTTTATTTTCCTGCTAGGGAACTTCAGTTGTAGCCACCAGCAACAACAAAAAAGACATAGACAGTGAGGCAGACCCACAACACACAAACTAACATATCAAACAAAGACATTCAATAGAATCATTGCATTAATCAAACTAATTCATTTCATTAAAGTGTAATAGCCTACAGCCAAACGTCATGATTAAAAATAGTCCCGCTGTCCCGAGATGTCCAGTGTCATTAAGCAGTCCAACACACAAACTCAGCCTCCACAACTTTCCTCCATACACACAGTGTTGCAGTCTCTTATCTTCTTCTTCTTCCCCTTCCCTTTTGGCCTTTTGAAGATTGCCTGCAGTCCTAGATCAGTCCCGAAATCTTCAACTCCGGTGAAGAGCGATGGCAAACTTTGTAGCTGGTAAACATTTCCGAGCATATGTCGCGAATGCGTCTCTATGGTGACGACCACAAACGAAATGATCTTGAATATACAATTTGTCAATATTATCAACACGAGCAGCATGAGTGCCCTGAACAATCTCCAGCCCGCTTCTACGTCCCACAACAGACACACAGCGCATGAAAAAGAACATAAAGAGACATGTAGGGTTCGTGATCATGCTTTCTGTATGGGACTGCCGTGCAGCCTAGCTCTGTCTGGCCCGCGGCTTTCCACGCTGTAATACAGGGCTCCACTACCGCTTCTTGCGCGTCTTCCCCGGGTCTTCCGTGTGGTGCAAAGTTGCTGGATGCGACGGCTAATCCGCCGCTGAGCTCCTCGTCCCCGATGCAGGGCCTGTCACCGCATGCCCCCTGCCTGCTCTGCAGAGAAGCCACCGGAAACACCAGCCGCAGACACGCTCTCATGCGCAACAAACACACACACACCCCGCCCCCTGGCTCATACCCCAGATCACTCCAAACATTCCCTTTCATTCGCACACACACCCTCTCTCTGTCTGTGCAAAGAGCTCAGCTCTCTGTTCTTGTGTTTGCTTGTATGCACTGCAGTGTATTCTCTGCACACAAGCAGAAAGCCGCATCAGAAGAGGCACGACAGAGGAGATATCCCGGATCAACCGAGCCTGCTGTGTACACAACAGACTTTGCAGTATACTGGCTAAATCCACTATAAGAGAGGATGGGTTATAGAAGTAACTAAAGTGCTATCCTTGTGCTTGCATGTGTGCGCATAAAAAACCAGGATGGGATGAGGGGGTGGCTTCTTAAAGTAGAGTGCAATAGGAAAAAGTCAAAGGGTAGTCTCTCTCACTCTCATGCATACACACAAACACAAAAACACATACACACAGACATGCACACGCATATGCAAGCTAGTGTCATGGTGATTTTCAATCCCAAAGGCCACATTGCAGGCTATGTGATCCCCCCTGAAGAAAAAAAATTATAATAAAATGAATACCACAATTGCAGAAAGACATAAGAAGGAGAAATGCAGGGATGTAAATCTCAATGGTTGGACTTGTGTATTTCATTTCCTGCACTAAAGTGTGTATTTAATTACCTGCACTAAAGAGTGTATTTCATTACCTGCACTGAAGAGTGTATTTAATTACATGCACTGAAGAGTTTATTTCATTACCTGCACTGAAGAGTGTATTTCATTACCTGCACTGAAAAGTGTATTTCATTACATGCACTGAAGAGTGTATTTCATTACCTGTACTGAAGAGTGTATTTCATTACCTGCACTGAAGAGTGTATTTCATTACATGCACTGAAGAGTGTATTTCATTACATGCACTGAAGAGTGTATTTCATTACCTGCACTGAAGAGTGTATTTCATTACCTGTACTGAAGAGTGTATTTCATTACCTGCACTGAAGAGTGTATTTCATTACCTGCACTGAAGAGTGTATTTCATTACATGCACTGAAGAGTGTATTTCATTACCTGCACTGAAGAGTGTATTTCATTACCTGCACTGAAGAGTGTATTTCATTACCTGCACTGAAGATTGTATTTAATTACATGCACTGAAGAGTGTATTTCATTACCTGCACTGAAGAGTGTATTTCATTACATGCACTGAAGAGTGTATTTCATTACCTGTACTGAAGAGTGTATTTCATTACCTGCACTGAAGAGTGTATTTCATTACCTGCACTGAAGAGTGTATTTCATTACCTGCACTGAAGAGTGTATTTCATTACATGCACTGAAGAGTGTATTTCATTACCTGTACTGAAGAGTGTATTTCATTACCTGCACGGAAGAGTGTATTTCATTACCTGCACTGAAGAGTGTATTTCATTACCTGCACTGAAGAGTGTATTTCATTACCTGCACTGAAGAGTGTATTTCATTACCTGCACTAAAGAGTGTATTTCATTATATGCACTAAACTGTGTATTTCATTACATGCACTGAAGAGTGTATTTCATTACCTGCACTAAAGAGTGTATTTCATTACCTGCACTGAAGAGCGTATTTCATTACCTGCACTGAAAAGTGTATTTCATTACCTGCACTGAAGAGCGTATTTCATTACCTGCACTAAAGAGTGTATTTCATTACCTGCACTGAAGAGTGTATTTCATTACATGCACTGAAGAGTGTATTTCATTACATGCACTGAAGAGTGTATTTCATTACCTGCACTGAAGAGCGTATTTCATTACCTGCACTAAAGAGTGTATTTCATTACCTGCACTGAAGAGTGTATTTCATTACATGCACTGAAGAGTGTATTTCATTACCTGCACTGAAGAGTGTATTTCATTACCTGCACTGAAGAGTGTATTTCATTACCTGCACTGAAGAGTGTATTTCATTACCTGCACTGAAGAGTGTATTTCATTACCTGCACTGAAGAGTGTATTCCAATACATGCACTGAACAGTGTATTTCATTATACGCACGCACGCACGCACGCATTTATACCCCTGAACACACACACACACGCACACCACCAAGGTTGACCAGCTTAAGGTCACATACAGCTTCAGCCTCTCTGAACAGACCCAAACCTCCCCTCAATATCAGCTCTTTTAAAAATACACCACTTTGATCACTAGAAGAAATAAGGAGATAACAAAAACATGATGAACGGTTATTAGTCAGTTGGGAATATCCAGTGGGAAGCATACATGAGTAATGCATATTATATTATATTAATAAATATTATGAATATTTATTCATATAATATACTGTATGTCTCCTCTTTCTGAAATTTAAAAAGATGGTAAATAACAGGGTTGGCAGCAAAACTCTAAATACCACTCTCTTTGAGCTTTGGTAAACTAGCCATATTTTCAGAGACAATGTAAAAATGATACCCACTCAATGCCTGGTGCAGTGTGCTGCATTACTGGACGCTAGAGACAGGTAGAGTTGTGACGCACAATGTGCAACATGCAAGTGACCAACGTAACAATATTTATCTACGTACAAATGGCTGCGAAATTAGTATGCTGACCATTTTTGAGTGAGAATCTCAAGGACTGTGATTTCGCTGCCAAAAGGGAGCTACTATACCACTGAATAAGGTCCTTTTCAGAGCAGAATTACAGAGCCGTGGCCATATGTTGAGGAAGCATCTGAAGGTCGAACCAAGGTCATTCAGTAAGTAGATGGAAGCTTAGTGAACCACACCCCCCTCCAAATATCACAGATGGATGGCGGCATCATTGCACTCAATTCTAACATTATTTGATCAAAAGATTATTCAAACTGTGAAAGAGGTATCCCTCTCATTTTGTTTTGATAGCGTGCTATTTCCCCCCACCCTAGAGGCAATGGCAGTGAGAGATAAACACCTCATGGCTCGTTTAATATTAAATGCTGCAAGCTGCTGGGGATTTTCGGGAGGCTGCTATGCCTCATACAGGAAGGTTCTATAAGGGCCATGTGGGACTGGAATCCAAGAAAGCTCATTTTGGACTGCGTGCTGAAACAATGCGGGGCTGATTAGTAAGATGATGTATAGAGAAGCAACGCAGGGTTACAAAGAGCCGTTTACCCTTCTCAAGCAGCCGGGCAGAGGGACGCAATTATCACGCTACGCGGTCGAGTAAAGGTGTTCTCAGAGTGGACAATGCCGCAGAGAGGAACAATAACAGTAAAATTAAAAGAGGCTGTCAGTTCAATGTGTAAGCGCTGCACCCTGCAAATCCCATTTCCTTCTCCACCGCCGTGCTTGTGGCTGCATTGTCTAGAGTTTATAGTTTGGTTTCATTTCAATTTATTTATTTATTTTTCTACTATTCAGAGCTGAAATACATACATTCAGTTGCTTTGGTTCAATTTATTGAAAATGCATCACTTAATCAAGACATTAATGAACATGCAGATTCGTCAAACAGCGGGAACTGTGTGCTCTGTTTAAATTGCCCCACATACATAGCTTAGTTTTCAGTTGGCATGTGGACAAGGCAGGCCCCTGTGAAATTGGGGTCTGCAGAGGAGCGGACCCACGTGATATGCATGCTTAAATTGTTTGGAAAAGGAAGCAAGCTGTGCAGAGGACCTGTCCTTCTATGTTTGATCACACTGTGAACGTCGCATTCTGTAGCAGCGGCCCTCAATGCCGTACCTTGGCGGGGGGGGGGGGGGTTCATCTCCATACTGAGCGTCCGTAGTGCATATGAAGCATGTGTGTTCAAACTTGCTTCTTATAAAACATTGTCCAAAATGACCAGAACGATCCGAAAAAGTGCATGCAATGTAAATGCATAAAATATAATATAGTACAAAAACTTGAGCATTTACATTTATATTCATACTAAATATTTATTTAAAATAAATATAATTACCCAAGGGTTTCTCCTTTCAGTCAGTAATTGTTCCTACCGCTTTACCATGAGCAAAAAACACCTCTGTTTTGGGCACTTTTCATTATACATCTATACCTCAAATTGCAAATTACTACACATTTTTACTGAAGAAATTTTTTTTCTTGCATAATATAATACCATAACAACATCTGAAATGAAAAGCTGATAGGTTCCCATCTCATCTTACCCTGCAAGATACTCTATTGAAAATGAACAAGCATGCCGCATGAGGTATACCTTTTTCCTGAAGAAATATAAGAGAGAGAGATAAAGAAAAATATAAAGACAAAGACAGAGATAGAAATAAAGAGAGAGAGATAAAGAAAGAGAGAGAAAGAGAGAGAAAGAGGGGGGCTTTTCGTCTAACCACCTCGATTTGATTTTATAAAGTTGCTCTCACGTTTGCCTTTTGGGCCCATTCGGATACAGTAGGACAGTAACTTGTTTGTTCTGCTTCAGAGAGAAAGAGGCCCCCTCATCACACACATCATTTTGGTGGCTAAGGAGCGGCAGTGTGGTATAATGGTTAAGGAACTGGTGGGTAAAAAACCGAAAGTTGTTTTTCGATCCAGGTCGACACACACTGCCGTACCCTTTGAGCAGTGTACTTCACCTTGCATGCTTTCAGTATATATCCAGCTGTATCAATGGATACTATGTATAAATGCAAAAAAATGCTGTGTAAGTCGCTCTGGATAAGAGCGTCTGCTAAATGCCTATAATGTAATGTAATGTAATGTAAGGCGACAGCCGATCAAATTGTTAAAGTTGTTGTAGCAAACAGTTTGCCTGGTGAAACAATTTACTAAAGAAAATGTATGTTTGTTTGGATAGTTCAAGCAATTTAAACACAAGCTCAACTGTCATAAAAGAGGCTCCAGCAGGGCCAGTTAAAGTCACTTATCGTCCCTGCAAGCAGAACGTATTACATGGCTGGGACGATACGGTCTTCAGTTGCTAACTGTCTGCTAAATATATTGTTCCCCTACTGGTAATTGGGAATTCACTACAGTAGCATGACATGAAGTGAGACATCTGCTGAAAACATGTTCACTGGAGGGCAAACATTAGATTAGCGTTATCCTTATACAACAACAATAAATGCTTTCTAAAGTAGATCAGAATTATCTGTCTGATGAAAATATAGACAATACTTGAATATATCAGAGGCTTTAATCTACTTCATCAGCAACGGCCTTGTCATCAAAGTCCAGCTAATTCAGACATCTGAAGTTGACCTCGTGTTAGCACAGAACTTGTTTTATATGTGTATGCCAGTTGCGTGCGCATTTGTGTGGGAAGCTAAAATTCACTGGGGCTGGAATAATCAATCTGTGGTTTAAAAAAACGAACAAAACTGATCATTAATTTACGTGCTAAAATTTAAATCAGACTGATGTTTTTCCACATTTCTCTGGCATCTCTTCAGGGCAGCGTGAGGTCCCCCGCACTCTCGCTAGCCCGCGTTAGCTTCCACTGCACAATTCACAACAGCTGAGGCAAACCACAGCCTTCTTGTCCTGATTTTACTGCTCTCTAACACGCGGTATATTTCCATAATTGCCGTGCAGATGAGCCTAATGGAAGCTAGGCTTATTCATCTCTGCTGTTTTTATAGGCTGAGTCCCCTTCTCTTAGAGGAGAAAAAAAAGGTCCTTTAAGCAGGAATAACGCTTTTAAGGGGAGTTTGTCTGACACCCAGAGAGAAACCAGCTTGCCAAAAGCCTGTCCTTGTACAGTAGCCGACCCCAAATGTACAGATTCCGTACTGTTAATACCTGCTCTTCACGCCTCTCCATAAAAGCTACTGGTATGCTGCTCTTCGTCATTGGCTAAATAAAAGCCGGATCTGTCAAAACACTCAGCCATTCACACTCTAGTATTTATTCTACCAATGCTGTAGGACAATGTATAAAATATATGTGTGTACGTGACCAGGCTCTAATGCCATGTCCGCACTTGTAAATTTATGCTATAAATGGCGCTGTACTGGGCTGGCACAATATTCATCTGCATTTTTATTTTTTTTTGTTTAATTTCTACAGGTGTACCTTGAGGCAAGTAATCTGCAGAGATGTATGTGCATAAAAATTATGCACAAAATGACGAATGGCAGAAAACGTAGAGCATAATTTCAGAGCCATACTGGACTTCCTAATACTCCATGATGCTGCTCTAGAAAGGTAATAAAAGCCATAGAATTACTGTACGTATAAATACTGACGCATCGTTTGCTGAAAACGTGACCTAGAAAACAGGAAAAAAATATGATTGATACATTTCATTTTTATATGTGGATAGAGAAGAACAGAACATTTTATAATATTTACGTTCTCCTTCGTGTGCATTTTTTAAAGTTTTGTGCTTTCGGCTTCGACAGTTAAAAACTACAGCTGAGAATGAGAGTTTTACAGACCTGCCAGACTTTGATAATGAGAAAGGAGGTTCTCCTCTGACAGAGATATTTAAGTTTATCCTGATGCTAAGACAGACACTATTCAATACATTATTGTAAATGGACTAAAGGAATATGAGGTCTCTGGAACATCGCTCAATCGTGCCAGCAGGCAGGTAACCAAGAAGCTGTAGAAATGTCTAATCTATCACTTGAATTGCCTAGAACAGGGCTGCCTAACCCTGTTCTTGGAGATCTACCTTCCTGTAGGTTTTCATTTCAACCCTAATTTGCACCTCATCAGTACTGTCCTATATTAACTTTTGCACAGAAAATGTCACCACTGTTAAAGAAATCCGGGTGTTCCCTAACCAGAAACCCTGGATGAACAAAAGGGTCAGGAATCTAATCTAAGGCTTAGAGATGCTGCCTATAGAGCCAATGACACTGCAGCCTACAGTCTAGCAAGAGCAAATCTTAAACGGGGCATTAAAGCAGCAAAATACAACCACAAACTCAGGATTGAGGACAATTTTAACAATAATGATCCCCACGCATGTGGCAAGGCATACAAGCCGTCACAGATTATAAAATTAAAGATAGGCTGACTGTAAGCAGCAACCCCTCACTGGCAGAGGACCTTAACATGTTCTTTGCCCGCTTTGACAAAGATAACAATAATAGGAAGATGGTTAGACTGCCACTAGATCACCATGGACTGACACTGGACACTAATGAAGTCAGAAGGGTACTGCACAGTGTCAATGCTAGAAAAGCAGCTGGACCGGATGGCGTCCCAGGTCGTGTGCTTCGGTCATGCGCCGACCAATTAGTAGAGGTTTTCAACAACATTTTCAACCTCTCCCTGACCTACGCTGTTGTCTCGATGTGCCTCAAATCTACAACCATCGTGCCCATCTCCAAGCTAAACAATTTAAGTTGCCTGAATGACTATCGCCCAATCGCACACACCCCGGTGATAGCCAAATGCTTCGAGAGGCTGATTTTGGCCCACATCAAATTCACCATCCCGGCAACTTTGGACCAGTACCAGTAGCGCATCAAGCGCTGGTTGTGGTTGTACATGCGATCCATAAAAACAAGAGGATTGTGGTCGGTAAAAACCACCACAGGCTCTATGCTGGAACCAAGGTACACCTCAAAGAACTGTGCACATTATAGTGAGCAAGAATTGGTTACCCGATTTAGTCTTCGGGAGGGGACCAACACAGTCGACTAATACATGGTCAAAAGGTTCCCCTAACGCTGGGATAGGATGCAGGGGAGCAGGTGGAATTACTTGGTTGGGTTTCCCCGTTACCTGACAAACATGGCAAGTGCGACAAAATCTAACCACATCTTTTTTTAATCCTGGCCAGAAAAAGTGCTTTAACACCCGCGTAACCCCCAGGTGTCCAGCCCAGAGATGGTCATGCGATAAGGACAGGACAGACTGGCGGAACGGAACAGGCACCACGACTTGACATACTACACTCCAATCATAATCTGAGCGCGACGCCCACCTCCGCATCAGAAGGCCGTCCTCTATGAAATAAACTACCTCCTTCTTTGTAGCTGCCTCTGGAGTAAGAGCCGTGGCAAAACATTTAGATAGACTACTGTCTGCCTTCTGAGCGATAATGAGGTTTTCCCTCGTCATTGGTAGAGACTCGGGAGGGGATTTAACACCCTCAACCTCTGTTTTAGCCTTACTATCCTTCTCGAGAACAGTCAGAGAAGGCACCAGCGGAGACACAGTCCCCTCAGATAACACCGGAGACAACACCGGAAACAACACGGTGTCGGCCAAATCAATCTCAGGCGATCTCCGTGCTTGTGCACGGGTGACCGCACAAACGGGAAACACTTCTGGAAAACTCTCAGCAAGCGTGTCTGGCTGCACAACACTTGGGCGATCTAAAACCTCCAGCACCGGAGCTACTCTGCCACCCGCTATGTCGTTTCCTAAGAGGAAGGAAACACCTTCCAGTGGTAGCGAGGGACGCACACCCACCTGGTGAATACCATTTGCTAAACTGCAGGACAAGTGTATCTGGTGAAGGGGCACGGACTCGTACCCCATTCCAAAACCCTGTACCAACACACTTGACCCACACGAGGAGTACTCCGATAATGGTAATACCTCTGACAATATGAAAGACTGGGCAGCTCCGGTGTCGCGTAAAATGCGCACCGAACGCTGATCTGACTCATCTCCCGAGAGAGAAACCTTCCCGTCTAATATGAATGGTTTAAAGACAGGGTTCATTGGTGAGCCACAATCCCCCACCGGATGATTTGACACCAGTGATACCTCTTTTACGCGTTGGTTTTGCGCTGTCTTTCGTTTCAGAGCAGGGCAGTTTGGTTTAATGTGACCTACACGGTGACAGAAGTAACACTCTCGCTGCTCACTAGCTGGAGATGACGATGGACTGGGAGCACGCGTCTGCGCTTTAACTGGAGCAGAGACAGACAAGCTCTTATCTGAACGAGACACCCCGAATCTGTTTTTATGCGTCAGCGCAAACTCGTCCACAAGGACTGCAGCTCTAGCTAACGTGGTGACTTTTTGCTCATTAAGATACGTCACTACTCTGCTATCTTCCAGGCTGTTTTTAAAATCCTCGAGGAGGATTAGCTGAGATAATGATTCGAAGTCAGTGACACTGCTAGCCTTACACCAGCGCTTGTACAGAACTTCCTTTTCACGTGCGTACTCAACAAATGTTTTACCGGAAGACTTTCTATGGTTTCTAAACTTTTGTCTATACGCCTCCGGTACCAACTCATAGGCGCGGAGCACGGCAGCCTTAATGACGTCATAGGATATACTATCCTCCAGAGAGAGTGTGGCCATCACCTCCTGGGCTTTTCCCGTCAATTTACACTGCAACAACATCGCCCACACATCTTTTGGCCATTTCAGTGCATGAGCAACCCGCTCAAATGCACTGAAATAAGCATCAACCTCAGCCTCGCGGAACTGAGGAACCAACACTATGTTTTTGCTCACACTAAATGCCAAGGAAGAATCTGCACTTTTCTTGAGCGCATAGGGCTTCTCTCCTGAGGGAGAAGACACTACAGCTACCGCAGCAGCCTCTAACTCAAGTTTCATTAACTTCACTTCCTTATCAGCAGCTATTTCTAATTCCATCCTGCGGTGAGACATCTCCATCTCTAGCTCCAGTCTCCGAAGAGACAGCCGATGGGCATATTCCCTCTCCTGTACCTCAAGCTGAAACTGAACATTTGGTGAGGGACGCTGAGACAACTCACTTATACCAGTATTTGAGGGCAGGGGGGAAAACCGCGCTATGGATGGCCTACCGGTCACCCCAGCAGCCCCATCCAACAAGGGATTCAGAAACAACTCCCTCTTATCCTCTTCCCTCTCTTCCTCCCCTTCCTCCCTATCCCCCTCAGGACCCTCTAGGTCCTCCTCTAAGTCCTGCTCAGACTTAGGGGGGGAAGAAGTAACAGGGTCTGGGGCCACAGCACTACCGGTGCCAAGCACCTGCTGGACCTCCAACCCACGAACCACTGCTTCCCGCAGCGCAGCCTTACTCAGACTCTTAGACACCACTATCTCATAATGGGCGGCTATGACATAAAGGTCTACCTTCCTACAGTGGTCGAGCAGATCCACTGATGGACCACTGATAAACTCAGTCAGGCTAAATGTACTCATGATCAACAGTATCGCCAAAACCACAGACCAGAACAACCACAGCACTAACCAGCACAACCCGCCTCTGTCAGCCAAACGTACGTGTGCACTACACACTAACATATAGCAAATATCTGTTGTGGATAAAAGGGATCCAAGATCCCAGACGAGCCCCCATTTAATGTTACGCCCCCTATGGGTCAGAGGACCAAGGCGCAACATTAACCACAACAGACACAAACCAATGAGGGTGTAGCCACACAAAACCACAACTTAACCAGAATTCATCAAAAGAATATTTATTAAGTACAAAGCAACATAGGGAACAAAGGGCATTAATCAGTGGCACCAAATAAAAGATAACATAAAGAAAATCCCCCCCCCCCCACCATTGACAGGCGCCAGGCGCCCCTAAATACAGGGGTTGGTGCTCACTGCTGAACTAATGAATAATAACATACACAAACTGAAGGTAAGAAATGTAGACCCCGGGGTGTCTAAACTTACCCAAATGTCCCCCATGAGCTCAAAAGATACAGTATTAACAAATCAGGCTGAACAGAGGTTAACACAAACTAACAAACTAACAACCAAAACCAAACCTTGCTCCCCTCCTGGCACTGCCACTCCCAGAGAGAAAGAGACAGAACAAAGAAAACCCAGGACTATTTATAGGGGGAGGAAAGGGCGTGGCTGATTGGATAAGTTGGAACAGGTGTGATGAGACCAGGGCGCCAAGCAGCTTCTGAAAGGAATTAAGAATTATGGAGACACCAGGGGGAGACAAACCACAAAACACCATGACAGACAAACATCCACATACAAACAACATGCAGGCCTGCATACTTTAATTCAACACACAAACAAGAACAATACCGAACGTAACAACCAGTTTGCCTACCGGCAAAACAAATCAGCAGAGGATGCGATCAGCTTCGCCCTCCATACCGCCCTGGAACACCTGGAGAGACCATACACGGACGTCAGGATGCTCTTCTTGAGCAACTTCTCAGTTTGGCCTTTATCACTGTCACTCCCAACAGACTAGTGTCCAAACTCCACAGCTTGGGCCTGAACACAACCATTTGTAACTGGACTCTGGATTTTCTGACCAACGGCCCCCAGACTGTCAGGTTAGAAAAACATGCATCCTCCACCCTAACCCTGAACACTGGTGTTCCACAAGGATGTGTGCTGATCCCTCTTCTGTATGCCCTCTACACCCATGACTGTCTACCGGTCCACGCAACAAACACCATCATCAAGTTAGCAGATGACACGACAGTCATGAGCCTGATCTCTAACAACGATGAGTCAGCATACAGGGACGAGGTGTAAAAGCTGACAGCCTGGTGTTCAGCCAAAAATCTCATTCTTAACAACAAGAAGACTAAGACTAGATTGTTGTGGACTTTAGGAAGACAAGTCGAACAGATCCCGGCCCAGTGTTCATTGACGGCAAAGCTGTGGAGAGAGTCTCCAGTTTTAAATTCCTGGAGGCACACATCACTGAGGACTTCTCCTGAGCCATACACACCTCCACTGTCATCGGGAAGGCACAACAACGCCTCTACTTTATGTGGAAGCTGTGAAAAGCCAAACTGCCGCAGAACCTTCTTGTGAACCTTTACTGGTGCACAGTGGAGAGTATCCTGATCTACTGCATCACAGCATGGTATGCCAGCTGCACCAGAAAGGACCGGAAAGCTCTGCAGAGGTTCATCAAGACGGCCCAAAACATCATCGGGACACAGCTGCCGGCAGTCGAGGACATCTACCAGGCCCGATGTCGGGGCAGGGCCTCCAACATTATTCATGACTCAACCCACCCTGCCCACCACCTCTTCAAACTACTCCCACCCTGCCCACCACCTCTTCAAACTACTCCCACCCTGCCCACCACCTCTTCAAACTACTCCCACCCTGCCCACCACCTCTTCAAAATACTCCCCTCTGGCAGGCGATACAGGACAATATACGCACAAACCACAAGACTGAAATACTGCTTTTTTCCCCAAAGCTGTCATATTGTTGAACATGGTCTGACACCCCCTCCCCATCCAAACACCCATTACAACACACACAAATGCACACACCACACTCATACATATACCACTGACTGAACTCTCTACCGTGCAATATGCCATACTTGTTTAATTTGTTTACTTGTTTACATTCTATGCTGCTAATTGTTTTTGACTTTTTTTGACTTTTATTGACCGTTTTAATATTGTTTTTAATACCAGGGAGTGCCATCGTAATTTTGTTGTGTAGTTGGCTTGCACAGCAGTACAGTGACAATAAAGTTTTCAAAGTCAAAGTAGAGAACAGGAAAAAAATACGATTGATACATTTCATTTTTATATAACATACACAGAAAAACAGAACATTTTATAATATTTACATTCTCCTTCGTGTGCATTTTCACTTCGGGTTTTGTGCTTTCGGCTTCTCACTTAGTGTGGTGACAATTAAAAACTACAGCTGAGAATGAGAGTTTTACAGACCTGTCAGACTTTGATAATGAGAAAGTAGGTTCTCCTCTGACAGAGATATTTAAGTTTATCCTGATGCTAAGACAGACACTATTCAGTAAATGATTGTAAATAGACTAAAGGAATATGAGGCCTCTGGAACATCGCTCAGTCGTGCCAGCAGGCAGGTAAACAAGGAGCTGTAGAAATGTCGAATCTATCACTTGCATTGCCTAGAACAGGGCTGCCTAACCCTGTTCCTGGAGATCTACCTTCCTGTGTCAATTTTATATTACCAAACACGTTGATAAGGTTTTTTAAGGGAAAACGTTTTACAACATTTTTTAAAATATATAAATTCAGGTTGTTTTTTACCCTTCCAGCTGAACAGCTGTTTTTGGTGGGCGGTTCAGGTTTTTTCACATGCTGTACGTTGATTGGCTAACTGACCCGGAATCACACGAGCACTCCTCCCATCGCCTGCCTACACTTTCGCCCGGAAAAACCGAAAAAACAAAAAAGAGCGAACAACGACATTACAGGGTAAGTAAACCCTAAAACCACTTTTAGCTGATTACTGATATATTTGGAAATATCCATGTGCTAGAGATTGATCCTGTTCAAATCGTGACATCATGTTTAGCACCATATAGGAAGAGTAGTGTATTTTGGCTAACTAGTGCCACGGTGGTGAAACGTAGGCTATTGCAGTTGTAATTTACTATTGGCTGTTGTACAGTATATGTGACGTGGTAGTACATGTGATGTCACACCAACTGGGTGCATCTGGCTACGCCCTTCCACCTTACACAATAAATACTTTTTCTTTTTTTTTTCTCAAATCCAGCAAGTTGTGGAAAGGAGCTTTTATGTGAGCGACAGGATATTAATAGAGAGAGAGAATGCTACATAGAAAGTGAGAAAACTAGTAGGCCTGCGTGGCATGGGCAACCCTACAGTCTGTAATTGTTGCTAGAAAAGTCTCTTCTAATCACAAACAGGGTTATCCTTATCTATCATTCCCTACCATTCCGAAACCACTCCTACCACAGCCGGAGCGAGTGGCTCAAACAAAGCAAATTATGGCTGTGAATGAGTATACACATGAAAAAAATTAATAAAAAATTGGGCGTGGCTTGCTAACTAAAGCGCAACCCTTTCATGAGTATCTTTTCCACCCCAGATTTTGGCATTTTTTAAACCGCAAACGGAGGCGTGGTCGCTCTGAAACAGCCCGTTTAGTTACCCTTTAAAGAACGTGTTTTTACAAAAGCAAATAAATGGAACAATATAGCGATTACCTCTAAAAGCACAACTGAACTTTGGTAGAACTTTGGGTTGTGTAGTTACCTGGCCATGATATGAGTCCAAATGGTGGCGAAATATGTTTGTTAGTTGCTCTGTGCTCCCTTGGGGTGATAATCCAGAATAGGGTATTTGTCACTCTCCATTCACTTCTATAGGGCAGCTAAAACAGTCTCAAAAAGACACTTCTAGCATGTATACGAACGCGAACTAAATGGATTCTGTCAATACAAACAATAATCAGTCCTCGTACATATTTCTTTTTGAAAATGAAATGGCTCTTTCCTGGCTTTTTCATATTTTATTTGGAACGTAGATCAGGCATAGCTAGGTAATTATTGCTCCAGAAACAGCGTTAATGCGCCGATGTGTCAGAAACCATTAATTGGTCCAAATTTCCACAGAAGCAACCGGTCCTGGTAGTATATATCTATGATAAACAAACCGACCTGCCGACATTTTGCTAGTCTTTTCTGGTAGGTCACCAAATGCAACATTATTGACATGTTTCCCCCTTTGCTATTGTTTTTAAGCATTTGTCTGAATAATTTTGGGTAAAATACAGCCGCACATTACACAGTTTCGCTTTTAGAAATTTGACCAAGTTTAATGTTATCGGAAGCTCATGGATTGTATTTTAAAGTTGCATCAAAATCTGCATTGGATTCTGTATGGTAGGTAATGGTATCAGTCGTATGGGTGAAGGTTAACGTTACAGGACTCTGTACGCAACCAGGCAGCTTAGCTAGAGAGCTGTAACTTTATAAAGCTGTAAACGTCGAAGCGTTTACTATTGTAGCTGGGAAGATTAAAAGTTCCCTGACACAACACATTCAACATGGCCAGTTTTGCTAGTCATGAAATCTCCGCTTGCTCATAATTATACTCTGTGGGGATAGAAGATAAGTAAAGAACAGAAAGGCTGGCATTACTACAAAACTGTATACCCACCCACTCTTTAGAGGCTGACGGAGGGCGGGTTTATGCAAATTACATCCGGCTGTTTTCACAGGAGCCCAGTAATGACGTCACAACTAGAGCCAACTCTGAATAGACCGTTGAGCAGAGCGATTTTTTTTATGCAACAACAAAAAAATTGTAGTACCAAGTTAATATTTTACCAGCAGATGACCAGGACTCCCTGGAAGAAGAGATCTTGTATCTCAATGGGACTTTCCTGTATAAATAAAGAATAAATACATTTTAAAATAAAGATACGTATCCACATTGCATGTAAATGCTAAAAGTAGGTCAACTCTCAATTTCTATTAAATTGGACCTTTAAATGAAGTGTGCTTTGTTAGGGTTGGAACCCAACAGGATGGTAGATCTCCAGGAATAGGGTTGGGGCAGCCCTGGCCTCGAATAAGGGGACATCTACCCAACAAAAATTCTAGGCAATTCTTAGGCTTGTAAAAAAACTTTCTGCAAGATTTTGTGCAGACATAATATTACTTGTGCAAACTGCTAGTAAGGCATTTGTGGGGGGTTATATTTCTCCAAGTCTACTTTGAAATGTGAAAATGCTCAGAGCTCTCAACACCAAACTAGTCTCAGTTCAAAAACGCATGAGCAAATGTCACAGGTTCACTTAGATTTTCTCAGTTATTAAACACAAGAACAAATCTTCATTGTGCCATTCCACAAATGCTAACATTAATTTATTGAAAATCATTCAATAAATATTATTAATTTGAAGTGTTTAAATTTTGTATGACTAGTACTACATCACCAACTTGATTACTTCTCCAAACATATTTTATTTTATTTTTTCACTCACATTGTAATTTTGATTCATGTTTTTGAAAAACACTTTACCCACACCTCAACATTGGACAGAAATTTCATTATAAAACATCTTGTGTTCGCATGAAAAACATATTTTTGACAACTATCATACATCATCTGTGCAGACCCATATTGCTTAACATTACAGTTATCTGTCAGTGCTTCTGGATGAATAAAAGCAGACGCATGTACAACGTGCTGGAGAATGATGGTACAGCAGAGGTCAGATAAATGGAGCGGAAGGAGGAGGGAAGAGCAACAGTATTTTAAATAAAATATGTGCAACAATTTTTTCCTTCTTTTATTCTTTCTCTGTTCTAAAGACTGAATGTTTGTGAGTGCATGTCATGTGACCGTAGTGTGATCATAAAGTGTAGTGTTTTGTGTTTTTATGTGGGATCTATGTTTTAATGTTTTTTGTTGTTGCCTGTAGCCCTTAAAATGCTTCCTTTGTGCCCCAATCTACTGTAAAAGAAATTAAACAAAATTAAACATAAAAAAATGTTATTCATGCAGTAATTGTTGTTCATGTACTCATGCATGGATTGCGATTGAGGGAGACTGGGTGGAGGGTGCAACCCAAGTGAACCGCTTTTCTGTGGCCAGTCATGCCATGTCATAACATTTAGAAATGAGAACAGGTAACCAGCTATAATTCAGTAAAGCTTTTCGCTTGTATACTCACACAATAAGCAGTACAGTACTCAACGTGATTATAGTAGACTACTGAAATGAGGTGCAAATGTATTTTTGATGCCTGTGTCAGATCAGAAATTGTATTTCAATTTGGCAGCAAAAATGTACACACATGTACACAAAATTGAAAAAAGACTGGTAGCAGATGGCGTTTCTTCACAGAGCAACAGGAGCCAATATAATGGTAGCCATGCTGTTGGCTACAACACTGTTCTAATAAAAAAATATATTTACTTTATTTATTTATGCAAAAGCGATTGCATTTCTTAGAATCTAATACTGGTGACATCTTGTTGGAACATTCAGTGTTTCTGAGTTGCAGAAATACAAGATAGTGCTATTTTTGCAGTTGAAAATAGTTTTAGCTTTGCTAAAATGAATAAAAAACACAAACCTAAATAAAACCCCCACGGTCATATGGACAAGTATCCCTGTGTTAAATAACATTTATACCACCAACGCAACAGCATTTCCCCATCGCAGCCTTCCCAAAGAAGCAACTAGATACCGAGTGTTAATAGTCTCATGGTCTTTCTCATTATAAGATTCTGCTCATAGCCTTAGGCGATGGTAGTTTACTGAGCTGCTCCTTAGTCTATCCTATTGTATTGCTTTGTATGGTAGTCTTTGTATAACACTTGTGAATAAGCCAATTACAAGTTTACTTAACTGTCAACACAAATTTTAGAAATGGCACGTTTTATCTCCGCAACTGCCATCTTTATTTGAATTTGTATTACCGAGAGCTCTTGGCGTGAGTTGATTTCCTTTAATAATGCTCTCTCCCGCAACCCTTTGTGAAGAATAAATACATACAAATCAACAGCAATTCATTTGAATTTAATTGTGCCGTGAGTGCGAAGTAGAAGTGCTTTTTGTATCCATGCTGGCATTATGTTACATATTCATAACCTCTTGATATATTCAAAAGAGACTGTAGGGTTGGAAATACATGAACTGTTAGTTCACTTCACATACTCCCTCTTTTAAGGGCCATATTTGACAGGCATAACAAGTTGTGTTGTCAGTATTGTGTGTGTGATTATCATATTTGTCAATAACAAACATCACAGATGCCATCAGAGGTCAAACATGTACCAGCAAAGGTCACTGTGCATAAATGTGATGGACACTGAACAGAAGAGCAAAGCATGAGGAACAAAATGTACAGTAGCATTGTATATTTGATACAACAAGGTGTATTTGGTTTATAGAGTATTTAGAGCCTTCCGTGTTTATGTGAATAACATGTTGTTTAGACATTGCAATGATAAGTTAGTATTTCACTCGAGAGCAGTGGGCCCCAAGCCTGTTCCTGGAGAGCCACCATCCTGTAGGGTTTTATTCAACCCTAATTTGGCACACATGATTCTACTAATTAGCAGCTCATCGAGATCTCTAGCTGTTGAATGAGGTGGGCTTTGTCAGGGTTGGATTGAAAACCTACAGGATGGTAGATCAACAGGAACGGGGTTGGGGACCACTGCTCTAGAGTATTATTTGGAGAATGTGGTGTTTTTTGGAGCAAGGGAGTTAAAAAAAAAAATTTCAGAAGGGGTTTAACCTCAAAGTTCAGGCTGTTAAATCACTGAACAGATTTAAACCTGAAATGGATGCTCCTTATTTTGCAGACTTGAACAACCATTCCAAAGCCGGCTCTTATATACTTTCCTTCTTAGACCTAGTAGCAGGCTAGCAACAGCTGGAGCCCAGTTGCTGACTATTGGGCCAGCATGACAAAAGACATGAGCTAAACTCCCACAAACCTTGTGAACTAGGCAAACCAGCTACAGTTCAGTAGTGGAAATGAGTTCCATGGTTTCATACCTGTCATTTAACTTGCCCTGTAGCATCTATCTAGATAATGTAGTATGTTTGGGAGTTATATTAGTGTATGTGTTCAGATAATATGATGTGTTTGGGGCTGACAGAGGGATTGAATAATCATGCTTTATGTTCAGAAGCTGTAGCATGTGTATGTGGATAATATATTTTAAAAAACATAGTAGCCTATGTCTGGAGGCTATAAAATATGTAGGTGGATAGTATAATCTTTGACAGCTGCAATAAAATACATTCTGCATGATGAGGTGTTTGACAGTAGGAGAATGAAAAACCCATGTGGAACCATTAACATCACCAGTTATTCAATTTTACTACAATACAGAGGAACATTTGTCACTTGCAATTTCACATGCTCTGCACGGTAGTGCATATCAGCAACCTGCTGTTTAGTACACTGCTGTACATGACTCCTGACATGTTCTCATTAACAGTATGATAGTCTTTCTCAATAATGCACTGCACCCAATCACAAGTTGCATGACAAACCTCTAAATCTGCATGGAAAAGGATATCTCCAATACACACTTCCCCTGGATGTGAAATATAATTTTTTAACAGACAAAAGAAGGATGTTATGAATGTTATCAAGTCCTGGTTGTGTATGGCTTTGTGGGTGGATCTCAGAACACTTCACTTGCCACAGTGGTACTGACTTCAGTAAGTCTTGAATTAGTTGGTCCCATAATTAATTTACAAATCCACTCTAGGCGAGGAATAGAATTTGAATGTCTCGGATTCTCTCTGCTTACACACTAGCGTCAGTAATGGAGTTTGCGCTCAGCTTTCTGGCCATTTAAATATTGATGGCATGTATGATATCACTCTGTGCTGTGTAACTGATTTTTAACACCATTACCCAACTTGTAATAGAAGTAGAAATCTCAATATTAGCGGTGTCACTCACTGTCAGAATAATGTAATGGCCTTTTAGCAAACACGCTCAGCTTGGAAATACAGCAACACATTTAAGCTACACTCTAACACCCAGTGATCACAGAACAACACTCCCACATAATGTTCCATAACATAAACCTAAAATGCAGATAACATAAATATGCTACCAGGATGCTGATCTCCTAATAGAAATTGGCATTACAATTACATTGATGGGAAAGAATGAGGAGGGTGTTACAGTGTAGCTGTATTCCTTTGCTACACCCGGAAACAGATCAATAACGCATAGTCAAAACATATCATCCATCAAGCGGTCACTAGGGACCGGTTGTTTCTGCTTGCAGAAGTAGGAGAAACCACTTTCTACTGTTGCTGTAGCCAATACTGTTACACTGCTTAGCTACAGCTTTACAGCACAGTAGTAACATTTTTCCCAAAATGCCAAGAAGCGGCAGAACAGATTTCTTTTGCTGTTTGCTGCAGGTATATTTTTGTTTTCTGTTTAGAGATTTTGATTTTTAAGACCATCTTGGGGTGTTTTAGTCACACCAAAATAATGAAGAAATAACAGATTTTCATGTTTCCATAATCCCTCTGTGAAATGGGGGCGGTTTCAGTAGATCTATTATTGTCCCCAAAGGGAATTTGGTGAGCAGCCATAAAATCGACATATATTTGACAACCATACAAAACATAGACTTCACAAATGGTAAAACATTACAAAGACAGGGAAAAGCCTAAACGTTTGATTATGCATGGAGTGTAGAATAGTGCTACAACTAATCACATCATAATCTATAGCATTTACAGCTCCTTGATGTGGGGGATTGTTTCCGAAACACTTTCTTCAATGATAATATATTGGCATGAATTATTCAAGGGCATTTCAATGCTTCTTTTCCATGTTCTGTGACACAACGCCCCCTTGTGGGCTGTCACTGCAACTTCTACATTGCAACAACCACAGCTGCACAGAAGTGCTGTACTGCAATGTACTACCATTAACGGATGTTGGGTTATACATCTGCATCACAAACCATCTATGTAAATAGTTTCTGATTAAAACATGGTGACATAAAATGCTACAACAGGTTATATGCTGAATAGGTTAGTACTGGAGGAGTCTTGCTGCTGGTAGTATTAAACGACCTATTTAAACAACAGTGAAAACAATAGAAAATGGATAATTATTTTTCTCTGCAGTCTGACAGGATTCATTCCTTTTGTTTTTGATTTGCAAGTCATTTTTATGTCTGGAACCAATTTCCCAGTTTCTTATTAAGTGACATGACTTGTTTCATGAGCTTGACACACATTTGAAAACAATACTCATATGCTTGGAAAGATGAATTAGCATGCATTCAAAAATGTGTTAAACAAGATTTCCTTGCAATAAGTAGTAAATCATTACAGTATCACCAATTTATCAGTTAGTTATGACTAGTCATATTCATAGATGATTTACTTGCATGAAAATGTATTTAAAAATGTAGAAATTTAAATGTAGAAATGTAAAATATCAAACATACTTGAGTCTACAATTGTGCTTTATACATGCAAAATGACACATGGACACCTAAACAGAAATGTATGTTTTGGGTACTGTAAAATGCTAACTCAGTACATTGGCAAAAGTCTTCAATGTGTGGATTTACTGGATGTAGTGCAGTGAATGCGGTGATAGTTTTATAACTGGTCTCTGCCGTTTAAAGTAATAAGAAAGAAAATAACCGTTATAATTCCCAGGCCACCGTTACCACCAGTTCCAAACCCCACCTCAGGCCAAAATACTCCATAAGCTACATGTTTTTGTCCAAGAACATTTCTCTGAAGTTCCCAGAAGTGCTTTCTTTATGAAAGTTGGATATGTTGCCCCAGTTCTTGTATCCCACATTATGAGTAAATATGGTTTCACTCAGCGTGTTTAGTGTCTTTGGTTGTTAAAGAAAAAACAGTCTGTATCAAAACACCACTGATCTTTTCTTATTAACCACAGACTGAAAAAGGGGCAGCATTCACACAACAATAGCAAAATTCTCTTTTAATTCTGTGAATAATCATGACGATGTGAAATCCTGGCTCTCCTTCAAGCCATTGGCATTTTCTACATTTGTTACATGCCAATAGCCAGGTAGCCTATCAGGTAGCCTATCTAGCCTATCTTGAGTTTATAGCTAACTGATACTGACGCTGTATACTCATTTAAAAAATATTTTATATTGTGTTTTGGGTCACATAAAAATAATCATCAAAAAAAAAAAAAAAAAGTAAACGGAAAAAAACGACTTTTACACACTAAAAACGTCGCCCTAACTGGAATGTTACTCTCAACAGGCAGTAGAGGACAGGGATTATAACAGTCATAGAGCCACCGGTGAATATGTAAATCCATTTTCACAAAAAAGAAGCTGCAGAGGTCTATATGAATATTTTGAGATGCCGTGCGTGTAACATAACTGCGGTGTATCCTATTGCACTGGGGAAGGAAATACATTTCTACAGGCATTGCTGAAATGCCGACGGACGGTTCGCAATTTCCCCCTTGAGAACATGTAGTTTAGAAATGCATTAATGGATATTCCCCACAGATATTCACAGTTTGTCCTGACCTTCATAAATTAACCTCATATTGTTCATATTCAGAATAGAAAGACACAGACAGAGAGAAGCATCAGTAACATGACTTGAGTGTCGTTTACATAAGCGGTCCCCAACCTTTTTTGGGCCACGGACCGGTTTCACGTAAGACAATATTTTCACGGACCGGCCTTCAAGGTGTGGGGGATAAATATGACGAAATAAAATGATACGACTGGCATAAAAACAAATATAAAGTGCATAAAAAATACAACTCACCATCTCAAGAGACACAGATGGATGGTTCTGGTCATTTTTCAAAATAAAACATCTTTCAGATTCTAAATTAAAAAATATTTTATTGATTATCAGTCTTTCTGTGCGGCCCGGTACCAAATGACCCACGGACCGCTGGTTTACATGATTGATCTGAGAAAGACACTCAAACTATTGAGGCTGCCAGAATCAACCAAATTCCCTTCACTTTTTTGGTCTATTCATCCATCTTGCATGCTGTCCTACATCCACTGTACTGTAATTCCCTCATCAAAGAACCCAATTTGTTTCTTCTCCACTAAGAGGGAAGCCACTATCTACAACTACACAGCCACACATAAACAATCAACGCTGAATTCCTTTTCCGTGGATACTAAATTCACAATTGGTCCAGCTATACAGTTAACGAAGAAGAATTTAAAAGGAAACTTAAACCAATGAAATAGCAATATCAATAGCCTGTCATCATCAAAAAGGTAGGAAATGAGAAATGTGGGATGAAAGACAGTACGTTCTGAAATAAGGGGATCGCTCTAAAAGAGAAGAAAAGTAGCAAAAGTTCTGTGTGACAACTCAACACCAAGTTTCATTACATTTTGTTCTACACTACAGCCTCCAATTAATACCCCTCTCTCTACATTATGTCTGTCAAAGAGGTGGGCACAGGAGATAGGAGAAATAAAATATAATGAACAGAATTCTGGGAACGGGTGGTGCTCTGACCTTAAGGGGAAAGACAGTGACATGCGTGTGCATGGAGTGAGCCAGGCTTGCCCGAAGGCCTGGAGGTAGGCCAGAGCCCAAACCATTTGTCATAGAGAACTTAATGACACTGTTCCGCCCAGCCAGAGGATAAAACATCGGTGTGAACGTCCAAAAGCATCTCACCTTTCCCTCTTTAGACAGGGGAAACACAACATGAGAGATGGCAGAGCCTCTCTCAGGCCCCCACCACACCTCCACCTCAAACCACATCCAGTTTCTGATCGTTTTTTTTTTCTTTTCGTTTTTAATCAACAGACCATACTATAAAAACCAGGCTTACTGTATGATGATTGAAGGCTTTGAGGCAGATAACAATATAAATTAATGATTTTAAATGCTCATAACTGGGGTTGTGGTATTGTCTGACATGGTTGACAATATTTGCACACCATCACTTGTATAAGATGTTTTCTTTTTATTATAGCTTTAAAATGATGTAAAGTGCTTTGGAGTTAATAATTGTCCGCCCTTTTCCAATAATTGCGACAAGCACAACATCTTGTTTATACATAGCTATATAGAATATTAAATATCTAGACCAGTGCTACTCAAGGCCAGGTCATGCGGTTATTTGCTGCAAACATGCTCTACACCCACCACCTGATTTCACTATTACTTTACCTCCTTGGTTCAGGATGTAAGCTCCTGCCGGCACTGGGTGCATCCCAATACTTGAAAAATGCACCCTCCTTCCCTCCACTACCACCTCGTCTCCTCCGTGCTCCGGAAACTGATCTTTGCGTTTTAATCTAATGTTGCTGATTTCATATTAATTACATATTAATGGATACATATTATTTAATGTCTCGACGTGAACCGCAATGTCAGGTATTTTGCATACTTCCTTGGAGGAGAGGAGTGGAGGAAAGGAGGTGAGGAGTTCTACCAGCAGAGGGAGACTACACTCTATACTTCGCACTGATGCTAGCAGGGCTCTGTCTAAAGGTAGATTCTAAAAGTATCCTGATGAATGACACCTTTCTTCAAGAGGCTATCCATACCCTCAACCACCTCCCCACACACAAAACAGCGCAATACAAACTCTAAAAATGTCCCAATATCACATGTCATGTCTCTTCTTTCAGTTCCTCAACATGCCCTCACCGCCTGTATGTTTTTCTTGCCTTGCCAAAAGCCATGGGCATTTAGATAGATGATATTTCCACTATACAAAGGAGGATTGTCTCAGGATTAGGCAGTTTTTTTCTTTGGGGGGCAAAAAAAACGAGGTGGATTTTTGAAAATGACCATTAGACCAGCATTAATAAAGTCAGTATTCATTGAAGGGGACATTCAAAGGATGATTTGTACAAAGGTTCTACCTCAACAGACTCTGGGTCTCTTGAAATATTGCAGAAAGGGATTCGTAATCCATATAAACAAACAGGAAATCTATACCAACCCCAGTGAACAAACACCCAGAGCAATAGCTCTCTGATCCCTTTTCATAGATGTGTGCTTGCACTAATCACTCTCATCATTACACAACTAACCTATTACCTGATACTGGCCCGAAAACTGAGATTCTCAGTGTGTGTCCTACAGGCACGATAAAATGAGAGCTCAATTTCCCATTCAGTTCTGTGAAATATGATCAGAAAGTCACGACACTATTACCAGTATTGGATTAATCTTTAGTCCACTACACCAGCCTGCCAAGTTCCCTTAGGTCAGTGGCAAGAAAAGAGCTTTAAGAATGAAAGCAAGCGCCATTATAGATTGCTGACTCTCTACTCGCTCCACTGGCATACCCTCAACCTCTAGTGTTCAAATTGCAGAACTGCATCCCTTTGATGTGGGCACATACATACAGTATGGTCATATGCATACGCACACACACACACACACACACACAGACACACACAGTTGAAGTCGGAAGTTTACATACACTTAGGTTGAAGTCATTAAAACTTATTTTTAACCACTCCACAGATTTCATGTTAGCAAACGATAGTGTTGGCAAGTCAGTTAAGACATCCACTTTGTGCATGACAGAAGTAATTCTTCCAACAATTGTTTACAGACAGATTTTTTCACTTTTAATTCATTATATCACACTTCCAGTGGGTCAGAAGTTTACATACACTAAGTTGACTGTGCCTGTAAATAAAAAAAATTGGTGGTCGCATATTCTTTGCATGCCATGACTTCCTGATGTCAGTGTCACATTCACTGATACTGCTCATATCCTGCATCTTATGTGCAATCCATTCATACAACGTCACATTCACTGATACTGCTCATACCCTGCATCTTATGTGCAATCCATTCATACAAAGTCACATTCACTGATACTGCTCATACCCTGCATCTTATGTGCAATCCATTCATACAACGTCACATTCACTGATACTGCTCATATCCTGCATCTTATGTGCAATCCATTCATACAACGTCACATTCACTGATACTGCTCATATCCTACATCTTATGTGCAATCCATTCATACAAAGTCACATTCACTGATACTGCTCATATCCTACATCTTATGTGCAATCCATTCATACAAAGTCATATTCACTGATACTGCTCATATCCTGCATCTTATGTGCAATCCATTCATACAACGTCACATTCACTGATACTGCTCATATCCTGCATCTTATGTGCAATCCATTCATACAAAGTCACATTCACTGATACTGCTCATATCCTGCATCTTATGTGCAATCCATTCATACAACGTCACATTCACTGATACTGCTCATACCCTGCATCTTATGTGCAATCCATTCATACAACGTCACATTCACTGATACTGCTCATATCCTACATCTTATGTGCAATCCATTCATACAAAGTAATATTCACTGATACTGCTCATATCCTGCATCTTATGTGCAATCCATTCATACAACGTCACATTCACTGATACTGCTCATACCCTGCATCTTATGTGCAATCCATTCATACAACATCACATTCACTGATACTGCTCATATCCTGCATCTTATGTGCAATCCATTCATACAAAGTCACATTCACTGATACTGCTCATATCCTGCATCTTATGTGCAATCCATTCATACAACGTCACATTCACTGATACTGCTCATATCCTGCATCTTATGTGCAATCCATTCATACAAAGTCACATTCACTGATACTGCTCATATCCTGCATCTTATGTGCAATCCATTCATACAACGTCACATTCACTGATACTGCTCATATCCTGCATCTTATGTGCAATCCATTCATACAACATCACATTCACTGATACTGCTCATATCCTGCATCTTATGTGCAATCCATTCATACAACGTCACATTCACTGATACTGCTCATATCCTGCATCTTATGTGCAATCCATTCATACAACGTCACATTCACTGATACTGCTCATATCCTACATCTTATGTGCAATCCATTCATACAACATCACATCCACTGATACTGCTCATATCCTGCATCTTATGTGCAATCCATTCATACAAAGTCACATTCACTGATACTGCTCATATTCTGCATCTTTTGTGCAATCCATTCATACAACGTCACATTCACTGATACTGCTCATATCCTACATCTTATGTGCAATCCATTCATACAACATCACATTCACTGATACTGCTCATATCCTGCATCTTACATGAAATCCATTCATACAACATCACATTCACTGATACTGCTCATATCCTGCATCTTATGTGCAATCCATTCATACAACGTCACATTCACTGAAGAAATTCAAGCCTTTTGCTCGAGGGGACAGCAGCAGTATCCCACTGAATATTGTTGGTCTCCCCAACCATGGCTCCAGTCTTACCTACATACATTCTACTATGTTTGTGTGTGCACAAAAGTACAGTAACTTGTGGGTTATGCAACTAACTCATTAAAGGTGTAGAGAGTCAAAGCATCTGTGTTTACAGACACATTGTTCTAAGAAACATTCGTAAAGTCCTCGTAAAGAGCTCATAACATTACATTATTTAAATTCTTTGGTACATATGGTAATGATTGACATGGGCTATTTAATGTTCTGCCATGTTAATAGGGGTATATGTAATAAAGTTGGAGGTATAAAAAATTGTTGAACGTGTATGAACTGAAAAAAAATCCTGGAAAAAAAACGAACAAAAAAACAGTGGGAATTAAGTGCTTTATGCGTAAGATGTCCTGGCGAATCTGAAAGGTGTGTCATACATCAGGGGACAATATATCCAGGTGCACAAACAATGCCTGGCTTAGCGGAGGTACACTAGCAGACTGGCAGAGGCTCACGCCATAGCCCCTAGTGGAAATATTTGTGCCAACAGAAAGCATATTTTAAAATGCATTGTTATGGCCGTGGTATAAATATTTAACATCATTAGTCTGGCGATTGGTGCAAAGAACAGGGCTCTGCAGCAACTACGAATCTGTGCACCTATAACCTCTTAAGAATGCTAACAGCGCTGAACTCCAATTGCGCTCTCATATGAATGTGTGTGCATATACTTATTATATATTATATTATTATACTTAAAATGGTTCCCTGAAGAAAATAAAAAAATATGTGTCACATAAACGGTAAATATTGGGAACTCCCCCTGGTAAAATATTATCCCGTCTCTTTTGTTATATACTTTTGGGTAATAGCATGGGCATAAATTATTGTTCACCTCATAAATTTCAGAAGAAACCCGCAGTACTCGATCTGCTAAAATGTCAACAGGAAAATCGTTGAGAGGCATTTTCAATCTCATTTGCGGTACATGCCTTAGGGGGGGGAGAAAAATAAATAAATGTAGGTAATGCTTCCACAGAGGCTCTGTCGGTCAGAATGCATGCGGGGGATGAAAGTAACGTTTGTGCAGAAGTTGGTTTTCAGTTTCTCTAAATACAAAGCATTCCGTTCCAGTTCCTCTTCCACACATACATTATTCAATTAAATTCAAAAGCTAAATTTAATTTGTCCCAAACGCTGAATTTCATATACAGAATAAAAAACTACAGTGGAAAAATAGAGTAGTCAGCAAATCACTACAATACAAATGCTAGATAAACAACCCAAAGCAAAATGAGAATGTGGTTTCCATTAACTGTTCAAATAACATTCTTACTGTCCTTCTTTCTTTATGTCCAGTTTAAAGCAATAAAGCAATACTGACTGGCAAAAGAAAACAAACGCATGGACTGGATCTATTGTCTTGTTCGTTTAATTTAAATCTGCTTTCAGGAAATGTTTGTTTTGACTAATACAGCAAACCTTATTTCAAGGGTACCACATCTTAATTTATGGTCCATTTAGTTGATCCTTGTGTTTAAAAAATTATACCTTAAAGTTTACCGGTCTTTTTTTTAAACGTCCAGAGTTGGGCTAATATTTTTTTTATTTCCTTCTGCACTAAACACTCCATCACCATATGCAATGTTTACGGCTTATTTAATGAAGGCTCTTCCCCCCCAAAATCCTTGATTTTGGAAGTAAAAAGAGAAGATGTTTGGCTGTAAATTATGATTATAGATATGTTCCAGTTGAGGAGAGATTAAAACCCAACGGGGCCCTGTCAACAGTTACAGTGAATAGCATTGCCCCTTGGGCCGAAATTACAAGGGAATTAACTTTTGAGCTATGAAATACACTTCAACGCACTACAGCCATTCTGAAAATACTGTTCTATTGCCAAAATGTGTCTTCGATTTCAGTACTTTTTCTGCCAGTAGTAATTTTGTTGTATTATACATTTAAAGATGTTGGTAGAGGAGTAAAATTAGCAGTCCTGTCCAAGTAGAGCAGAGATTGAGAATGCAAGCCCATTATGTTCAACTACAGACTGAGACTAAATTACTCTCTTAGAGCGTAGAAAGGGTATCGATTAATTAATCATGCTTGAAATTGTCAGGCATGCTTTCAGTGGACGTGCAATTTTTTTGATTAAGGAGAACTATAAAGGAACACACACGATTCTAGAAGCTTCAGCACAATCATAGAACAATGCTGAATTGCAAAACTACATCTGTGAACAGGATCAAAATATATCAGAATATATTCACACACGCACACACACACACACACACACACACATCTTCCCAGGACAGTGGGCCTCTCTAGGGGTCAAACAGCAATCCATAAACTGCAGACTAAGAATTTATAATCCTTTTGATTTTGATACAGAAATATAAATTTCACCAATTTTACAGAAATATGGCAAGCTGGGTGAACCAATGTTCCTGAAATTTGTATCTACATTGAAACTTCTTAGAGTGGTGTGCGAGGATCAGGCACAGTCTAAACTTATTATTGTACTTTACTTGTGCAGCCTGAACAAGGGTGATTTCATGTACAGGTAGAGTAGCTCAGTCAGCCAAAAAGTGCGTTCTACTAGTCCTGCTTCTCAGACATTGAATAGCTGAGACATTTGACATTGGCTATGTCATTATCTGACTTTAATTGGGAAAGAGACACAAATGGATGTTTTTCCAAAATGGGTATAGTAGGGCGGATGTAAGTTGGCAAGGAATCCATAGACCTCACTCAGAAAAATGTACATCTGTCCTGTGATCTGCACTAGCTCTTGTGTAGAACTGTGCACCCTGAAGTGTGGAAAAATATAACTGGCTTGCAGGTTGTGGCAAAGTTGGGAACCATGGTTTTAAAAATTATAGTGCTGGAGAAAAGCTAAATTGAGTACTATTGAGCCCTTTAATGTATATTTGTAGCTTTGGCTTTTTTTCCAGTGGTGCAGCCTCTAATTAAGGCTTCATAGTACATTGGAAAACAGGGATACAAGCATGAGTCATGAACAGAATAAAAGAAGGCAACGAATGATTGAAATGTCCAAATGAATATTCACAAATGTCCACACTGCAAGAAGCAACAGGAAACCATTAATGATTGCATGGCTTAATTGTTGAGCGGAATATGTCAAATGGGAATTTCCACAAATACAGAATTAGACAGTGCCAAAGTGTCACTGTGAATTAAAATAAATTCCAACATTCATTCACTTCCACTATGTGACCACAGCATTAACAATACTATACACAATTGAGAACATTTTGTATTCAGTGTTTTGGGGCAGTAGAAATAGATTTAAAAATGTCACTGCCAGTTTCTATTTCAGTATCAATGAGTAATAAATATCCTGAACAATAATTTACGGACGATTAGTTGAAAATAAAGTTTGCCCTGACCCAAAATCAGAAACCAAACTACACTCTCACTTGGGTTTCTTACGGTACTTCATTGTCTGTGTGGACATTTTGCAAGCATGGTCATGATTACAACCATGGATTTCTGGGTCAATTTTTTAAAGAAGACCACCTAATAAGTTTGTCTTTTTCCATAGGCAGCACTGCAAGAAAACTAAGTGTATGCTTTTGTAAGTGAACGTTAATTTTGGAGGAGAAAAATCTATAAAACTGTCTTTTTGTGTGTAAATACATCAAGATAATATATGAGGTTCAAAGTTCAAGGGGAATATTGGACCACAATGTGAAAACATTCAAGCAGTTAATCACTCTCTCCTCTACCTACATGCTCCTTCCTATATGTTGAAAAGTAAGGTTAAAAGTAGGTACTTAATGGGTGATACAGCCCTGTGACATGAAGGTAAACCTAGAAAACCAAGGCCAAGGGTAATGTACATTGCTAGTATACTTTAACATTATGTCAAATTTTGGCAAAAGCTTCTGGAGAGCTATATACTTGTCAGAAATTATAGAAGCTTTTTAAAAAAAATGGGCACACTCATTGTTCCACCTGCTTATAACAGGATCAAATGGACAATTCACTTGGATAACTAAAACAGGTGAAAATCATTGCTCCAAAGACTGAACAATATTATAGTGCACATCCACTTTAAACATAAATTAATTACAAAAGACTCTATATATACATAAATGCGCTTAAACTTCCTATTTCAGTTCTTATATAAAACAGTGTATACTGCAGTTAATTACCTTAGAGAGAAGAGATCCACATGCTATGTTGTGACACATCTGTTACTGTATTGTCTCCTGCCTTATGTGCAAGTCCATTAGCCATATTACTGTGAATGAAAACATTAATTCATTTAACCTTGTAAAAAAAAAGTATAAAACTTGTGATTGCATGTTTGGATATACTGTATAAACAGTTTGAATTGTATTTTTAGTCTTACTATATCACAGTGTATGGCAGTAGAACATTGACTTGGCCTCTTGTCTCTCATTTTTATTTAAATTGCCTCTTGGGCATTGCATTGTGCGTGTATTTTCTAATTAATTTATGCTCTGTGACCTTAAATGAATAAACGTGCAAAAATATATACACATATAAAATATTATTAAATAAACAGAGCTCAAATCAGCCAAGTGTGATTTCTGTTGGAGACACAGCGATAGTTTTAGGCTGTGAAGTAAGAATTTCCTCTTCTCGCCGCTCTAAAAATCTACCATGCAATCAAATCCTCTGCAATAAGCTCATCGCAGGAATCAGGGGGAAGAACTGAATTCAAATCAGGCCAATCAGTGGACGCCTACATCTGGCAGGCTTTGGACGAAAACACGATATAAAAATCTCTCTTCTCCAGCCCTTTTGCATTTGATTCAGGTAATAAGAATGCAGGAAATAACACTGCGTAGCCCGTAAATCAGCAGCTGTTTGAGCTTTTCTGCTGGAGGACAGGGTGGAAAGTGCCGTTTAACCACTGGCATGTGACACCACTTCACGAGATTGAGCAACTACCAAGCTTTCGCCACGGTGACAGTGGAGGGTTGGCTTTCAGGAGGAAGTTTATTGCTCTAAGTGAACCCAGCAGGCCTATGCGTACTTTCCTAGTTTTTCCTCAAATGGATCATAAAACATATGCATGCAACACAAAAAGTTGTTGATTGATACTGCATCTGAAGGGCAAAAAAATAGCAACTGGATATGCATCTAAGCGTAAACTTTCAGGACCTAAAAAAAAAAAACCCTATAAAATATTAGTACCGTTTATGTCACTCAGGTTTGGACGTGGCTTAATTTTTGAAGATGTTACTTCACTGCAATGAAACTGTTAATATACAAGGCAATTGGGCATATAATCCATGCATATATCTACCAAAGAGGTGAGGTTTCTTCAAATCATGTTCCAAAAACATTAGGCTGACAAATGCAACAGGGTTCAACTGGGTTCTCAAATGTAATAAGAGTAATCAAACTGAGACAGGTGACACTTTTAATCTTAACACTGTTAATCTCATACACTGAAAAATGCTACTAGACAAGACAAAACATTGATAGCCAGATAATGATAGCACTTATTTTCTTATATATTTTTTATGTTTGCATCATATTCACTGTATAGTTATTAACAAAATAGTGCTATATTCCTTCGGAAAAGAATTATAGAAAATCATTTTTAATTTCTCAATAATGGAACCGACAAATATAATAGTGTAAATCCAAGCCACATACCTGTATATACATATTATTTTATTTTATTTCTCTAAAAAGTGAAAAACTGCATCTAAATTGCATGTGTGAATTCCCACCGAATGCCAGCAAAATATGAAAATAAACCGAAATGAATTACCTTGCCAATTTCAGTCTGAAACAAGCCATGATATGAAGCCATGTGTCAGAGAGATCTGGGCCATGGCTGCACAGGGAGATAACAAAGGCGTAAGGGAAGGGTTACTACAGCGGGAATTGCAGAGACGGAACTCATCCGTTTCCTTGGAGGAAGTCATATAATTCCCCAAACGCATTACTTACGTTTCCAAATGTGGAACACCAAGTCCGCACCGCAGGACACCAACTCCGCAGGTCACCAACTCCATCGGAAAGGAATTAAACCGAACAGTACCAAACAACAAAAGTAAAAACATCAAGTCAAACCTTTACATACATAAACAAATGAAAGGGAAAAGACAATGGCCGTCACGGGGGGTCACACATGATGTCATGACAGACTATTGCAAATGGTTTATAACATAACATAATAAGTTTAATTACACAACAGACATTAAATATTAGTGCAAAGAGGATTGATGTGTTGTTGGCTAATTTGGATGCAGCTGTGACCCGTCATCGTCATCCCCCTTACACCTGAATCATCACTAATGGAAAAGCAAGAATAATAACTTAACTGTGCAATGATAAATTAATTAAACATTTTCATCAAACAGGTGGTTCTGCACCTCCCGGCTGGCCTGTCACATGCCCTTTCATACAGTGAGATAATCATTTATCTTTCCATTCAAAAGAAAACTAACCTTAGAAATGTGGGTATTCATGTTGGAAAGACATTTTTTTATTGTGTTTATATGCAAACTTTGCTCAGCGAACTCACACTTACAGTTTTCACTTGTAAAATCCCTTGGTGTTGTTACCACACACCGATTCCTTCTGTAGGTGTGAGCTCCTGTCTGCATTTTGTTTACATATATGGAAGCGCAGATCTAAAAGTTGGGCATTGGTCCTATTCACAGAGGATGTCAATCCAAGACCACCTACATATAACTGGACCCACAGCAGCTAGTTAACAGCAGGTCACCGTGGTCTTTTTAATGAATGTGTTAAAACTTTGATTTTGTGTGAGAGAGAGATATCGTTATGTCGATATATATATCGAAATATGTCATGCCAATAAAGCATTTTGAATTGAATTGAATTGAATTGAGAGATGGGAGCGGATAAATTGCTTTGTTGTGCATATTTCAAATATAATGTACATCTAAATATCAACAACTGCCAACTTGTCTCCTAATAAAATAGTGAAACTGTTGAAGGGTAAATGCAGCTCTTAATTCTTGCTGAAACAATATTGCAACAACCATCTGGAGATTGAATTTGAGAGACGGAGGTTCATCATCATGTTCTGGCAGTCTTGTATTAAAAAAATGTGTTATGACTGTTCCAATATTTCTGAGTGATAAGAGCTAATCATCGTGTTGAATATGATGCAATGTCAGATGACAACGGACTCATAAGCATTTAAGTTAATAATACATTTTATTTTTTGGTACGTAAAATCATGCAGTGAATTCGCTGAACATATGAAGAGCTTAAGAGTAGTGGAGAAGCTCCAAGTTTTTTCCGTCTCTCTGTAAGAACAATTCTGGGCTAGCATTAGCCAAAAATCAGATACAGCCATCTGAGGTCTCCAGGGAAATGGAAATGAAGAAACTGTGGGAGAAGATCAGCGAAGGCCAGTTCAGAAAAACATATGGTCAATATGCTTATGCCATTTGTAAGCTAGGAGGTCCGCATTAGCCCAGACAGAAAGGACAAAGACCCTAGGCCTAAGGTTAATTGTATAATGTTGGAGTACATACTTTGTCCTCTCTATGGACATTATCTAAGAATGGTAAGGCATTTCATAACATAAATAAAGTACATGTTATGTGTCAATATATTTTCTTGTCCTTGTTTGTTGAAAAAATTATTTGAAGAGTCAGCTCCTGGGTCATTTGGGTTTTGACAAGCTGGTTGATCAAGAGTGTGCTCCACCTTTATGTTTTTGTAGGTTAGGATATGTGCCAGTCTGAGCATTTGGATACTTTGGACACTCAGCAATGCTGGCCCTTATAAAAGTTATTTGCTAGCTTATTGAAAGAAATTGTTAAACAGAATCATGTGAATTGTACATCAGGTAATACCCGATGAAGAAAAGTAGCGAATGAGATATTCACTACATTGAGCTCTACGTAATTAAACCGCATTTTCATTTTCACATCTAAAATGTATCCGTTCATATCTAATTTTAGAGATTTGCTGTATTGCTTATCATTTTGGTCAGCAGTATGTCACTGAACAATGTCATATAGTATGCATCCAGTGTATAGTGAGTAGAATATGAATATGACAAACTAAACTTGAGCAGTGCCAAATCGATAAAGCTGTAGCAACAGACAAGCCTCACAGATATAATATGGACACAGTTCCACACTACACAAATATTTATTCAAGCCTATACTCTTTGGCATCTAGAAAGCAGTTGGTGAATGACATGGAATAGCTTCCAAAACCCACAGCAAATAAGTGATCTTGGCATTCCCAAACTTTGCATAGTACTCCATGAGTGTTTTAGCTTTTGCCTAGTTTCAGTGATGGAACACAATCAGGAAGGAGCCGTTTTAATTGCACTAAGTGTACGTCGCTCTGGATACGAGCATCGGCCAAAATGTAAACGTAAACGCAGCGTGGCAGAAATCACTGTATTTCTTTATTACATGTATACAACTTGACCTTTGTTCAACCAGCTCAGCTGAGACCAAGCCCTCATTTACAATGGTGAACTGAGCATGCAGCAAGAATACAGGTTTCATAATAAAGGCAGGCAAGGCGAGGATAACGGCAGGTAGTGTGCCACAATAAAAGCAAACGGCTCACCGGCCATCGATGAGGGAGGGCAGAATTAGGTTCACAAGTCATACATCTGTGCCTGAAAATCTTATCTGTGTCAAAAAGTAAAGCTGAGCCGACTCATACTGGCCCATACCACCCACTTGCTTCAAGAACATCTCAGATAGGATCAAAGTAGTTTGCAAAAGAGTCAAGTGACAATCACAGGATTTAGCCCTGAAACAATCAGCCACATATGCACATTTGTAATGGCTCACTGCAGTGCTTGCTGCTTGTAAAATACTGGATTGGATTAAAACAATGAGTTTCCAAACTACAGCATCACCAAATGCAACTTGGTTTTTAAAATGGCGAATACAATTAAATAAAATAATTACACAAGCCATTCGTGCGGAATTTTTATCACACTCCTGTAGGACCAGTTAGTAGAAGAAATACTTAAGCTGCGCATACTGAGTTGACCCTGTGGCGCAACGCACCACTTCCCAACGAACCTACCGCATATTTAGTCATGGGGTTTTGTGCAAACGTGCTTACCTGTGGAGACCTGGCTGGGAGGGGAATGATCTCGAGAGAAACATTAAGACCACACAGATTTCCAGAGTATTAAAAAGCTAACGATATGCTTTGGCTGTTGTAAATAAAAGTTTATATTGCCGATATGTTTTCTAGCTTGTCGATTGGAAGGCACACATTCCAGATCAGTTACGCGATATACGTATAATGGGGTTGACTGTTTTGCAGATTCAACACATCTTTATGTTGGGTATCAGGGCTGTGTCTAGGAGGTGCACGGGGGGGATGCCCCCCCAATTAAAGCCAAATCCAGAAAAATAAAATCCGACAATATGAAGTCGGCGCTATTAGAGCTACAGACGATTCGGCCAATCATAAAAATGCCACATCGAAATAATATATTTATCTAATATCTGATTGGTTGGTTATGTCATATGAAGTATTCGCAACGCAGCGAGAGAGAAAGAGGTCAGTTTCTTTGATCAATCTATGCTGTCTCTTCTTGATAACTAATGGTTACGCATTGCTTATGATATAATATTCGCTATAGCCCAGCTTGCTCAATGAGTTGAGGATAGTGGCGAGAGTCTTCATCTGGGAGATTTGATTTTAAATAGATTGATTACATTTAGCATCTAGCCTAACGTTAGTTGTTATAGCTGCGATTCTGCGAAATATCTGCAACATTGCATTAATTGGCAGCACGTGTGTGCGCGCGCCCGTGTGTGTGTGTGTTAGCTAGCCGACTGCTCTTACGTTCTCTATCACTCTCACGGCGAAACGGAAACTGTCAATAGAGGTAAGCCCCCAGGCGTCTCAGGCATAAAAAAAGAGGGGGAGTATGGCTTATAAATGAAAATGATGAGCCAATTGCAGTAACGTAGTTTCACATGTAAATAGAAAATGGCACAAAGAGACTGAAATGACGAAGGAATAGCTCATCTTTAATATACGTGTTTCCATATAAAATTAGATAAGGATTTGGTATTATTGAAAAGTTCTATCCATTGCAGCGTTTGCAGCAACAGTCTGCAGCAATGCCGGGGAAGATCAGGGGCGCGCGCTCGACGGTTGGAACAGTATGCACCGCGCACAAAAGTGGTAGACGCATAACAATCACCGTTTTTCTTTTACCCTTCTACGTCATAGAATGTTAATTAAGTAATAAGCTGTATCCAGTCTAAGTGAATAGTAAAAAATAATGTATGCTTTAAAATGACATGGTTTCTCATTCCTGCTTAGTTTCTTACCCTCAAGTAGCCCATTATCACTCAGCAATGAACTAGAAGTTTATTTTCTTTGTATTGCAAGAACAGCCTTGTGTTATGTCTAAGGACATCTCAAATATGATTAAACGAGGCTGCAAGGGAGTCAAAAGCGAATCTGAGGGATTTCCCCTAAAACAGTCACACCTTATCATAATGTTAGGCGCTAGCACACTACTCAGCACTCATTATAATCAGTAAATATCAATGAGTCTTGAACAGATGACAGTTTTTTGGGTTAAGATTAAAAACAGCTTGTTATTCCGTTGTTACACCATTACTTTCACCTCGTTGCAGGTCTGGGAATGCTCTCCGAGTTTAGTGGCTTGAATAGAATGGATGTGTCTGCTTAAACTGAAAAGCTATCCACTAAGCCCAGAGGAATTAAATTAAAGAGCAAAAATTCTTTGCAAGAGCCAAAACTACTCGGTTCATCCATGATTTGCCAAAGTGACTACTTCAGGAACTCCAAAACCAGCCTCTTCTGAAGCCTGCATTACAGTCGCTGGGCCAGCATGTTGTAGATCCGTAATCTTTATGGAATGTCTACATATATACGCATATGTGCGTATATGTGTACGTGTGCATGTGTGTGTGTGCGTGTTTCTGTGAGATTCAAGGGGTCAGCATTACAGATGTGCTGAATCAATTATACAAGGGTTAGACACTCAGAGTGAAGCGTTGCAGAGCAGCCTTGATATATCTCCAGATACTGTGAAACAATCAAGCAGTGCTTGACTGCCTGTACCACTAAACAAATACTGTCCTTGAAGCTAGTCTGCTCTCTAAAGTATGCGTTATATGATGATAACCAGAGATATGATGATAACCAGAGAATGACTTAATGTAGCTAAGCATTTGTATAATTTTTTTCAAATTCATTCATTTTATAATTCATTTTTAAACATTCACATTATTATATCCAAACACGGGTTGTGCTTTTATAGCTTATCGCAAACCTTTCGTCGTGCTCTATAAAAATCCAAACGCGCAAACACACATCCACCAAAAGGTAAAGCTCACTTTGATGACTAATTTAGTCAGACTTGCCTGCCTTTAACATGCACATCAATTTTGACCATTTATATCACACCACAGTTTCAATTTAACTCTCAGAATTCAATGGGGAGTAAAAAAAGCTAAATAAATCATTACATAAACTACAGGACATACCACATACAGTAGTTTGTTCTACTTATATAAACAACATCCATAGAGTTAAACAAACTAAAACAACATTTTGTACAGTTCATGTCCTCAGAATGTGGGCTTCCCACAGTACGTATGTTCTGAACTTAAACTAAAGGTGGAATAGTAAGTTATCATGTTCGCCAGAGCCAGAAAAAAATCTACAGAGAAGCCAACACATGGAACTAATAATCATCCCATGCAGGCCTGATTTAACAATCACGCCACCACAGAGCACATGGGCGCATGACTTTACCCGTGGATTAAAACATTCCTTCTGTTCCACAGGATTCAAATTTGCTGAAATCACACATAGGCCGTCCACTGAAAACATATGGATCTGATAGAACCCGTTTATTCTGAGCAGGATTGGGTTTTGTGTTGCCATGGGGGCCTTTTGGTGTAAATTACAACGTTTAAAGTAATTCTGTGTTATTTGTTAATTGAGATATTAAATCAAAACAGATAGACTCAAAACTATGCATGTATAAAGATTAGTGCAGCGAAAGGCCAGTGCAGTGCGTGTGACCTTGGGGGTTATTAAAATAGTAGCTGAACGTGTAAGCTGGCCGTCCTTCAAGGAACAAGCAGTAAGCACAACACAAGGCAGCCTGAACCGATTCTTTTTCTGCACAGAAATGGCATCTACAAATCTACTTCATTTCCTCATTACCTTAAAAGGCCTAAATGCCCTCAAAATAAGGAAGCTGTTTTCAACAACGCTGCTACAAAAGTGTGTCAGTTATTCTGACCAAATCTGTAGGAAACACCAATTAAATCGTCTGTCATTGGCATCCGGATTTTAATTTCCCAGCCGTGTCCCATTGAAAATGCAGCTATTGCATTTATTAAATGAATGCCTCAGGGTGCTTGCCATGCAGTGAAATGTTTACCTTCACACCGTCACCTGTAATGTTATTATCATGATGACATCTGTTAGCAATGCTTCATCACTCCAGTATGTAAACAGCAGAGGTGCCAATGACAACATCAGGTAGACTGACAAAAATATTTAGAATAGGACGGACCGCTAACCACGGATACAGACGTGCTCGTTGCTTAATGCAGGGGCAGTGGATTTCTCCTTTCAAAGGCAGACCGCGTGAGACCAGATGAGTTGTCAAAGCACCGTTCATCGGACATCGTACTGGTTTGTGCAGTGGAGGAGAGCAGCCAAATGTAAGCAACCATGTCTGATATTGCTGGACGGTTATGTTAATCAACTCAGCAGCTATGCTTTTCCCGCTCTGCTGATGGGTCCTATTTGGCCGTGGAAGCAGAACATGCATGACACAAATTTGGACCCAACAACTACTGAGTACATTTTGCTGATGTGAAGGGCTTAGCTTGCCAAAGTATACAATGTGCCAGTTTGGATTATTCATGCATTAATGGTGCTATACTTGTTTTGAGTTACCCATCAGGAGGATAGAGAGTAATACAATAGGCAGTGACACATTTTTTTTTTATGTAAAATCCCAAACCGGTGTCCATTTATATAAATACTGCTTTTGTAAGACCTCAGACCAGGATCTGAGACCTAAGATGGACTCTTAATTGGTTGAAATGAACTGTTACTAGGCGATTTAATGGTTTTCCCTGTGGTCCTTCTGGTTCCTGTCAGAAATAGTACATACTGCAACAGGAAAGAAGAGGGAGATTTCATAGATTGAATACCAATGAATTGCGGTAATATATTTATAAATCTATCTGAATTAAAAGAATATCTCTCCTGCATCGCAATCCTAGAAAAATGAAATGAAGCCATTTTCCAGTTTGATGAGCAATGTGCATAGCTTAGAGCTACCAATAAACCTGTTTTCAACCTTTTCCGGAATAATGTGTTCCTATCACTTTGCCATGAAACAATTCTGAATAACTTTGCGAGTCTACATATGCTTGCAATCAACATATTCTACATGGAGATGGGGATTCAGCAGGTCATGGAGGAACAGCACGGCTTCCTAAATAAAAGCCAGACCAACGATCAACCTCCAAACAGGAAAGAGAGCAGACTCAGAAAGCAGCACAAATAAAAGCTCTCAACAAAACAAAGACATTTTTAGCTATAGGAACTCAGCACAGTCCCTCTGGACCGTGACCTTGAAACTTCAAATACTGTGACATTTTCATCTGAACAATGGCGGAGGTGCCTTTTTCCACACATTGATTATGCTGCTATTATATTGCCATTTGCTAAAAAAACATTCAAAAGTATACAATAGTCATTGTTTGCTGCCCCATACAACACTGATGTCTGCCGGGTCTGCCCCGTGTCAATTTTCTGACCAGTGTGCACAAAACCTACATTAAAAAAAAGGTTTGACATGCCTTTGACCTAATGCACCTACAGCATGCAATTCTTATGTGAAGCCTTTTAACCATTGGGGTGGTATAATGGTTCAGGAAATAGGCTTGTAACCTAAAGGTCACAGGTTTGATTCCCAGGTAGAACACGGCCATGAGCAATGTACTTTGCCTGAATTGCTTCAGTATACATCCAGCTGTAAAAATGGATACTATGTAAAAATACAAATGTTGTGGAAGTCTACCTGGATGAAAAGTGTATACTCCACAGGGGTCTTCTCAGAATGAAAGCTTGCCCTGACAAGACAGAAGCATTTGATGAGGCCAAGATTCACTACAGCAAGACGGCCGCTCCCCCAGCTCTCTTCGCTCCGCTGATGTGATCTCTTATCCGTGTAATCATCGATTGATACCCAAACGTACCATGACAATACGTTTCAGAGGGTTACCTGGAAAACCCGCCTACTGACAACATGGCAGCAGACCGGCATGACAGACCATGTTATCTAGGCATTATTTCTCAAGATTATCTTTAGCTTCTTAAGGCTATAGCTTCTGCAGCACATCACATACTCATACATCTGTGCTAAATATCCAAGGCAAATCCAAAGTAGACGTTAGTCAAGGTGCCTTTGCATGGTATTGAATACTGTTGGGCTGCTGGCTGTCACCATTCCCTTTCTCGATCAATTGCAGAGAATCCAGTTTTGGGCGTTGGTATATGATTGGGCATTCCACATCGGGTGAAAAAAATGGGAAAGGGGGTGTCAAAAAAATTAAAAATTCTCCTGCGTTGTGTTGAATACTCCGAAGCTTCTTCCTATATGCCTACATGTAATTTGTCCTTGCCACAGTGGTTCTTTGTGTGTGGTTTTGGCTGTTTTAAAATATATTCAAATAAAATCAAATGTGTATCTATATAGTGCAATTGTACAAGCAATGTGTCATCACAGTATAGTGAAAGATACTTTGTAAAATGCTCTATGTAGATAAAAGATTTGATTTGAATATATTTTAAAACACCCTTAAATCACACTTGTGAATTTTTCTGTATCAATTGATTTTCTGGAAATACATTTTTTTTTTTTAGTTAGCTGTGTCTACATAAGAGCCTCTGCTGAATGGCAAATTGTTATTTATTGCGAAACAAATTGACTTTCCCCTATGAGTGCAGAGTCATGTTGAACATCTATATATACACCGTAATGTCTTTATCGATCAGTACTTCAGTATGATTCTACATCATGGTGCTTTGTAGGCTGGTTTTATAGACAAAAATTGACTTAACATTTATAAAAACATTCTAATAAACATTGATATCAAATAAAATAGTCTGGACATCTAGAGCTGCCAAAGGCAGACTGACGTTGGTGATTTAAGGCATAAGGAACTGGTTTTGACAGCATTCAGTCCTGGACTGTGAAATCCTCTGTCTGGGTCAGAATTAATGAGATCCAGTTTTACTTGTAAACCCTCAATGACCTGAGTTGTAAAAACAGAAACACTGCCCATCAAAGGAAGTCATATAATCCTTTTTCTAGTGAGAATTTCTGCTTCACTACGGGATGGAATGAAAAAAAAACGCCTTAATCAAAGTCATTAGACTTTCTCATAACCACCATGTAAAGGTCATGGGTAGCTTTCACCTCAGCAATAAATAAATATAAATAATCAGGAAGTAAATGTATAAATAAATAATCACTTACGGCCTGATTTACTAAGACCTTTTGCGTGAGCAAAATCTTTTAGCGCACGCAAAACTAATAACACAACCGATGATTGGTGCAAAACAAATATCATGACCAATCATGGTTGTGTTATTGGTTTTGCATGTGTGAAAAGGCTTTGCACACGCTAAAGGTTTTAGTAAATCAGGCCCTTAGTGACATAACTTACACAGCTTAACACACAGCTTATTTTATTTATCATACAATCCATTTTATACAGCTCAATTTCTGCCAGGACTATTTCAGTTTAAACCACTATGCTGCCCTGCCACCCTCAAGACTTGTTCATGTAACAGAACAATAAACAGATGCAGCCGAACTGTGACCTTTGCTGGCATTCTTTGCTGATGCATTTAAACATGAGGTTTATGTATAATACTTTTCTCAGACATACACAGATGCAGATCCAAGTAGATTAGGACACATAGCCAGCTTATCCCTCTTCAATATAAAGAGAAAGAAGACTGATTTTGTGTGGCACGAACCTGGACATGACCTTTTCTGAAATTGTCTTACAAATATTTAAGCAGTTAACACAACTGCTCAGACATCAGATACAATACATTTTATCATATTTATGTCTACCCTGAATTCCTTTTAAATAGCACCATTCTATGAACACATGGTACCAGTTTAGTTTGTGTTATTCTATCAAAGTTACTTCAATATTTCCCCTGGAATTATCTTCCGACTTTTAAAATATGTACACAGACACGAGGGAAATTTGCATCAGAATCTTAAAGGGAAATCTCCCATACATTAAACAGAGTGGCATAGAAGACAGAGTGGCAGTGTGTCATGTAGACAACATACTCACCCCGTGCGTATATATAAATGCCCCGTGCGTATATATAAATGCCCCGTGCGTATATATAAATGCCCCGTGCACGTGGGGGTTCAATTCCTTGCTGTGGCATTTCTTGACCATGATCTGTAAGACTTTCTGCTTTTCTCCCATCTGAATAAAGTTAAGAAACACATAAGGACACCAGACTGTCTGCTTTCCTTTAAAAAGTAAAAGAGTGGCGTACCGCCATTTCACTAATCAGCAACGCCACTACGCAATATGCGCCTGACCCTCGCAGTAACCCATAGTAGGCTATGCATGTTTTAACCGGAGCTCCCATCTGACACAATTGGCACATCACTTTGACCTGTATTGTCAACTGATTGCTGTTGTGTTGTCAAATGATCCTACAATTTACCAAGGTAGTGACAGACAGTACATTATTGATGACTGACCAACAGGATTCTGGAGAAACACTCATGTTTGGATTTCGCATAAAATAACCACACTAAGGTAAGCTTTTAATAATTAAGCAATGTTAAATGTCTGTCTACCACCCATTGTAATCAACATAGGGCTAACAGCAATCGCTTCTTCTCAATCAAACATCATGCCAGAAGAGTACGTTTTTATCAAGAACAAATGAATGGTGAATCAGTAAGTCATACACTTGTCCATGGTAAGGGGTGTATTTACAAGGTACAGACAGGTGACAAATTAAAGGAAAAACCCCTACAGTGAGGGGGTCCGGTGGCTCTGTTATTCTGTGGTGGGCATTTTCCTGGCATGGTTTGGGACCACTTGTCCCCTTAAAGGGAAGGGTCATTGCAAATCAAATCTGAGTGATCAACTTTATCCTATGATGAAACATTTATATCCTGATGGGAGTGGTCTCTTCCAGTCACCAGATCTCAACCCAATTGAACACCTATGGAATATTTTGGACCAACATGTTAGACAGCACTCTCCACCACCATCAGCAAAACACCAAATTAGGAAATATCTTTTGGAAGAATGGTGTTCCATCCTTCCAGAAGAGTTCCAGAGACTAGAACCAATGCTAGACTATAGGTAGAATCTATGCCAAGGCGCATTGAAGCAGTTCTGGCGGCTCGTGACGGCCCAACACCTTACTAAAACACGTTTTTCTTTAATTTGTCACCTGTCATATATGCATCTTCAACCACCATCAAGCAAAGTTCTGATCACTATTTTTGTATTCATATATGTTGCTATAATGTGCTGCACACCAACCTGATGGAAAAGCATCTGTTGACTAAACAGCAGCAACACAGACAGTGACCTAAGCACCTTCTGCACCACAGACCAGACCACACAACTGTGCACAGAAGGGCAGCTCCCAAGTCAACTCAGTCATTTTCTCAATAGAAACAAACACGTGTGAATGTGGGCATATGCGTAATACCCTTCACACATTTCTAGCTATTGGGAAAACAGTGTTCTGCTCACACATTTCCCTTTTGTAGGACATGCATTTGCAAAATCGCACGGTAATGGTGAAAAAAAGAGCCCATTGTAATTTAAAACTGATGACGGCAAAACATTTCAGCCCATTAACTTTTCTCAGCGCTGTCACACAATGCATATAAAACATTCTTTGTCCGAGCCATTTGGCAACGTCATGTGGATTCAACTTCAGGTAGGATCTAGAAAATCGAAGAATGAATTGAACATTTTCTTCAGCCAGTTGGGCTGTCATGTTTTTGAGGTCAGACATCCCGTTTCTGTAGAACAGTGAGTGAGAGAGAGAGACAGAGAGAGAGAGAGAGAGAGAGAGAGAAAGAGGGGGGGGGGGGGGGGGTCCAGTTCCCTTCATCTGTCATGCATTCAAGCATGGCTGAATGTACTTTTTCCCAACAACTCCTATCACTCACTTCAGCTGTACTTACCTTTCTAAATCCGTCAGACAGTAACCATGTTAGTGCCAGCACTCAAATTCAATATGACCGTTACATCTTTAGTATATGCCTATATATCTTTCATCTTGTTCTGACATATATACTTAGGCAATGCCGTATTAGTGGTTTTCCAGAAACCGGTATAAACATATTAAATCTCCCTAACAATGAGCCAAAATACCTCTGATATAAATCAGTTATAGAAAGGCCCCCCTGAAGAGTTATTAGTTTATCTAGAGTTTTCTTGATTTTTGAATGGCTATATAGGTGACTTGCTGGTCAGGAAGCAGGTTTTTCTTATTATTTGGACAAAATGTCAGTCTTGCAGTAGTTTTCACTTTGGAGGGCACAGACAGCGAATGTGGAATGTGGTTCACCCGTTTTACAGTGCGGCCTGCTAAGCAGTTCCAGGTGAACAAAAACCTTTTTAAAAATTTTCTTTTTACTTCTTGTGTGCACGAATGTACACATTGTAATGTCTGCCATAATTACTCGGTAACTCTCAAATGTTTGGACCAGTTCTCTACCTCCCGACAGACTTTGTTCACTGACAGTATTAAATAGACTGCACTGTGCTGGTGACAGCAAGAGAGAAGGGGAACGGGCTGGCTTCATGCGTTTGATTAATACGGCCCATTTGCTCTCAGCTTTCAGGCGGGCACATACGGATATACAGAGGAAGCTCTGACAGGATTGAGGGGGAGTGGATGTTCCAGACACCACTGCCTGCTTCTGCCAAGAATCGTACTGAGAGGCATTTTATAGAATCTGTGTCCTTAACTACAGGAAAGCCATATTTACGACATGGTGGTAGCCTACCGGTCCCTTGAAATGAATTTATTCAGAAAGTTCACCTATTTATTGAATATCCTGCCGTGAGGCAGACAAGTGTCTGTTTATGAGGATTGAAATGTTTGTCAGTGTTCTCACTCAGGCAGAAAATCGAGTCAGAAGCTACTAAAACAGCGTCGGTTAGCCACAAGCAGGAGGAAGCTGGACTCCAATAACACACCCCTCTTCATTAACTCTCCATGCAGTAAGTTGTGCGGTCAGATCACATAACACCATGTCCTGGGACACACTGACCAATTTGTAAATGCCAAATTTATTAAAGATAGCTTTGAAACAGAAGCTGTAAGCAACAATATAAGAATCTTTGTAATGGACTAGACTGATGCACAGTTAGGCTAGTGCATGACTGTCTCAGTACCTCTTGGCACAAATCACTTTGATGAGCCATCCACTATACTTGTAACCTATTTTAAAATGTATGTCATAACTTTAAAAAAAATTATTATTATTATTTTTTTTTTTTTTTACAAACAAACAACTGAACATGGCATTTATATTTTTATGTTCTGAACTGCATAGTACAATGCTGCCTTTTAACAATACCAAACTATTTTAAAGTACTGTAATATCATAGCAAAATTACCCAAACCACACTGGACCTTTTCAACAGCTGCCTCAAGATGAATTATCACATCAACAGCGAGTCACTGTAATGTTAAGGAATTACAGTGAAGAGGATATGTAATATACATATACTAAAAAGTACAGACAATCATGGACGTATTGCAGATGTCCCTTTGGTATTATTTTGATAATGATTCCCTGATTTTTAAATAATTATTTGGTATCCAACATGGGACTGAATATATTCAATTCTCACCGTAATTTGGACTATCCAATTGAATCATTTGTAGCTGCGTTGATGCGCGATTGGCAGTGCCAATTCGGGAAAATGTAAACATCTGCGGTTCTCCTCCGAAAAAAGAGGAGTCTCCAGCTTTCGTCCTTTCACACCCGCAGCTCAGAGCCAAGCTCACACAGAGCTGAGTCAGAGGAAGACATTTCATATGCGACCGTGGCATGCAGTCCACGGGTGTCCGATTGGCCAGCGGGGGTCGGCAGAGAGCAATGAAGCGCAGACCCCTGACAGACTGAAAATGGCCGCGCCCCGGGCGATGCAATTGGCAGTTGCATGTCACCCACATATATATATATATATATTTGATTCAGAGAGATAATTAGGCATTTAAAGCCTCCTCAAAATGCCAAAAACACACATTTTGACCCTCAATATGAATCAAATTGACATAATAATACACAATGTAAGGGCACTTTACCTGTTAGTAACTGTCAGTGCAGGCCGACACTTATAAAGTCCATGATAGTCATTTTGTGCGTCACAAGCATACCATTCAGGAACCAAATACTTCAGCTATTGTTCAGTGCTGCACAACAGTCATATTCATCATTTCATACCAAGCTATAACCGAACCAAAAGACTTACACATTGTACCATTGAAGAGGTTTGAATATAACTTGAAATTAAACTGAGGCAGTTGGAAGCTCAGGTGAAAACCGGAGAGATCTCACTAGGGTCAGGCCTGAATGCTTCCTGAGAGGAAATTAACACTACACTGACAATGTGGCAGACTGCCTCTGCCAAATCAGGTGAATTTGTCTTCACCTCCTGCTAGCACTCAAAACCGTGTAATACATTATGGGGGATTTTCAGAAGAGACATATGCTCTTGTTCCTTAAGAGAAATTGTGCTTCTCAGCCAAGGTGAGAACAAGGGTAGTGGAAAGTGGATGGACCAAGTGAAAAAGATTTAGCACTTTAGGAGTGCTCAAGTTGGATATGCCCCATTAACTGCCATTGGCATGTTAAAATACTTTATATGCAATACGCTAAGGGAAGCGAGATGAGAGCACCTTTATTCCGCAGGTCGAGTGACTTAAAGGAATTGAACAAGTGTTTTAAGAAAAGCATCATCCAGGAAAAGGGTCATTGCTCCTGGAAAAAGTTCCCAGACAGCTTCTTGGTATGATTTGTAATCTTGTTTACGGTGGACATGTTTTTGTCATCATCATAAAATCTATCTAACACACAGACAGACACACACACACACACACACAGGCAAGCACGCACGCACGCAAGCACACGCGCACACACACACACAAACACACACAAATACTAAAATCCCATTTTCATCAGAGTCAAACAAAATTACGTGCTTGACATGGACATTTCATTGTAAATTATTTAACACAACACCTGGAAATCCTTTTTGAGTGGGCCAATTAATCATTTGATGTTTTTGCTGTAAATCAAAGTTAGTCTCTGCTGAAACTATTTAATGTTCTTTTGGGAGATCGCTTAGCGCGGTAGGTTTACGGGTTTGGTCTCCGCAGCACAAAAAGCACATTGTACATGAGTTTACTGAAGAGCAATTATGCCAACCACTGGACTCGAGGGTATAAATTACATGGATAGGTAAAGAGAATTCAATCCGTTAAGCCAAAAATACAAAGAGCCCTGGGGAGCCTGTGTTTTTTAGAGGTTGGACAGACATGTTAAATGATTATGAACCCATTTCCCCCACCCATTTTTAACATTACTGCAGTTGATCATGTGTGACGGTGTGTGACCACACTGCAAAAAATGTCTGTCTTAACAAGTGTGGTAATGAGACTTAAAAGAAGTGGAAAATATTCGCTTGTTTTCAGTTACTTTTTATTGAATTCTTACCCCATATATAATTTAAAATCTTGAAATCTTGAAATGAGTAAAAATATCTCACCCCACTGGCAGATACACTGCTCAAAACAATTCAGGGAACACTTAATCATCACAGTATAACACCAAGTCAATTAAACCAAACCGGTCATGCTGGATGATGTTGCAGGCAGCATAACATTCGCCACGGCGTCTCCAGACTCTTTCACGTCTGTCACATGTGCTCAGTGTGAACCTGCTCTTATCTGTGAAGAGAACGGGGCACCAATGGCGAACCTGCCAATTCTGGTGTTCTCTGGCAAATGCCAATCGAGCTGCACGGTGCTGGGCTGTGAGCACAGGTCCCACTACAGGACGTCGAGTCCTCATGCCACCCTCATGGAGTCTGTTTCTGACAGTTTGGTCAGAAACATGCACACAAGTAGCCCGCTGGAGGTCATTTTGTAGGGCTCTGGCAGTGCTCCTCCTGTTCCTCCTCGCACAAAGGAGCAGATACCGGGTCTGCCGCTGGGTTGTTGCCCTTCTACGGCTCTGTCCAGCTCTCCTCGTGTAATGGCCCATCTCCCGGTATCTCATCCACGCTCTTGAGATTGTGCTGGGAGACACAGCAAACCGTGCAACGGCACGTATGGATGTGCCATCCTGGAGGAGCTGGACTACCTATGCAACCTGAATGGGCTGCAGGTACCGCCTCATGCTACCAGTAGTGACGAGGGCACTAGCAAAATACAAAACTAGAGAAAAATCAGTCAGGAAGGATATGGAGAGAGAAATGGTCTGTGGCCACCACCTGCAAAACCATTTACTTTTTGGGGGTTGTCTTGCTGTTGCCTCTCCTGTCTATCTGTTGTCACTTTCATTTGCACCAAAGCAGGTGAAATTGATTTACAATCGTTTACACTTCCTAACTGGATAGATTGATATCCCAGAAGACTTGGTGTTATACTCTGTTGATTAAGTGTTCCCTTAATTTCTTTGAGCAGTGTAGTTTGTTTTATTTAGCAAAAAAGTAACAGAAATAAGATTCTAAAGTCTAAATATGAGATTTAAATGCTTGTTAAATTATAATTTTTTTGCAGTGCATGGATTTTTATTATTCTTTTTAATGTAGTCAGTATATTTTGCAGACTTTATCCACAAGAAAGCTAACAAAAGGTCTAGAATTGATTCTATGTTTGGAATTTGCATTTGGAGTCTGTGCCTGTTGTCTCTCAACATGAGGCCCAAATAAGTGCCAGTGCCAGTATAGCAGTCCATGCATCATGAGGCTGAACAATCTAAATAAATTGATGGGAGACATAGCCAAAACATTGGCTGTGTAAAAATCAACTGTTTGATACATTGTTAGAAAGCAAGAATGCACCGGTGAGCTCAGCAATAGCAAACAACCTGGTAGACCGCTGTAGTGGATGACAGAAAAATGCTTTCAATTGTGAAGCAAAACCCCTTTTCAATTGTTGAACAGATCAAGAACACTCTCCAAGGTGTAGGCATAGATGTGTAAAAGACTACTGTAAAGAGAAGACTAGCGTAACCTCAGAGGGCTTTTCACAAGATGCAAAAAGGTCTGGAAAAAAGTCTTATGGACAGATGACAAGTACTAACCTGTACCAGTCTAAAAAGTGGAGAAAAAAAGAACTGCTCAGATCCAACCAGATTCCTCATGACTCATTGGATGTTGTTTCACCTTCACCAGTAGGACAATGACCCCAAACCTACTGCTGGAGTCTTTCATACCCAAAAAGTGGAATCTTCTCGACTAGGCAAGTCAATCATACATCCTGACTCCAATTGAACATGCGTTTCACTTGCTGAAGACAAGACCCAGAAATAAACCAGACCAGAAGGGGACTGCAGTACAGGCCTAGCAGAGCATCACCAGGAAGAGGCTCCTAAAATGGGGCGATTATGTAAAGAAATATAAAATAATTTTAAAAGGCTGTAATTCCTACACGGATAACCCGATATGGATGCATATACCCTCAAATTAAACCTGACAATCTGTACTTTAACCTCATATTCATTGTTTTACTTCAATTCAAATCCAATGTGCTGGAATACAGAGACCAAAACAACAAAAAAGAAAATATGTCACTGCATTTAACTGTATGTCTTCAAGCATTTGTCAGATTTGAGTAATAATCAAGGCTTTTAAAACATTTCACATCATGGCCTTCCCACTGGAAAGATGGCCAGTGTTTTCTGACAATGTGAAGACTCTTGAGGGCTATTGGAGGAGTCAACACTGACAACATACAGCATGTTCACACTTCATTTGAAATTGGTTCAACACTGAGGGTGTTTTTTCTCTACTATTTTACTGGATAAGAAGACCTCCACAAAAATTCACCTACCAGGTGACCCATAGTCTAATGAATCAAGTACTCCAGCTGACGAGGGAAAATATTTTTCTCAATCCCCATCCCGTTTTCCAAAACAAACCTTGGAAATTACACCCTATGAGCACCAAACAAATAAACAGAGGAGACAACCCCATTCACACACACACAGTATATCTTCACTTTATGAGCTTGTCGTATAATGTGGCCCGCAGGCAGCTCCAGGCCTTTTTTTGAGAAGCTGTCGACAGCGAATGTGGCTTTTGGACACTCCGGGTAAAGAATCATCCTAACCCATCAGCAGCTGTCCTCAAAAAACACACAGGCTGTGTACCACTACTTTGCGATGCCAGACGGTACATGTGAACTGCAGACAGACTAGCTTCCCCATCCCTGCTCTGGGATTTACACAGAGTGTAAAATGTGCTTCAAAGACATCTAATAACAGGGTAAAAAGAAATATAGGTGGCATTCATTGTACGGTTCTCTTTTCCATTTATAACTATGTACCGTATATGAAATGATAATTTATCCATCCCCCAAATGACTTCAACGTAAACAAACATAATTTAAAATCTGAGGGATAATGAAATGTAACAACCAGTTCTACAGTAAACTCAAATATATATTCTTATGCAGGCATTTCATACAAGCGCATACAAAAGTGTTTTAGTTTTACATGTAATATACTGGCTTTCTTCATATGATCTTTTAGGAATTTAGAATAAATACAATTTGATAAAACAACCTACATCCTCTTTAAAAAAAAAAATATATATAAATAAAGGTTAAAAGTTGTGTTCGAGGAGCTTTTTCAACTTTGTAATGTGCAGAGGTCACATTTGTTCTGTTCAAAAGCCGAACACACCAACCTCTGTCTTTCACACTCATTGTAATTTCACACAATAGTTGATGACTTACAGCCATTTTGCCAGTCATGTGTTCCATACTGCACCAGCATAATTTACAGCTGAATCTAGTCTCACCCCCCAATTCTCATAGAGATCGGTTCAAATGCAGAGAGGTTATAGTATCGCTTGTAACAGTACCTGAAAATAATACATCAAAAGTTTTTTGATTTTGATTGGTCGCAGACTTCAGGAAGTAACAGGATATGCAACCAAATATTAAATATGATACTTTAAAAATATGTTAAAGCAAAGGGTATGAATACTTATGTAAATGAGAGATTTCAGTTTTCGATTTTTAATGCATTTGCAAAAATTTCTAAAAACATGTTTTTACTTTGTCATTATGGGCTATTTTGTGTAGAATGTTGCGACAAAAAATGAACTCAATCTATTGTAGAATATGTCTGTAATGTAATAAAATGTGGAGAAGGTGAAAGGGGTGGGCAGACTTTCCGGCTTGACTGTATATTTATTTATTTGTTTAAAGGGTTTCCGCGCTATTATGGTTTTGAAAGCTCCGCGCTATGATACAGCTTTGGCTGAAACTGGTATGCAGTAACAGCATAACCTTTTTCTGTTATTTCTTTTTTTGTTTTCAAAGAGCGCATTTCCCGATATAATTGCTGACTTGTGGCGAAAGTGCCGCCGTGGTGATAGAGTTACGTTAATATCTGTCCGAGAATGTAAACAAGTCGTTGATTTTCACGGTAAGAAGACATTTTATGACACTGTTAGCCCATAGCCCTAATAGCTAGCTAGCTAGTTCGCTTCATACCTTTTATTGAACAAATGTCAATAAACACAAACAGTCATTAGACATACCTCTGTAGGCCTATTTGTCCTTTTTCTACCCTGTGCACCAGAAGGCTTGGCATTGAATCTCTTCATGTTGAAAACCGAGTCCCGACTGTTCTAATTTCGACACTATTATTTTGATGTATCTCTGACTCTGCCGTCCAATCACAGTGCTGCTGTGAGAACACCTGGGCAAAACCAAAAAACGACTTTTAACTTTTAACTTTTATTTTTCAAATTCTCAAAACATCCAAACATGCAAATCTGCAAATCTGGATCTGTGGGGGAGCACCCAACATTTTAATCTTTTCTATTCTATTAAATATATAAAAATAGAGGCCGCCGCGGTAGTACAACGGTAAGAGCGCTGACTTTCAGTCAGCGCAGTTGTACTCCGAGGATCGGGGTTCGCGCCCCGGTCCTGCCATATCCGAGCGTGGCCGGTGCCCTGTGGAAGCGGCAATTGGCGGCCGCTTCCGGGTGGGGGGAGGGGCTCGGAGAGAATCGCTGCGCACGGACGACCCAGGGCGAGTTGGAGTCACGGTCAGGAGCTCGAGGAGTCGCGCCCTGTAGAGGACGTGGCGCCCTCCTTCCTACTACTACTACCGGTTGACGGGGTTGTGTAGCGGTGGTTCTCTAGCGGTTGCTACATGGGGGGAATTGAATTAGAATAGGGGTTCAATTGGCTACTAAATTGGGAGAAAAAGGGAAAAATCAGAAACAAATTAAAAAAAAATATATATATATATATATAAAAATATATCCCCCCACAAAAAAATAAAAAATAATAATAATCTTGGCTTGGCGCCCCCTAGTGTGATGGCGCCCTGGGCAACCGCCTATACCGCATATATTCTTAGGAGCAGCCCTTATATACACAAACCAAAATGTGATCATTTCGACTTGGTAACCACATTTTTTATACATATTTTTTTACGGTAAGTGCCGCGGTGTAAGTGAAAAAAACATCCAAGCTGTGTGGTTCTCATGATGATATACTGTATTATACACTTCTGGTGGTGGGAACAGCACGAGCCTGAAAGCCGCCTTGCCACCCCCAGGCGTGTATACATCATGAGAACCACGGGCTGGACGGGTTTAATCCTTTCTTATGTGGCTTGTCAGTGCAAGCAGGTGCAATAGATTATTTCTCATGAACACCAAATATTTCTTCAGAAGAAACATTACAGCCATGCAACAGGTTAAATATGGCCTCCGAGTCAAAAGCCACAGCATTGCATTGCATTGATGCAGCACTTCCTCTAATCCTTTTTAGAACTTTATGTTCACAATTATAAGAGCTTAATAGACTATTTTTGGTGTGCATTTAATAAAAAGGTCTTGTGAAAAATCCAGGAATATTAAGCAAACGCATTCTCTGCTCATATGTTTTTAATAATAGACTGGGTATTACAAAATACATTACAGATGTGGATTCTGTTCTCTGATCGGTAGTACAGCCATCTTCAAAAAACCCCAAAAAGGCAGAGTCAGGGTAGAGCCTTACCATATTAAGGGATGATCTGTGATTATAGTTTACCCTCATGGTCCTGAAGCACAACAAACATTTCACAAAGGAAAAATATTGTTTTTAAGATGCATGGTTTATAACTGAAGGTCAATTGCAAAATTCTGCAGCACTTACATTTATGTAATGCAAATGCATTCCAATAATCCATCCCTCAATTTTCGAAACGGCTTACTCCTGGTCAGGGTCACAGGGGGGCTGGAGCCTATCCCAGCATACATTGCGTGAAAGGCAGGAATACACCCTGGACAAGTCACCAATCCAGACAATTTAGACTCTCCGATGAAATGAACCTGCATGTCTTTGGACTGTGAGAGGAAACCCATGTAGACACGAGGAGAACATACAAACTCCACACAGAAAGGCCCTAGGCCAGGATTAAAACCCAAACTCACTGCAGTGCCATGCCACCCTCATTCCAATAATAAAGATAAGATTTTAAAAATTCAACTTGTCAATATTAACTACATTTGTTAACTTTGAATAACTATTAGAGGTTGGACTTTAAGGGATCCTTCTTGAAATCAGGGATTTACGGTATTTTTATAGTGATCCTGGCGAGTATACAGCATACAAATTAAAAATTTGTAATGACATATTATGGTCAGATATTATTTTGCAGAAGGCCATTCCTTGCAGCAGCTAACACTGCATTTTTTACATTGCATTTCACTATTCAGAAATGTGACATCAATATGAATATTACAAAGCTCAGAACAATAGCTAGAGAACTATACCGACTGATTAGCCCCGTTGCAAGGGAATACGAACATCAGGAAACCGATTACCTAAGTATTATAGAGGCCGATATAGCATACGTTTTATAAATGACATGCAAAGGACATATGATTGAAAGACACATGCTGTGAACTAACCAATCTGACAGGTCCTTAGATGTCCCCCTTTTTGAGAAATGGGTAAGTTGATAACAAAACCACTGTATTATCCCTAAAATGTTATTATGCATCATTATTGCATTATCCCCAAAAGACCCCGATGTTAATTTTATGAATGGAAAGACTCTATACACTCTTTTATGGTTGTGTTTTCAAATAGTAAAATGTGTTTAGACCGTATGATTTGTAAGCATCATTATGAATGCATGTGTATTTATATAGACATATTGCCAAAAGGGGTCAGAAATGCCACTGTAACAATGTTATGACTGCATTTTTTAAGAACCAAGGCCTAATAAAAACAAAGCAATTCAATATGGATTGCTTAACTGACAGATTGATTCATCTTATTAATATAGTAGTGTGAATAGACAAATAAACCATATCTACATTTCATCAAGTCATTTGGGAATCATGGTGGGGTAAAATAAAAATTCCAGACTTTTTTGTCATTTTTCTTTTATATTTGTGTTAAATTTTATGTACATAACAGCTGGCGAAAATGTTCAAATTCACTGTCAATTTAACCTGATAGTGCTCCGATAAGCCAATATAATTATAAACAAAACATTAAACATTAAACAGAAAACATTTTAGTCTTACGATGAAATGGGGTGTCATGCAGTTTCAACGAATTCAGTGAACCTTGAAACATTCGATCTGACACTACACTGAAGTCAAGGAAACTTTGGTCAAACGCAGTAATACACACACATACATGGAAATACCATTCATTACAATCCTCTATTCCTTAAGGACATGCAATACAATACAATGTAGGAGTTTGGCACATTGTACATCTTTGTATATCAGTAAGCCAATGCCTATTGAAATCACAAATGACAAAACAGTTGCAACTACTGTATAAAATAAAAATATGAAGACATACAGCTACCCATTTTAGCAGTTAGGATAAAAGTTTTTAAAAAGACAATCTTAAACCTTAACTACACCTAAAGCTCTGGAAAAACCTAATCAGTAGCCTACAATATGCAGTTACTGGGTGAATTCAGTGTGACACATTGTGTGACCTAACAGAGGTGCATTGTAAATGTCTGGACTTGAGATGCGAGAAACTAGACGAACCAGTTAAAGGGCCCAAGGTCCAATTGCACTGGTTATAAGTGTAGCAAATATTAGTGTGTGAACTGGCCTTTATGCAATAACTTGAGACATTACAGGCAATATAGCTGATGTAACTGGTCCAGATTTATAGTAAAAGAAATAGGTAAATGACTGTACCTTTATCATCTTTCTGTCCAATATTTCCCATTATAGTACTGCTAGTGTTAGCGATATTTCCACAATACTACAGACTACCAAACTGATCTTTGATTGAGAATTTGAGAGGTCTATCCATCAGCTTAATGAAACACGTGGATGTCAAACTGATTTTGGTTTCATTTTGTTACCTTATTGAATATATCAATGATTGTTACAGACAAAATATTTTATGTACAAAAAGTATAAAAGTATTTCCCCCAAAGTAATAATTTGTATTAGAACAGGGCATTTCTAACATCGTCATGTTAGTGATGGGAAATCTTTGCCGTAAACAATTAGTCACAGAATATATTTTGATGCAGCTAAAAGGTTTAACAGTGTTTCACAGTATTACCAAGCAATTTAAACAGACATACAAATGGACAGGCCAAAAAGAAAAAAAGTGAAATCTCTGCTTATCTAAAAAAGTTATAGTGCAGCAATGTAATCATGTGAAAGCAAAATGTAATTCTGTAAAAGTTAATTATAAGTATGGACAGCAAGTTAATAATATGGCCACACTTTTACTTCTCTTTGTAGCAAGGCTTTTAAAGCTAAAAATGTTACCAACAATGGGTCCAAAGCGCCCGTGTTGTACCATATGTACGGTTTTGATAAAATAATTCCAAAAGTTTTAACGTGGGTTTACAAAATCGTGTGATACTTGGTATATACTAAATCAAATAGCTTTGAAAAATTGAAATTTCAACTAATTCTAAGACAAGTGTTGCATTACTACAAAAATGGCAATCGTGAGCATACAATTTAATGATTGATTAATCTTTGTGTACCAGTGTCCTTTCTGAACACAAGTATGCAATAGTAGATATTTAGTCTTCTCAGAAAATGTCAATTAAACATATAATTGACTGTAACCAATTACCTTGCCACTGACATTCAACAATTTCTAGTTCTAACGTTGAAACCAAAATTCTAAGATAATAGACATATGGTGAAAGCAAAAAAGTAATCTATTAATCAAATAAAGATGGATTTGTTATTTTATGGTTTGATTGTTCTAGAACTGAACGCTTACTACAGATACACAGACTGGACAGGTTTGCTCTCATCCTGGTTCTGTTTCAACTAAACCTTTTTGAGAGACATGGACACTTCAATACAAACGCTGTCGCATATGTGCGTACACAAAATAGATGGATACTGTCACTCATAAGGAAAAAAACGGAATTAAAATAAAACAATTAGGGCCATTCACTACAAAAGGGTAAATCTGTATATATATTTTTATATATAAAAAAAATGACAATAAGGACAGTTTTGGGTTGTTTGGCTGTGCAAGTTCTTAAGTATCTTGAGATGCAAGAAGAGCTGATTATTTGAAGACCGTTTCAAAAGCTGGGCACTTGTGGCTTCTGAGTTTCTTCATGGCTTTTTTGAACTCCTTGCTGGACTTGTCCCACTTGTGGATTCCAGTCAGGAGGTACTGCTTGTCCACCTTGCGTCCCATGATCAGGTAGGCGTTCCCCAGGTTATCCAGCTGCTGACAGGGGCAATCGGCTCCGTTCTTCAGGTAAAGCACCAGCTTCTTCAGGTCCCTCTTCTTCAGGTTCCCCAACTTCAAGGTCTTCTTCTTCTTCTGCAGGACAACCTTGCGGTCAGAGTTCTCCCTCCGCACATCCTTGATCTTGGTCTTGATGGCTGAGAAATTTGAATGACAGAAAAGGACCGTTAGAAGCTGGATCACAAATGAAAGGCAACGTGAATGCCCTAACCTGGTTGTCAGTATGGGTTTCTGTAGGTGTACACCAAAGTGTTGATGCCATAGTGTAAAAACACACCCAACTCACAGCAAATGCCTGCACTGAGGCTTTGCACGGGCGCTAGACTGTTTTGCTTTCAAATGTCACATAGTTTTGTAGAATTTATCATGACTGACCGATTGCTTCAACATTGAATATACGTATCATTAACTAATCAAGACCAGGCTTGAGGTTCAGATAAGTTTAGACCTGACACCATGTCCTGAGGTGGATTGCATATATTTTGATAGAAATATTCTTAGGCGGAGCAGACAGAAAGAACATGGAATTATAATTGAAAACAGACATTTAGAAAAATAATCATTGTGCGTGGTGTTTAAATGTTTCAGGTAAAAATTTGTGAACTTCAACAACAGTTCTTTTTAGCCATCTGAAAATGTGAAACTTTCTTTTGTCTACCCCTGTGCTGCTGTGCCCACCAAACTAATATATACTGCATATTACTAAACATGTATTAGTGCAGTACAGTACAGGGTTAATTCATTCTACAGGCATAAACATTGGTATGCATGAATATAAATTGTCCATTAAGAATGAAAACATTGTCCCAACGTCCATAAAAATCCTGTCTTGGTCAAAGAAAACCAAACTATTCTCCAATGAGTAAGGGAAAAACTGGCCGTTTTAGCTGGTTCTCCTACTGAGCAATGCTCACAAGCTCACATGCCAGATGAGTCATTGAGCTGGTAAGAAGATAGGGCCACAAACATGGAGCCGTCTGTGGGACCCGGAGGGCAAAACAAAACAAAGGGATCCTCCAAAAAACCTCCAAACGGTCTGGGGATGTTTACATACGGGAGAAATCAGATCAGAGATCCTACAGAGCCTACAGACACCAGTCTGACTTGCAAACTATACTTTTAATCATCTCAGGGTCCTCCTTTCCATTTTTAAATACAACACACATACAATTAATACCCAACAAATAGGGAAATGGTGTCATGCTGTGACAAGCCCAAACAAAGGCTTTCAACAGTGAAATGCTAATGGTAGCTGGGCAATGAGCTTTTTTTTTTGTAGGGCCAATAAAAATGAATGAGATTCAAATGGCTAAAACTGTTCCAAATGTTTAAGAATTAAATCACTTGCTTTGATTTAGCAGGAATTTCATGACAAATAAAAACAAAATAAATAAAATTTATCCCACGGCATTTCTATTTTGTATCAGATCAATGTGGCTGCCTCACTTCTCCACAACATAGACCATATTCACTCATGTCTGAAATAAGCCAATTTAATCATAACTATGCAGTTTAAATTACATCTAATTTTTTTATACACAGCCAAAGGGCGACCTCCAAATACTTTTTCCTGACCCATTACAATATTGACTGCAGGCATGTAAATAAATAGTTGACTTGCCCTTGCAGTTTTATCATTTCCTGATGTCGTACTCGTTTATCCAAAATAGGAGAACCATTCGAGAGAATGTTTGTTATTTGCTGTGCTCAGTAACAAGCATGATGTTGCATGCTCTCAAAGTCAACCAAAAGAAAAAAAGTACCGCCACCACTATTTTTTGTGCAAAACCTCCTTTCCTTATTGAATACAAATGGAGAAAACCTGACAAATTGTTACAGGTCACCTTGGCTATGATTTTACCCTTGTTACCCGTGTTCTGCAATAAACCTTGTATTAAATGTAATCAAGAATTTATCATGTCACAAACAGTATACGCTAAAGATGCTAAACTACAAAAATACTCTGGGTTCTGTGTGGCTTCAGTGCAGTCTGTCAGTCAGCGTAGTAAGGCTACCCTGAGGTACGCTTAGATTAGAACACAATTAAGTCACACAATCCTGAGGCAACGGCCAGTGTTTGTCAGGTGGAACGGCGAAGGGGTTCGATTGCCAGGGGTATCAGCGGTGAGGCCCATGTGGACAGCTCCACAAAGGTCTGTGGAAAGATTAGACTGGGGGAAAGCGAGGGAGAAAGATGGAGCGAGGGAATTCAGTATCAACTTCACCCTCTCAGGTCCTGTCCTAATCCTAAGGACATAGGGCTCTGTTGTTGCACTTGCTGACAGAACTGAAGAGGACTGGAGAGGGCTCTATATACAGGCCTTTCCCTGGGAGATCTGCCTGTCTTCAATCCTCTTTTCATAGTGCAAGAAAGTCCCATTTTCATTCGGTCTGCACAGTTCCCCACCAGAGGTAATCGAACCCAAATGATCATTTTTGAAAACCGCCCTCCTCACTTGGCAGTGTCAGATGGAAAAAGATTGATGCATATTGGTAGCTGTTCCAAACTGGCAGAAAATGGGACAGAATTGTGGTTTTAAATTACCGACAGGGGAGCCATTCCACACGTTACATAATCTTCCTCATATTTATCAGTCAGCGCCTTCACGCTCAAGGCCGCTGTCACTTAATCATCTCTCAATATGTGGTCCAGCGTTTCCCTCAACTCCCCCCCCCCGCCCCCGCCCCCCCTCCCCCCCATGCCAAATATCCTACCGATCTCTCAGTCTCCTTCTTTCATCTCAGACCAAATCTTACCCTCTGATTTGTATTAATCTGCCTGATCTTTCACTAAACTCTATTTAACCTCCTAATCTCCTGGTTCACGTCCCTTTCTTCACAAAAACGGTGTGAGAGCTGACCCTGTGAGCCCAAACCTCTGCAGATAAGTGGGCTCTCTCCCATAATGAGACATACAGAGAGTTTAAAAAAAAAAAAGGTTGCTTTTACTCTTGATCCCTTCCAACAGATCCAGACCCAGATCACTGACCCGCGTGTGAACTAGAGACATTTGTCACCTTGTAAGGAATTTTGCTCCAATTAATGCCGTGGTAACAAAAGAACCTGGAAACGGATAGTGTATAGGCACTAGAAATCAGATTTAGTGCCAATTATCTTTATTAAGCTTGATCAGGCTACAGCAACCATCAGCAAGCCAACCACAGTGCAACCAAATGCTTCCCATAACCCAGTGAACTTGGGAGGGACAAGCACAAAAATCCAGGGAAACGTATATATATACTTACAGGAGAACTGAAATCAAGCTTTAATCCATTCTCACTTGTTTAAGTAGTTCTGTGGTCACTTTTTCTTTGGTCCCGTCAATGTAAGGTAGTTTTCTGTTTTCATCATTAAAATGAATATGTTAAAATGGAGCTAAAGTATTTACACACCGAAGTGTTTAACATTAGTTTGGTAGACCTCACTCTGTTGAAGCCTTCACACGCATTTTAATTTTGTTCATTGTGTGGTGAGCACAAGCCTTTTAAATGATCAGTCCAGATTATTTAGATCCCTTAAACTGAAAAACTAGGAGGACATCCTTAGACTTAGACCTACAACAACTGCTTTAATATCATGTTCTGTGCCATTGTTAGTGAGAAGGGCACATGGGAGGAGCCAAAAGAACTATCAAAAGGCAAGCTGATCCTTTGAATTAATGAGGCTATTGGAAATGCAAACACGGCCGGCCCACCACCCAAGCCTTTTGCTAAAGTCCAGCTTGAAGCCAAAGCACTCAGTTTCCCGCACCACCTTCTTCACACATGCTAATTAAATGGGCAGAAAACAGCCAAAGTTTTTTAGGCATTAGCTGTGCACATGGCAGAGATTAGAGCCTTTATCCCGCTCCACGGCTCCCCGGGTGGAATCCGCGAAGAGGCTTACCGCTAAATGTAATCAAAATGAGCCGTTTTTATAATGAACGTGTCACAGTGTGTCCAGCCAATCCTCCACAACCCCTTTACCTTGTTAAAAGTTTAAGTGTTGTTAAGGCCAGTTTTAACAATGCCCCGAGCTCTCCTTACACCAGGTTGTGTTTGTGAGTGTAATCCCTGCACAGTGTGAAGAAGTACACTGTAATAAGTGGGCCTCTAACTAGAAAACACAGAGATGGTTTTGCTTCTGATGCCAATGCTATATAGTCATGCTATAATTATAAATTTTGATTTATGTCTTACAAACGAATGGGGGAATAATTATAATAAGGCCCGCTTGATAATCCCCAAGCGTTGCGCAGCACCATCTCAAAAACACCACATCTGTACATTGCTCTACTGAGAACAAAGCAGCTCTCTGTATTTCTACTAAATTAGACCTCTGACAAATTAATATGGTAATCACAATTACTGCACATTATAGTTTAATTGCTTTTAATTTGTGGCACTTAATCACAGTCTACTGGTGTCTACTACAGTTGTCAAAGCTCTTAGTCTTAATGTAGAGCAGAATGACATTACAGCGGGTAAAAAAAAGAAAAGAGCCAGACATCTTGGCCTATCTAACCAGGTGGATGAGAATGAGAGTTGCAATAAATCAAAGAATCCACACAATGTACATGTTTGACAGATTAAAAGGTTTGTTTATGACAGAACTAATGGCCAGAATCAAACAATCAGGCTTAAGCACGTTCAACAGAAAAGTGCAAGTTCCAGAGTATGCATGAAGTCTTTGCAACAGTGGCTGAGATCAACACATTTGATGAGAAGCAACACAAATCACTATGAGCCTGCTAGGATACCAGCTGAAGCAATGCTGCAGAAGCATTAATAGAGGAAGCTAACTGCCATTTAGTTTGAAACTGAACACAGCTTCTTTTCCTAAATATAGTATTTATCCTATTAACCTTGAAATTACATAATTCAAATGCTTGATCACAGTAGCATATAAATGATATCTTGGATATTTCCGTGGTCCTGGTGCTGCTATGCATTGAATTTCGTATTCATCACTGCAATTCAAATCATTTCCTTTTCATTTCCTTTATAACAGATGTCTTGGCACAAATACCTCAGGGGGAAACTGTTCCATGTCATATTATTTTTGCATAAGTTGTGCAGAAATAATGTTCCTGGCATGACTCTCTGGTGGAAGAGACTTTGTCTTATCAGATCCACTCAAAAATTAAGTTCCACTATCAGCCTATTTGATTGCTTCCTTTAGCATTTTGAAATAGATACATCAGGCTAATTCAAACCTGCAACAGCCTGACACACACTTGGCTACAATTCCCCAAAACCACCATTCACCAAGATGAATGCATAAAATAAGTAAATATGTAAATAAATTATTATTATTATTATTATTAATATTATTATTATTCAGAGCTAAAGATGTGTAAGCCTAATGAGAAGCAAAGTTCAGATGAAATGAGAACACCCAAATGTGCAGGCAAAAAATGGGCCTCACTTTTCAGAGATTATTTCATCACCCCAGACAGCTCCAGTAAATATTTGGTTAGTCCACATGCTGTTCTGTACCCTGTAACCTTTTTGTTCTTGGTTTATTGCTGCCCTCTTAAATCAATGCTGACAATGGTTTCTTCATGCTTCATGTGTATTAATGGCATGTACTCCTTGGGTGAAATATATATTTTTTAAAGTTGTAGTTACTGCATATTGGTTACTGAAGCCAGAGTGAGTTCAGTGGACTGAATATTTCACGTAAACAGACTATGGATGTTTGCATTTATGTCAGCGAGGTTTACAGATCACGGCATCACTTCCACTTCTGACTGCCATTAAGCCTGTGGACAGCTAGGTTTTAACCTTTGACCCGGACCCCACGACCTGTTTTTCCTCTCACGTTTCAGAATGCGAGACAGAGCTTCGGCCAACTCAGACTCCACCGTAAACACAGCAGGAGGGGTTCGCTGGAACCATTAACAAACGGTAAGCTCGTCTGCCAGGATGACCCATAGCGGTTAGGAAAACACAGTCCAGAACAGGCCCGCGCTTTCGTTTAGCAATGAAAAATTTGGCAGTCACTGTTGATTGCGAGAGCGTCAGCCAAGTAAAGTATGCAAGCATCCAGCGGAGGGACTACTTTGTTATGAAACTGCAGGATAATTAATCCAAGCTAATGCTAGAAAAGTCAAGTTTCATACGTGATGGTGGCATGAAGTTTCAAGTATGATGAACGTGAAGCTTCCCTTTTCGAAGAGCAATGACCCAGAGACTGGATTCATCAGATCATCAGAAACCTGTAGAGTCAGTGAAAGATGTGAGCTATCACTTGTCCTCTCCGTAATATTCACCACATCGCTCCAGCATTACAGCAGCCATTTTCTTCTCTGGGACCACAAATTGCAAACCCCAGAAACATCTACAAGACTGAGAGAAAAAAATTGTTCCAAGACCAAACTAATCACTGTTGTTGTAGATCTACCTCACCAGACATACACAAGCTGGCAAAATGTATTTAGCTCAGCCACTTTGCTCTTAAACTACCCATTAATTATTTACCAAAATCACCCATGCTTTCATTCCAGGTGACCGGTGCCCACCACCATCAAGCTACTGCAATGCAAGTACCCTTGGTTTATAGCTAATGGATTACATACAAGATATGCACATAACGGCATGAGTTTAGGTGAGATTTAGGTTATGTGCATTGCCTGCCCAAAATTAAATGAAGACCAGCATGCAGGTGATGGAACATGTTTTTAAAAATAGGGTTATTAAAAGCACTGTTTTGCAAACAAAAAGAAACAACCTTTATTTATTTATCGAAAGGGAACGAGCCCTCATTTGCAATGGTGCTGAGATTACAAAATAGATTAAAACAACATTACATTGAAAATAAAAATGAAATATGAATAAGAAAAAATATATACAAATAAAATAATAATATAACACAAGAAGTTCACAAGAGGACAATTATTAAAAACAATTACACTCAAATGTAATTTATACCTTTTTTTTTTTCATTCACATTCCAACATTGCTAATTATTTTTGCCATGAACCAATGCACTTTAAAATTGTGAAATATTTATTTGTTCTTGTGCCAGTTTGCTTTATTTAACTACAATAAATCAACAGCTGTCTTGCTTTGAGGAAATATGCCTATGTATTTTATCAAGATGAACTTGCCTGGGAAAGCCAGGACAAAAATGACTGGGAGGAAACAATTATTCATAAGTTCAAACAACAGAAAATATTAGTAAGTTTTTCCACGTCTCAGTTTCATGCTACAAAGTAGTCTAATCTTCAGTAAAAGACGCCGTCCCTGAATTTTCATGCAAAGCAGCACATTCTGTTGTTTTATTAATAAAAGACAGATCACGAGATGTTTTGCCATGACTGCCTCCTAAACCGACCAGATTGATATCACTATCAAACACTAGAAGACTGGCTGTTTCTTCAGTCATTAATGGCGCATGATACAGCACAGCCAATGTGCCAATCTGGACATTGACTTTGCAATCAATCGCAGAGGACAGGACTTTGAAAGTCAACACTCTCAGCATTAAATAGTATTACCATGCTTTGTTGAGTTTATCCTCATCAGCTCTAGCACATAAAATTAAAAGACAGCCATTGACACAGAATCCATGCTGTACAACTAATCCTCTCAGTAGAAAATGTCCCTTATGTATACAACTATACTGAGAAATGCAACTTCAGATTCATTTGAACTGTGATTCAATTTGTCCTTTAATTTCATGCAATAGTAAATTAGCTTTTTTGGTAATATCAGCGATCACAAAATTCACCACATTGTGAGAGTCTAACCATTACTTACTTACATCATGACAAAGCGAACCAATAGAGCATTGTCTGGGACATTAACTGACCTAAAATCATTTGGATTTTATAAAAGAGGATTGAAAGAGGACTACTCCAGTTCAAGAGTGTGTATCGAGTGTCCTTTGTTACTCACTACTGGTCATATCCATGTCATAGGATGTGGATTAATAAAATCATCAAGTATGAACTAAATAGAACCATTTGTAGGTTTTTCCATATTGGTAGACATAGGCTATTATTGCCTTTGAGAAGCCCAATGGAAAGTGCAGCGATAACCAGTCATCTGACAAGTCAGGCCACACAAAGGTGGAAATATTTAAAGGCATAGATATTGAAAAAACATTGTCCAGAAAGACAGACTGAGTTTTAAGTCATCCCTGTATTTGAAACCTCAAAGTGAAGAATGCAGTCTGTTGCAGAGCTCCACAGTGATGCTGGCATGTTTGTCCCAATGCGTAATCATATTCTGAAACAGTCCACTTACTTAAGAAGCAGTTTATTCCTGTATCTAGAAAAAAGCCACTCCGTGAGTGATGCATTAATGCATTCCAAAACTGAAGGATGACTCACATTTTATAACTCCCGTTTAATAGTATGTCCAGTTTTAGAATATTACTACAATTACATTTTTTAAAAAGCTTAAGTTCAGACGAATGGGGCAGCATTTCATCTTAAGTGCGCACCAAGAAAAGTAACAGTTGGAAGATTTTTCTAAGGTAATAATACCGATTCATACACTCCACAGTCATCCACTATGTATGACTACAGACATATGCATAAATGAAACATAGCCATATTATTACATCTATTTACAACAAATATAGCGTCCATTCATGCTCAGAGGTTTCAGAGGTATATTACTGTGCAATAAAGTGAAATTCAAACAGGCTCTGTGTGTAGTTCAAATTTGGGAAAATCTCAAAACGGGCTAAAATTTCCCATTGAGTGTCTAATTAATGATAATAACTTGAACTTGAATGGACATGGTGCAACCGCCTCGTCAGTCCATCCCTGTGCACACAAGTTAAGACATGCCCTTCTCCTCTGAAAAAACAGGCCCCAAAAATAACAGGTAAATAAACAAATAAATACAACAGACAGCTGTCATTCTCACTCACAGGGCCAATGGTGGGGGAGGGGCATTGCAGTAGGGGACAGCTGAGTTCAAGTGGGGGGAGGGGGGGGGAAGTGGAGAAAGGCAACATTCATTACCTTTGTCTAGCCCCGCCCACCCTCCTGCTCAGCTCCAAACTCCGGTCATGCTCCTTTAGCAACTGCTCAGTGGCCTCTGAAACCTGTTTATTTATCAAAGCGTCTGCTGGCATCTGGAAATCCAAAGAAAGCCCCTCATTTCTCACCATTAAGCTTGCTAGTGCTTCTCACCCTAAGAAAATTACGCGACACGCTTCTATTGAAACAACGCGATGGTTCGTTACAGCGTTTAGTTCAGGTTAAGCGCTGACCAAGGACACAACAAAAGTACCCGGCGTTGGATTGGAACCCGCAGCTATGTTACACTGCCATTTTGTGCAAAGTACAACGACACCAGTGTTTTGACTATGAAAAGAAATAACTTCATTAGGTATAATATGGTATAATATGGACCTAACTAAATCAGAGGGTTGTTTGGTATCGGGGGTCTTCCAAAGTAAAGACCCTAACAAATGGTCAGAGAAAATAACAGGACACTGATGGGTGCCTTTAAACAGAGAGGGGCTGTGAGCAGACTGGGGGTGGAGGGGCATGTCAGGGCATTTCACCACAATTTTATTTACTTAGCCCAAACTTAGTCAATAGTTACATTTCCATAAGAGGTTTTAGACTCAGGCTAGCACTGATGTCCATTAATGATTTATATTTTTGTTTACGTAAGTGTCACTTTGGTCAGCCGAGATGGGCCAATTCCTTCTTTCCAGCCTATTATGAATGGCATCAGAAATATGTGAATGCTCTATAGAAAATCTACAACTTTAAGGTTGGGAGGAGGAACCACTGTTTTCGGTTTTCAGAACCACTCACAGATTCAAAGAGCTCAAAAGTCAACTCTGAGGAAAGTCCACACAAGTATTTCTGCATTCAGCCTGGAACTGGCCTGATTTAGTTGCTTTATTGCATCTATGGTAGGTACTTGATATCTGAGATACAGGCTTTCGAACAGATTCAGGTTTAACAACACAACGTCATTCAGCATCGCCGGACCCATGCCAAAACAAGAAGGAAAACAACACAATGAGCCCGACATTGGTCGGCCCTGAATTCAATTTAGGGGCTTGTATGCTGAAAGGGGCACCACAAAGCGTATCTCAAAGCTCATGTAACAGAGTCTTAAAATTCAAATCCTGTCAGTCTTTTAACCGAAGCGGACAACCCCGGAGCCCTGCTTAAAGGCAGTGGCGGTAGGAGGGGGAGGGGAGGGGGTGCCTTAACGTCAGGCCACTTCACTGCTGATGTTTTTCGCGAGTCAATGGAATGCCAATGTAATGCCATGCAGGGCACACTCAGGTACACTAATACAGCCTGGCAGTGTACCAGCAGCACGCCTGCTTTTATGCTAACGTGGCGGGAAAGCGGTCTTTCAACACACTTCCACAGACACTGGTACGGACAGATGTCAGAAATGTACACTGGCCATCAGACACCTGAGCCTGTGAGCCTCGCCACATCTCCGATTCTTTCAGTGCCAATTAGCCTCATACATAACTCACAGCTCTGTGACATAATCCATGGATTTGCTCCTTCTTGTTTGTTGATGGTGTGTGTTTTTTTAGGGTTTCACTCTATTCTTTTAACATTTCGCTATCAGGTTTGTTCATGTCAGCCCAAGAAAGAAGGTGCCGTTTTTTTTCTTCTCAGTAAAGATTTTTCTCCAAACGCTCGCAGACACTGAGGAGCTTTGGACTCATGCATGACTGATACGTGACATTAAATGTTCAGCTGAATTATTATGGGATATTTCCACCAACTTTCCATAGACTGGCAGAATGCCTCAAACATAAATAAATCACCATGAATAAATCTGTATTCACAAACCATAAAGCATCGACAAAATATTTGTGGCATAAAAATGTATCTGGGTGTTGTATACATTTATAAAGATATTTGGTGGCTCATTAACTTACCCCCACAGTATTTGGAACTCATGAAGCTGAATAAAGACCTTCCTCTAGTCTATGTCTGCTTAGCATGTGTACGAGCCGAGAGAAACCAAGCTTTGACAGGTGTTACCACTTTTTGCAGACAGTAAGCGGCAGTTGCAGTGCAAAAACCCTTAAGCGTTTTTAAATCATTATATTGCATGACTGTCCCATGACATACCTGGTTGCCTGTGCAAAAAGGCTGCAATTAAATACTTTGAAATCCACTGGGGTATCCATTCAACTTGGTAATGTAACCTTTGGTCAATAATTTAAAACATATTATGGGATGCAGACCATTACCTCAAATTACTCTCTTGCTTTTATTATACAATTTGTCTCCCTGGAAAAGCCCCTTGCCAATTCAAGAGCCAATGCTGCTCAATTAAAAATGCCTAGCGTGAAGAAAGTTTAATTGATTAGACGGGGAAACCTGGACAGATGCTGTGCTATGGTGCAACTAGCCCTCAGAGAACAGATCATGTCATAATTGCTTTCACCATTTATCGCTCTTACAACGTGCATTGACCATACCAAAGCCCCTTTTTCCATCTGACCCCTACGCAGACGCATTGCACCTTATTTCCGCCCAACTTAACTCTATCTTGTCAGATACACAATTAAAGCGGCGCGTAAGCAGGCCAACTTGAGGACACACTAAAACACCCGAGGCTTCCACAGCTTAAAATGGAATAGACGTAAACAGCCTGGGTTTCAGAGATAATGAAGGTCCAGGCATAAGTAATTTTCCCTCATTCCTCTCCATGTGGCATTGCATATGTAAAAGGGCTTGCCTTGTTTTACTGAAGGTTGTTTATGACCATTTTAAAGCAGACGTGAAATGACATGTTTTAAGGCGAATGTTAAATAACCGTTTTGGCTACAAACTAAACTTACTTTCAACTCATCTCTTTGTTTCATGGTATTATAAATTACCCTCTTAACTAGGTTTTCTTTTTAAACAGGTGTTGCGACAGCAGTAGACAGAACTTGACTCATGCATCCTGGACAAATAGAGATTACTTTCAGTCAGTACTTTTTATACAGTGATTATGCTGCTTTAAATAGTGCGCTCCTAGAATGCGCAATACTTTTGGACGAATGGAAATTCTTTGGGACCTCATTTAATTGCCCTCCACCACCCTACCCTATGCTTTTATGTTTAAAAATCCACAACAGTAATCATTGCTCGGTTGTCCTTTTGAAAAAAATGCATCGTCATACATTTGAAAGTTTTGCATATTCAGGCCATTGCTACAATGTACTGAGCTGTGACAGAGGTAATCACTAAGATCAGTGGGTTTCAAGAACCCCTCCGGGGCATGAGCGTATGGCCTTCTGCAAATGTAAACAGTCTCTTTTTCCATGGAAGCAGAGTAAAATGTCAGCGACCATCAAAGGGCTCCTCTTTTGTCGGGTTGGATGGTGGCAGTAACAGCCTCAAGTAACCGTCATTGTCAGTAGCTACACTCAAGATGCCTGGATTATCTGAGATCTCAGGCATTTAAAGGGATTATTAAAAGGAATCAAAGACAGTATCCGTCTTAATTAGAGACAATGCTAATTCCCCCACCAAGCAGCCTGGAACTGAGGCTGGAGACACTGTGGTTGTGCAGCACATTAAAAAAATAAAAATAAAAATAAAAATGACACAACTGCACAACACAGCTTCACGTCAAAAGACAAACAGCTTGTCTGACTAAGAACAACAAAAACAAAGGCGGTGTGTTTATAATGAACAAAAGCTGTCTTCCTGAGGTCAGGCCATTTGAGTCGATTCTGAAAACCACCATCACCGGCAGACACCGGCAGCTGCAAAAACAGGATTAAAAATGACTACGCTCTGCATTCTGTGTTCATTCATTCCGAATACGCATTGTTCCGTTTACCATAGTTATGCAGTTCAGTGCATTCTGGAATTTTACTCATGAAGGAGAGGTCTCTATATACAGTGCTCTAATAACCAAGCCATATAATGTTCATTTATGATTACCCCTACAAAACGACCACTACAAATAAAAATATAACCTCACAAAAATGGCCGATGTGCCTTTGCCAAATAGCAACTGTACCAATTGCTTATAAACTACTTACAGCGGAAAAGTATAATTGCACCATATAGGATTTCAATCCATGCAATAGCAAGGCTGGTGCAAACAGATCATAGCCAGAGAAACCTCTAATATTACCACTAGTACAGTACAACAAACATTAAGCTTATTGAGCATGTATTTAAAGAAGTGCAACTTTGACCAATGGGGCCTCCAACCATAACAAGATTACAAAGATCAGGGGGGTTAGCCATTTTACAATCTCCACTTCCAGGCCAGGATGTTACATCAGAATTCACATGGTGTTGGCAGGTTTTCAAATTCTAAACCATAAAAGTACTAATATGCATTGATTTAACAACCTAGTGTTAGGACTATCCTTGGGGCTAAAAAAATGGATCTGGTGCAAAGCCTTCTTTTCCTTAAATTCAATTCTTCAATTTAAGTATTTCTTGCATTGGCCTTCTACACATTTAACAACCAACAACAAAAAAGCAATTCAATAACATATCTTTCAACATTTGATGATTTATGATTTTACCCCTGAAAAGGAATGTCTCAACACATATGTAACCTATTTTCCTTTCACAAATACTGCCAGAAAAGTTATCATTGCTACTTTTTCTTTAGATGGCAAAACTCTCCTGATGGACTGTGCAAAAGCAGACCTGATAAATGTTGTCAGAGCATTATGTATTCTCACATAATCAAAGACAGACCTTTGTATTCCCACATCATGTTTGGCTGTCCTATGAGGATGATTTAAAATAATAGGTTCTTCACCAAACCAGTACACTGCTCCTTGCAGTTCCTGGAATATCAAATATGTTGACTTGTAGGCTAGAATTATATCCACAATAACATGTGTTTTTAAAAGGTTACGGACTAATGTTTTCCCCAGAAGTTCATTCAATGTAAATAAACATTTTGAAATTTGATTTAAAAAATAAAAAAAGATTTATTGAATAAAAAGGAAATGCACAAGTATGTTGAAATCCTTCCCTCTTTCTGAGAACACAAACTAGCTGGTCAGGCAGAAGCCAATATTTGGAGAAACAGGACAAGTCTTATTTAGTTAATCGAATCCAGTCAATGTCAATGTTAGCATTTCAGCCTCAAAATAACCATCCGACAGTGGACGCCTGTTAATTTGGAGATATACACCCAAATATCTTCCTTTTCTATCATTTAGGGTTTTTTCATGCCCATCCAGACAGGGACACCAGTCTGCTATAATGTCAGGTCTATTGCATCCATGTGATTTGGATTTAATCCCGTTTTCTTCTGAATAGAACGGGTTCATTATGGACTTTGGAATCACTTTTAATCCCACTAGGTTTTCACTGGGGTGGAGGGGGGAGGTTGACTGATTAACAAAAACCTAACTTTAAATTATCAAAGAACATCTGTGTTGTGTACTGTACAAGTATCAGCAAATGGATAAAGCAGAAAGCTCATTATCAAGACTGTAACTGCAAAGCCTGAAGAATGTACATAAGCCTTCCGTGTGATAAAGGTGTCATTTTAACCTATCAAAGCTTGTTTAAGTAAGCAGCTTATAGCTGCGCTTTGATGGATTCTGCAATAGTAAAATAACTTCACAGTTGATTAGTGGGACCACCAGGGCATACTCCAAATTAAGCCTCCCTCCCAAACAACCTGTCTACATTTATCCAAGCTATTAGATTATTTTACATGACATACTACTGGGCATATAGGGGTTGTCTTCATCATACTCATCACTAAATATGCTAAGGGAAAATATACAGAAGGAAAAAGTCTAAATAACAGATTATAGAACGGAGTATAAAACTATGAAATGTCCAAGAACAGAATGAAATACATTTTCATCTAAGCTAAGTTTTTGTAATTGTGACAGGATTACCATTTTCACTTGTGGCTTTCTATGACATTTTTAGGGTTATGAGAGAGAATACAATACATTAAAAACTACTTCAATAGAAAATGTCCTGAAGGTTCTTCTATAATATGTAAACTGACCCTGGTAGAGACAGCGCTGGATTCAGTAGATAGCCCATAGCATGTAGGTAGAGTTGAGATGTATGAAGCCAAAGAAAAGTAGATCATTAAAAAAAACTAAGCATCCTGTGTTAAATTAGACTCTGAGTCTTTGTGTCAAGAACGATGAGGAGTTCAGCGATTCTCCTCTGCTGTGAGGCACACAGGTCCTTTTGGAGCGCGCTGAATGAATGGGTTTGTGTGGTTTGGCCCTGAAAGTTTTCTAACTGAGATGTGGAGATGATGTCTGTGGGAGGTGAATGGTAATGCCTGCTACTTACTAAACAGGCACAATGTAAAAAAGAGCAGTTCCCTGGGGTGAAACAGTAGATTTATGGAGGGGGGGGTGGGCAGAGTGCCTTACCAAACTCGCTGGCACACATGTGCTCCAGGATGGCGTCTGTTTTCATTTCGTTGTCACATGGCGGGCAGATGGGGGAGTAGCCTAAAAGAGAGGAGGACATTGTTAGAAGCGATGGAGACTTCAGCGGCGAGGACATGGGAACATACAAATTCGACTCAATCCTTTCCTCGAAAAGATATTTTTAGCTTCAAAATGTGTGAATAAAAGAATGAATAGCTCATTGAAAGCTAAAGCTGTAGCTCCTTTAAATTCCTTTTGCACTGGAAAACAAAACGTATAACAATCCACACAGGCCCAATTCACAGTCCAAGATTTGTTGGTTTTGGCACATATTACAGGCAATACAGTAATAGCTTCTTGCAGAGGTAGACAAAGATGAAATATTATAACTTGACGGCAAAATTCACATGCAGTATTATTACTCTGTGAAGTTTGTAATAGCACCTGTTGAATATAATAAACAGCAAAGACATTCTCCACCAGTGAAAAACAGTGATAATTCTGCTCATTATGAACATTCAGTCAAATGCCTTCAATTTAACTTGCCGATGAAACAAACGTTTGTTTGAGAAAGCGAAACATAAAATGGCTGTGATATCTGAACGAGTTCCAACTCAGCTTGAAACTATAAATTTGCCTGAGATAATTTTTCTACCTTTATGTAACGTTTAGCTCAAGACAAGATGAATTATAATGATGGAATTGAGGTAGAGTACAGATGAATCACCCTTTCATAATTTAAAGACATAACACAACGTTGGAGTCTAAACCAAGCAGACAAGGTTGCAGTATTACTGCGACAATCGCTGCGAGGCACAAAGACTACGAGGAGGCCATGATGGGAGAGCTCTTTCCTGGAACCGTTTGCCTCATAATAACCAACCTTGTATGTCTATAAGCTTGTGGAATAATGATTGCTCAATGATTTATTGAGAACTATTTCCATTAAAACACAAACCTTTGCTGCACAGAGAAAAAGGTAGAACTTTAGAGAGAGGGATCAAATATGGCGCTGCACTGCATTGAGTAATTCCATTAACAGTTGTTCATACACATCCATAGCTGCTAAATAAAAATGCCTGACATTGTTCTAGGGCATGTTGTACAGTTATGAGACACCATGTGGTCTATGACACTTAAATAAGTGTATTTTATAAAATTCCCATAAATCATTTCCATTTTGTCCCGCCATAGCTGCAGACCAAGGCTTAAATTTGAACTTGCTGGGAATTCCATCATTTTAAATGAATTATTGGACAGTAATAGAGTCCCCTCTATCTCTCGTCAGTGATCAGATGTGGTCTGACCTCTGAACTGTTCACCCTACCCCCTATACTTTTACAACCGGTCATAATTAACATCACGGCCTGGAGTAAAACAATGCAAGTAGCTAGATTAACCAAGGGGTATAGAGAATTAGCGTCATCTTTCCACCCCATTCCCCATTCCTTGGCCATAAATCTTAAAAGCACTCTCTGCAACATGGGCCCCAGTGCAGTTTCAAAAGAATTGCAGGAAAGTTTCACATTGGTCAGTCTTGCTTTATGCAGATTTCCTGAACCAGCCTGACAAACTTCAAGGAAACCGAGTGTATTCCGAAGGTCGCACACATCTTAAAGAGCAGAGAGGTCTGTGGCGCTCTTTGCTTTTTCAAGCTTTCTGGCAATGTCCTTTCTCATTAAATAGCAGACTTCATAGTTAATGGAAGCAAATGGCTGTACATTGAACAATAAACGCTCATTTTAGGATCACAAACTTCTGTGTTCATACAATAAAAGCCTTAATGTCTTTAATGGCTGCATTACTGGTGCACATAATTCACTTAACCTAATGAGGCCAGTGCTCAAATTCCCATTGTACCTGGAAGAGGACTGCTAATGGACGCCTCATTGCAAAATTATAAGGGGATGACACTTAAGTCAATTTTAAATCCGGCCACTTAAACCGCTTCCACAGATTTTTATCCATTAGTTAAACTAACAGAAATATAATTGTCATAATGGTCAATAAACAGTCCTCCGTCTACCATTACAGCAGAGGCCCAATCAAAAAAAAAAGCTGTCAAAAAATAACTTGTGTGCAATCTGCAAGCTAGACCTTTCCAGAATGATCTAGAGATGACGACAAAAATAAAAAAATATAAATAAAATTAAAATAAAGGTTTCAGGAAGCTTCATTTTACCAAAAAGAAACGGAACAGTTCCAGAACAAGTTCCAACACCACTTAGAGACCAGCGGATGTATAGCGAGTGGGTGCAAATCAACGACCCCCTAAAGGTTTTTATGTTGACCAAACTAGCAAACCCATTGGAGTGACAAACCTCCCGGAGAAGCTGAGATTTAATTGAGAAAACATCTGCCTTCACCTCACCATTAGTGTTCCCTCTCTCTGCAGGATTCTAAAGTATGCATGTCCCATCTGAGAAGGGTCCTCTTCCCTCTCTCTGCAGGATTCTAAAGTATGCATGTCCCATCTGAGAAGGGTCCTCTTCCCTCTCTCTGCAGGATTCTAAAGTATGCATGTCCCATCTGAGAAGGGTCCTCTTCCCTCTCTCTCTGCAGAAGGGTCCTCTTCCCTCTCTCTGCAGGATTCTAAAGTATGCATGTCCCATCTGAGAAGGGTCCTCTTCCCTCTCTCTGCAGGATTCTAAAGTATGCATGTCCCATCTGAGAAGGGTCCTCTTCCCTCTCTCTGCAGGATTCTAAAGTATGCATGTCCCATCTGAGAAGGGTCCTCTTCCCTCTCTCTGCAGGATTCTAAAGTATGCATGTCCCATCTGAGAAGGGTCCTCTTCCCTCTCTCTGAAGGATTCTAAAGTATGCATGTCCCATCTGAGAAGGGTCCTCTTCCCTCTCTCTGCAGGATTCTAAAGTATGCATGTCCCATCTGAGAAGGGTCCTCTTCCCTCTCTCTCTGCAGAAGGGTCCTCTTCCCTCTCTCCATACCTGCTCCCTCCCACAGAGCTTCATATAGGCCTGGAGGGAGGGGTTTCTTAAACTGCACTAATCTAGGCCATTTTCAGTAGGGGGTCTCGGTCAGCTTTGTGGGATGAGCTGAGGAGGGCATTGTCAACAAGGCAATAAACTCATCATTGATGAGAACTCATGGAGCACTTAAAGGTCCTCTTCAAATCTACATCAATTGGGGAGGGGGGGGGGGGTGGTGGTTGTTAGTGTTTGTGCTTCAAAAAGGCAAATGGCTCATTTAGTCCCTCAATTCGTGTAAAACCTAACAAGTCTTTAAACTCAAGCCTTTAGAATGGAAAAGTGCTTTCCGTGCAAACACATACGCATAGTGGTGGCAGTAGGAGTTCTCCGACTTGCTCGGGAAAAGCATGAAAACATTCCACGTGTGCTAAACCGCACCGCAAAAAAAGTTAACCAAGCGTTTTGCCCAAAAGTCCCGGGGGTGACTTTCCGAGCAAGACATAAGAACATGAGCGGTGAAATAAATTATGAGGTCTGACGACTACCTTACACCTCAAGGCAGTATGCAAAACCACTTGCTTACACAGAGGAAGAACCACTGCATGATTTCTATAATCAATTTTAATTATGTTTGTGTAAAAACAAAGGACATAAAAAAGGTTTTCAGTTCAAGGTCTTTCAGGTTTCTCACACTTAAAAAATGCATATGCAAGCATGTCTCTAGTTTCCTTTAAGCTATAAAGCTAAACGGTGAGCATTTATATAAATAAGCTGATCATAACATATAAAATAATATTAGTTCACTTTAGTACATTTTTCTCTTCCAGTTTTTCCCACAAGCCCATTCCTGTTGAGGATGATGCAACCTAGGTATATAGTTCCATAAACTTCCATGAATGTTTTAATGATGAAATGGACATGCAAGTTTGCAGTAGAAAAATCACTTGCTGTTACCTGATAGATTTAAACAAGAGTCAATAATAATTTTTAAAAAAACACTGTGGAGAGACTTCAATGGCTGTATATAAACCTTCCAATGAATCCCTTTGTACAGGACTAAGAGTGATGAGAACCCGGATTACATCTCAGAAACAAACTTTATATGTAATTTGCCGACACAAATCAATATAATTTGGTACATATAAGACTTGGTTCTGATTTTGTCCAAAACAAACAAAACGTGGCAATTGTTCAGTGACATTGATAAGCTGAAATACTGTATATTCTACAGCTGTACTTAAGTCAAAGCTTAACTTAAACCTCTCATATTAGTCAGGTGATCTGGGCTGTCAATAGCCAAATATGGATAAGAGTCTGCTGTGGCTGGATACCAGTACCTGCCAGAGTGGTGGGAGGGCACAAGTAACCAAGAGATACACCCCTCTTCAGATTGGCACTAGTTCACCTGTAGTATATCGTGTAAATCTCTGTTTGGAAAATAGCTACTGACAGGTGGTGACAGAGGTGATTGTATTAATAGTTCTGCAGTGGATCCCTATAATTGTGTGGGTGGTGCAGCCATGGCACATGAGACAAGACATCTTAAAATATTTTGTAAAATCAACCTTATGGCACACCCTCGCCTGCTTATTTTTTAATTCAGTTGGCATCCAATGCATGATGGGCTTGATTTACTAAGACTTTTACCAATGATTGGTCATGGTATTTGTTTTGCACCAATCGTTGGTCCTGTTATTAGTTTTGCGTGTGCTGAAAGGTTTTGCAAACACTACAGGTCTTAGTATACCAGGCCCAATGAATTTTGTTACAACTAAGGGACAATGAGTAACACTAGTGAAATGTTCAATTTTTGTCTAAAAATAATGAACCTTTCCATCCACCATGAAAGTTTTAGATTGCCTCAATATATTGGACTCAGCAGAAATGTCACTCAGAGGCAGAATGGGGGCGTGTCCAATCCATTGTAAGTAGATCAGTGAAGAGGCCCAGGCTGAAACCCTCAGACAGTCATAATGAGGCCAGTCACTACTGTGTGTTGAAGAGGCCCCAGTCACCACGGAAACCAGAGTTTAATGAAGTCTGTAAAATCTAACTAATTGATGGAAAATTTCTGCACTTTCCCCAGTTTTTACCAGTTCCACACTACAGTGGATTCAGACACATTTTTTTATTTGCTTCTCCTTGGCAAATCATAAAAATATAAAATGGAACGCAAAGCCTTAAAAACACTAATATTACGATACACACACACACACACATATATATATATCTCCATAAAATGCATTTTTATTTGCACCCTTAAAAACAACAACTAATGCTTGTTATTTCTTAACTAACCATGTTTGTTCGTACTGCTGCTGTCGGGACTGTTGAATGTGATTAACAAGTCTCTGTGGGAATTACACCCAGGTTAAAAGAACTTTGATAAACAGGTGCAAATGAAGAAATCAAAAGGATGCCATTTTCCAATTCACCGCCTTTTCTACTTAACATAAATTATCACCCGCTTATTACTTCTCAGCAAACAGGAACAAGATATTATTGTATGAGTTAAGATGCCTCAAAACCCAAAGTAAATTGTGCAGCAAATTCGTTTTGTGGTGATTAGATTCCAATAAGAAGCTAGAAACATTTGTTAAAAGGTTCCATTTTTGCAATGTTGTCAAATAAAAATCATGCCAGTAGGGTCTTTTCTAATAAAACGTCGTCAATCATTGTCTAGACAAAGACAAAGGCCTGATAAGTACACCCCTAATAGATTCTGCTGGCCATGGCATTGGCCTGTTGTACCAATGAGACCAGCACATCAAGAAAGCGCACATTAAAAATATTACAGCAAATTACCTAGATTATATTCATATAAAAAATATATATTTCACTGTCAAGGTTTTGTCTGTGAGAGAACACTGAAACAGACTCACTCTGGAACATCCATTGGAGTGTGCTCATAGCAAGCAGCCCAGCATATCTGGGGCTGGATAATGTAAGGTCAGCCCACGTCATTTACTGTGGAAAAGCCTCCAGCTCAACGCAAATATTACCGATTTCTGATAAAATGTCAGTTGGCATGAGGCTTAAATCACCGCATGGAAAACAGGGGTCATATATAGACTGGTAGAGCAGCTAAGCACGCCATTTATACTTTGTGATAAAAAAAGGCTTAGTGTTTCAGGGCCAGACTTGGCACTGTGGCCTGTGCAGATTGGACTGGTTTATTTCTTTTTCTGAGACGAAAGCGCTGACACCACGTGATAACAGGTGTCAACTGGAGCCTGCAGAATGCTGTGTGGTCCTGAACGCCGTGCTCCAAGAGGAGTCTGTCTTTAAGCAGCTGCGTTGATCTCAGGAGGGTTACTGGACACACTGCCGAGCCACTCGGCATAGCAGAGTGAGAGCAGTGGGCATTCATGAAGCGGTGTTCAGCCAATACGCCGACTGTCTCAGGATACCTGCATGCTGGACCTTCACCAGTCTAATCAAAGGCTACAATCCTACCCATGTTGCAGGATTTCAAAAATCCATTAAATCAACACTGCATGGTAAAAAAAAAGCTTATTCACTTAATATAGCAAGGGTTAGTGCCATTTCAAGTGGATGAAAAGCCTATTCAATTATATATTAATTGGTCTTCTATTCTAACAGAAAACTTGGACAGTTGCAGTAAGACATTTAAGGACATGCAGCTTATTTTAGCAGGTGGTTTAAAATTATTTCATACCAAGCTACAAATTTGTATTCTCTTCCCTCCAGGGTGTACTCTCAGTAATGCCCAAGTCATGTGATGCCATGTTTCCACAATAGTGTTGCAATAAAACGCATGGGTTTTGGTTTATTCTTTTAAGTATGTTGCTAGCAATTTAGACTAAAGTCGTGAGGATTTGGAGGTGGAAATTCCCTCTTAATTTACATGTGATCAAAATCACGTACTTTCCCTACAGAGCTTTGGGTACGCTTTTATAAAACTGCAGCGCTCTTTCCTTGAGAAGTACTTGTGCCAGGTCTGCAGACTCCAAAATGAAAAACAGCTCACGAAATGAGATAGAAAACAGGATTCCTTTGCCATCAGAGGAGATTTCTGAAGCATCCTTTCACGGTGCTCAAAGACAAATCTATCACGACATACAATTTTTAAATGAAATGAGTGGATGGTTACAATCATAGACGCACAGATAAAGATGTATGGTCCTAAACACCCAAACTTTTAGTCGCAAAGGACACCTACGGAGAGGGGAAAACAGGAGAGAGAAGCAATACAGCTTAGACCGCTTAACTACCACTCACAAAGATGCGTTTATACAGAAAATATCAGACATGGGAGAAACTGAGACCAGGGGCCTCTGCTTTGTGTGGGGAGCTACTCTTTCAGCCTTGAAACAGAATACATTACATTTTCAGACCTGATAAAGCCCAGTCATTTGGACTTCAGCAATGTTAGAGCTTTTTTGTATGTCCAAAAACAAGAGTTTTTCTTCATACATTTGCTAACTCCATTGAAAATCATTCAAAATTATTTCTTTCCACTTTTTTCCCCCTGACTTGTTCCACTTGTAACAAGACAGCAATATGGCTTGTGTCAAAATAATGGGTTGTAAAAAGAAATTAAGAGATAAAGATTTTTTACTTGGACAACTTCCCAGCAGGCAAACCAAACACCTTTAAATAAATGGCTACCAGCTGTTTTCTGGATACAAGCGTTCTAATATTCATTTCATCTCATAAGAAAAAGCACTGCAAAATGTATTCCCATGTATTCCCATTAAACTTGGAATAGAATTGTTCACATGCAAACTATTTAATTAACAAAAATTCATCCATGATAAACAGCTACAATCAGGAAAGAAATTATTCAACAGAATTCTATTTTCATTTAAGTTGGGTCAATGGTTCTGTTCCCTGAACCAATAGATTTAAATCTCCAGTGCTAATTGAAAAACAAGCACACTAGTAACGTGCCGGGAATTAGATCCTCTGTTTTTTAAAAATAGGACAGCTTGTTCCAAAAGGGTCTCTTCCCTCGCTGTCACGACGCCTGTAATATACAGTCAAACAGCCTGTTGTAGCTAAGATAACATTCTGCCTTCTGTTGGGAAACCAAGGTGTTAAAACTTACACAAAGGCAGGCCATTGGCTATTTGTAGTTGGAGGCCATGTCACCCAATATTTACTGAGTATATCAATCTGAAACTACAGCAAAGCATACTAGATACTTTTTGATGCACAACATGTATCAAACCAAAGTTCAGTCATAATTTCATTACTGACAAATACTAAGTTGATGTAAATGAAACAATGCTCTGTGCCCTCTCTAGACACTGGCATTTCACATCACATAATGCATACATTTACCTTGATGCTAGCTTATAAATTAGCATACAAATAACATGGAAATATAAATGAAATGGCTATTTGGCCAAAAATTTTGTGTTTTTGTACGACAGTTTCTCTTCCACCAAACTATAGTCATCTACATTTGAATCATATTTAATAGGACCGGAAGCATACTGGTATACACTCGAGTCGGAGACCACAAAGTGAATTATCAGGAATGTGGAGACAAAAATATATTTTTTATTAATGTATATTTAGCTCCACATTCAACATTATATGTTTATCTGCACATTCCACATAGCAATTTACAAGAAAAAAAAAAAGAGAGTAACTATGACTCGACTGAAACTACTATCAAGACTTAATTCAGACATGCACACTTTCGGAATGTGCCGGTGAATCACAGATGCCAGAGAGGATGCGATATGTTCCCTGACTGGCACAGGACAGTAAGGAGAACGCAGAAGAGAGAGTGGGGCTAGTCGTACCTGTGGGCTTGGTGGCCTCGGTGGCGTTGGCGTGGCTCATAGCGATGCACACGTCATCCTGGGGGAATTTGTCGCAGGTGAGCATCTCTGGCCAGGGGAAACCAAACGCCTCCATGATGGGGGTGCAGCTATCACGGACCGCCTCGCACAGCCAGCGACAAGGGTAGATGGGTCGCTCCAGGCAGACGGGGGCAAAGAGGGAGCAGAGAAAGACCTGTGTGCCCGGGTGGCAGTTCTTGTGCACCAGGGGCACCCAACTGCCCGCCTGCTGCCTGACCTCAGCCATGGTCTCATGCTCCAGCAGGTTGGGCAGCAGCATCTGGTCGTAGCCCACATTGTGGCAGAGCTTCAGGTCGTCCGGTATGTCCACGCACTGTGGGGGCTTGCCATAGATGCGTCCGCCATTGTAGAGGTCCGACTTCCAGCTCAGGTATTCGTATTCTGAAGCCCGGCTTGCAGGAACCAGCGCCACGGTCAAAGCCAGGGGCATCAGCCTCCAGAATTGCGAGGGGAAAAAGCACTTCATTGTTAGTATAGGTCAGGTTAAGGAGGAACACTTTTTCTCTATGCTGTTTTTATAGATGAGACTTGCTTGTTTGTTGAAAACCTGCTAACCCAGACTGCTGAGACAACAAGGCTTCCTGCATAAAGGTTCAAGTTGCAACAGCACCAGTTACGGGTTTGTTGCTGTTTAAGTGTAGGCTGTTGCTGCTATAGCCTACTGGACTTTTCTGCTGCAACTGACTCGCACTACCGACTACCAAGGTAACATGGCTAAGACTACACGCTGCCGAAGAACAAGAGGGGACTGTGAAGTGCGCCCTGTCCAATCGGAAGGCGCCTATGCCTTTTGGCACTCAGATGTCAATCAAAGTGCTCAATTACCCAATCGGTAATACGAGGCTTCACTCCCCCACCACCCTTTCTCCTCCCTTCCTAAAAAGCTACCTGATTGTACCAACGGGAGCCGTAAGCGTAGTGTATTACAAAAAAAAGAATATGGCCATGGTTCTTATTTCTTATTACTGAAAATATGACCTGGCTACTTTCAAAGATATTGTTAACTTTTATTTGAAGACAAGCTCAAGCGATAGCCTACCGGGAGAAGACGTGCTATTATCCGCGGCTGTGTAATAGCCATGCATGCGAGAGTTTGCTTGTTTATTCAAAGTTGCTGAAATTGGTGAAGAAAGTTTTCCGGTACATGTTTAAATGATTACAAACGAAACGAAAACATAATTGATCGAAGCATTGCGTATTCCACGCGCGTTCCTGGTACGTGCGTTGACTTATCTTTTTAATCACATTAGGGAAAATTGAACAAGTAATTTATCAACACGTCTGGAGAATGAACACAGTTAATTCCAGCCTAGCAAAAAATTGTTGTCTTCCCATTTAGCTTTCCGCGTAATTTTATCCAAATGTCTAGGAACTGCAGACTGTATAAGCTGATACCGGCTCCCGGGAGATTTTTAAAACTAGAATGGAACAGTTTATGATTCATTTCAGCCGGTATGTTGCGAACTAAAAGGAAATGACTTCGCGGAAAAGGCAGGTAGCCGAAGAACCCCATACCCCAGAAAGTGTTCCCGTACTTGAAAAATGATGCAAACGATTGCCGTGTTTAAACTATTTAAGGTGTTCATATATGTTTGGTAGACATTTTATTTTTCGTAGGCTAACAAACTAATGTTGAAGATGTCAGAAATGTTTAGCTTAATTATATGGATAGCCTGAATTAATTTTTAATTGTCTCACGTCGACATATAGCCTATAGTAGGCGACTTATTTGTACATGACAGGTTATGTGACATTTTAGTTCGGCTTGTATAAATGTAGGCTAAGCATTTGTCTCATCACATCCGATATTTTAAAAGCTTTGCAATATGGCCCGTGGTAGTGGCAGCCAAACCTTAAACTGTGATAAGATTAGCCTACTGCAACCCCCACGTCTTTTTTTAATGTCGAATTTGGGCGCTAATTTGAAAAGCAGCGGGGGTTGTTAAGAGTTTGCCGAAAAGGAGGTGGTTGGAAGTCATTAATCTCTTGACGGCAAATGATAAGCTACCATAATCTTTCATTGAGGATGCTTAAAACTTCTATCTTAATTATGTCGATTAAATTAGGCCTAACTAATGTGATCTAGTAACAGTCTGCAATTGAAATGGCAAGTTAATTCCCCTCATTTTCCCTTTTTTTACAAAGAAGGTGCGCACATTTTGCCACCCTAAATTTGCATTCATTTGCGGGTCATTGTTTTGCAAATTATCTTTGTGAACCTAATGACGTTCTAAATTCGAAAGCAAATATTCTAGGCGACTTTGTAGTTTACCGCAACAATCTGGAAGCGTGATTTAAAGCGCAAGCCTTTTGTAGCCTAGTGCTCAAACGACTATAGCATTGATTGTTGCTTTGAACATTCAATATTTAGAAAACCCTTCCGAAATGAATTGTGCACCAACACCACGTTGCTATAACAAGTGTTTGAAGTGATAAAGTCCAACATGTTATCTTTTAGTTCGTTAAATCGTATTATAATGGTTAGCTACTTATGTTATTCGTTTTCTCGCATTGGAACAATTCTTAAAGGCTTCAAAAGTATGGCAAAATATTTTAGAATTATAGGGCCTACACATCATGTAACAGAACGCATTTTTTTAAAATTAATGTGTTTAATGTTGAAACGTAGAAGGATGTGAATCAGATTTTACAGATATTGCAGACCGTCCTCTTAAAAACTTGCATTATGAAACTCTTCCATATGTCATTTGGCACATTCATGGAGCTACAATTACAGGTTTGTTTTTATGCTTGGAGCATCTGATGTAGCTTCTCATAAAATAGGATATTTATGATAATTGAGTACTTAGTTTCTGTTAAAAAAAAAAAACAGTGCTGGATTAAAACGTCTATTTTGACGCAGTCCAGAGATTTTACATGGACATCTAAAACTGAAATGTGGTTCCTTTGACGAAATACAATGATCAAGTACATCAGGGAAATACCATGACAATTGTCGTATCTTGTAGACGCATAACTGCCCTGCCATAATAATAAATCAGAAAAGCACATTTTAATTGTCTGCAGCAACCAGCTACTAAAACACTATCAGTTTTATAACATTTTATTTTCCAACTCATCAGTCGCACGGCATTATTTAGTTAAATGGGCAGAAACGTTTGCACTAACACTCCTCAGCAATAACAAAGCATGACTATTACAGCAAACGGGGATCTTAAATTTAAGTAATGGGGTGAAAGCTGTGAAAATTTAGTACAACAGTTTGGATGTAATGTTGGAGTTATGCAGGCCTATTTGGCAGAATATTGTTTATAGAACATGTGAGCAGGGGTCTAACAAGCCTGCAATTTCGACAGCTTTATGAAGTGATGGTAACGAGTAGTTTGCTAAAACAAAAGCTCACTGATATTATAGAGATGGGGAAGAAGAAAGGTGGTGAGTGGAGGATATTTTTAAGGTCTCATTTTTCTTGAATTGAATGAATGACAGCTCTCTCCCTGTATTGGTGATTGAAACCTGTAGTTGAAACATAAAGATAACATAATAAAGGCTCAGTGTATGATGGAAGTCGATTCAGGCCTGATCGTTCTTGTTGCGTTACAATCTAAACAATATGAGAGTGATGATGATGTTTAAAGGCAAGCAATCCAACAGCAAATGTGCGGGACAATTAGCAGATTAGGAAGGTGGTCTGTACAATCTTTGTTGATATGTCAATGTAGTATGGAGGCATATGCCCTGCCAGGGTATAAATACCAATTACAATGCCTCTGCACACTTAAACCACTGAGTAAATGTGATAGATCTTGTTATATACAAGACTTTTGTGGCCACTAATTAACTAAAAGTTTTATTAAAATATATTTTTTTTTAACTGAACAGCACATAATGATGAATAGATAGATATTATGAACCAGCCTTAACTATACCAAAGAAAACAATAATGGTTAAAGCTATTTGTTCAAAGATGCATACATTTCTCCATAGTAGCTATACATGAAAAATAAAAAGCAACATATCAAACGGTGTCCAGACGAATGGAAATTCCTGTTTAATCCAAACAAAAGCTGAAGGAAGAAGCATGCAGAGATCCTCTCTCAGAACAGGCGCCTCTCATTAGAGCGCGCGCTATCTGATGTTGTTGACCTATAGCAGTGAGGCACGTCTGTACATTTTCTTTTTAAAGTTGGACTTTTAAACCAGGAGCACTTTGGTGACTTATGGGCATGTTTCAACAATAGAGAAAGACTAAATATTTAGACGGAGTCCTGTTAAATGAATGGGGGTATCATTAGAGTTTAACAGGGCGCCGTCAGTGTCCAGAGACGTATAAATACTTACACTTGCATGCCTGTGCATAAATCCCCATGGACGGGCATCTGCTATGACAGCTCTTTAGTGTATGCGGTTAAACATCTGTCATGTGTGACTGTGCTTTATCTGCTTTTAGCCTCTTGTCAACATAATCTCCGTGTAAGCGTATAACATTAGATATAGGTGAGAAATGGAATTGGAAAGATGAGGAAAGCTCAATTTATAGATCTTATTTGTATGAATGAGAACGTGTCGAAGCAACAAGTGTGATCCAGTCTTTTGTAAAAAAAAAAAAAAATGTTTTTAAAAAGGAGCCTTGTTGTATGTGGAAGAGATTTAGCCTGGGTTTCCTGGAGCTGAGAGTCAAGTGCTGCTTCACAGGCTTAATTAACAGTCTTTGTGAGTTTAGGCTCCAGGCATCCAGTAGAATGGGGATGATTAGGCTAATGTCACACTGCATAATTCCTTTACCTTGTGAAATTGACTAATCATGAGAGGAAGAGCTTTCAGAGCCTCACTGTAGGCCGCTTAACATGACATTTGAATCAACAAAGCTGAGCTGGAGCGGTCTATGTTGGTGGCCCATTGGTTTTAATGGAGGTCCATTGTGCAAAGGATGGTGTAGATCCCTATCAAAACATGCGCATTTAAGTCTAAAAGATTTCAGTATATTTGATAGCATGCATAGTTGTCACTCAGATAAGAACTAGTGCTTGGCATGATTTCAAAAGGTAAGATTGGAGGTTATCTCTGTCATAATCAGAATAGTGTTTCTGTCCCCCCCAAAAAAGACATTTCTCCTTTGAAAGGAGGCATGCAGTGACCAAGTCATGAATTAATCGAGGCTCATTTAAACAAACGGAGCCCTGAGATAACATATCGGCCTACATTTATCTTTCAGATTGTTTTGTACATTTCATAATGTGCAACCTTATTTTTTTTACAACTTGCCAAAACAACCCCCCCCCCCCCCCTTCAAAAAAGCTAGAACTTGCCAAATTCCTGCAATTGACAGTGTAAGGACTTGAGCAACCTGTAAATAATATGTCCTATCTCGTATTATTTATTTTTAAAAGGTGTGACAATCAATCATAGCAATCTCTCTGAGAGGGTTAAAGTAAATTGGGGAGCATAATAACACTGTCCAATGCACTATCCTCGAGCCTGAGTTGAGTCACGTGAAACACACTTGACCTTGCTGAAATATTCAACATTAGTTTGGATAAAATAAAAATACCTGCTTAATCATTATTTAAATACCTAATGCAGAGGACTTTACAGCTGTACCTGCGTGGCCGTACAGTTTTCCAGAAGAAGCGATAGAAATCTTCAAATCAAAGGAGACATTGTGTGAGGCCTTGGGGGAATTTCACAAGACACTGGGTTGCAGTGTGCCCAAGCCTGTATTGGCTTGCCTGGATGCACAGCCATGCCCATGACTAATTCAGGTAATTTGTGAAATTCAGATGCAGAGACAAGAAAGCCTTGCTTTGGTTATCCCAGTCTGTTGATGCTCCTGGAGATCAGGGGGGGGAAAAAATACTTTTCACATAACTCATGCTCTGGCTCCTGGATTACTGCGCAACAGGCCAAAGAGCACAGCGCTCACCTGCGGAGGTGCGCTCTGCAGAAGCCCAACCAGGCCCTAATACGTAGCCTGCAGCTCGCAGACGGTCGTTACCACGTTGCGAAGATCACGTGTGCAGATGGTCTTTTCACAGGTGTGCGTAGCTCCTTTCAGATGTACTCCATGCAGGAGGGGACTGAATGCTTCATTAAAAACAAATCGCAACCAAGCCTGTTTACCTAAGGGATTGCAACAGATTAAGTTAAAGCTGCTCTCGAGGTTATGTCTGAAATACAATGGGCTTGGCAGGCCAAACGTCTAACTTGATCTCAGAATGACAAAGAACACCATGTGATAAGTATCCCTGTGTATCTTTTGCTCTCTCTATTTTGTCTACTCTTGTCTCAGTTGAGCATCAGTTATAAGTATACAGCGTGCATTGCGCCTCACCATTCTCCAGTTCTTATAAGATGAGATACAGGGTCCATGTCTGCTTGTTTTTGGGGCTTTTCTTAAAATAACATGGTCTACCAATGAGGGATTGCCAGTTGTGTGCAGCATAGACTACTGAAGGTCCTCAGACATGTTTTTTCCCCACTGTTTAGATGTGGAGTAGATGGGAACATACATATGTACATTTTAGCCTATCTTACAATATCCAAGTCACATGGATATTGTAAACTACTGGATGAATGTGGTTTTAATCTCTGTTTACTGTCCTTTTATCTTAAAAAAACTAAACGATGCACTCAATTAGACCCTGCCTGTGCATGTCATATTGCTCTAAAGGAAAAAGCTTAATGATGCATCCTTTCATTTTCTGTCTTTGATCCATACCCAGAGGTTATACACCCGTGACAGGTAAACATTTTGTACACCGTTAACTTTCAGGTACTCTCTTACATCTTGATTAATGTTCTTTAGGAAAACACCACAAATTACTGTAATGACTGTACAATGACTGACAAAACTAAAAGAAAAATTCTAAACTTGCACACAAAAAAAGTACACTCATAGCATATCACACTTTATACCACTCATCAAAGATGAACCTCTGTTGTTACCTCTGCGAGCAGAACTAGTGGGGAGATAAAATGGCAGACAACTCCAATTATATCAATCACTGAATTCACTGTATTAAATGTGTGTCAGTCCCAAGTATGCTATTTTGAATTTTCAGGAATAGTACAACTGTTTCTGTGACGTGCTGGCAGGGACGGACCCAAATGCACGACGAGACAGTCTTAGAAAAGAAGGTTTCTTTATTAGGATTCCGGGTCGGATCCACACCGGGAAATCAAGTATAAAAATAAACAATAATTTGTGGAACCCGCAGAGAGCTGGCACTGGAGATCCAGCGGAGTGGCCAGGAGTGGTTGTAGCCTGGGTAGGGTAGCTGAGTCAGGCGGAGGTAGAGCCAGGATCCACACTGGGAAGCAGGTGTGGCGATTCTGGACCGGGGTGGTCAGCTTGGGTCAGCAAGCTAGTATGAGGGAAGACAAGTAACACGACAAGGACCGTAGACTAGGACAAACCGTAATACTTTGACAAGGAAACACAGGAACAGCACGGTAATATAACTAGTGTCATTAGAGCTGATAAGCTGCAGCTTGCGGGAAATGCATGCGAGATCAGCGAATTGATTGAACAATTAGGAAATGCATGAGGAATGCGGTGAAGGCAATTAAGTGTGAGTTGTGTCATTAAGATGTGGTGCAAGTAATAATGTGCAATGTAGACCCAATCAGGTAATGAACGCAGACATGATACAATTAGGTTCGGGGAAAACAGAGGAAAACATCAAGGAAGGAACGGGGAGCGGAGCGGATCGTAACAGTTTCTTCTGTAAATATGAGTTCTCAGTTCATCTGTGGATGGTAGTATTTCACTCAACCTTAAATAGGTGCATAGCATTTGACCCCTTTTTGCTAAATGCCTAATTTATTGCACATCTTTGCAAATCTGGCTTGTAAGAGACACAGACAATCTGTCAAACACACTGCACAGCGTGCGCTTAGGGGGTTGCCAAAACCAGGGCCAGGTTCTCAACGCTCCCTGTAGACCCGCATGCAGCGTGTTGTCTATCCCTGCCCAGAAGTGTCAGCTTGATTTGTACAGTGGGGGGAAAAAACAGCAAAACAAACAAGGCCTTGCTTTCCTTTCTCTACTCGTGGCCAAGTAAAGCACAGAGTATCCGTCCACCGTCGGGCAGGTCGGCATGCTCAAATCCACGGTTCCTGAGTTTTAACGGTTCACGGCAGGGTACCGAATGTGATACCAGCCTGACCTCGTTTCTTTCACAGTAGTGGAGTCAGTGTTTAATGCTTTAGATGACACATACAATTGACGTTGTAATCAATTTTATATCGAGTCAAAAGTTAAAAAAGCAAACGTGTTACACTTCAGACCTGAACACTGCATGCGCATGGGAAGCAGTCAAATACTAACAGAACTCGTTTTCAGTCTGTAACCTTTAACCTTTCATATTGCTAAATTATAGAACATACTTCAGGGCACAAGTGAGGTCTGTTCTAAAATCGCTTCAAAATAATTATTTTTGAGGCGGATTTATTTGATTTGATTTGATTTTATTTGCAACCAGGCAACGGAGAAAATATCAACCATTGCAGGAAAACCTGCCCCAAGTGAACAGGCACATCAACAAGGAAAGGGTTAACAAAAAGGACAGTTTCACCCTTCTAGTTCTGAGGGACAACGGTGGTAGAGCCAGCTTTGCTGCACTGCTGGCAGGCACTTCCATCTCCCTGCCTGCACAAATGGGATTTAGCCCAATTTATTCAAAATATACTATAAAAATACAACACCAGGCTAGAAGGGCAGACGAATAACTGAACAGATTACAACAATGAGAAAATCCATTTCAGAAACAAAAAGTGCAATAATAAAACAATTCCGTAGTTTTCAGGCAAATTATATTATGTACATACTACACATAGGCCTGTATGACAACCGAAGTGCTATTTAGATGGTGATTTAGTTTTAATGACCATACTGTGTCCATGCTGTATGTAGCCTACTGTCATATCACTGCTGGCTTGCAATAAAGGTAGGTTCCATCATTTGTACATTAATATCACATTATGTTATTACGATCAGCAAAGTTACACTTTTACAAATACATTCCAGTCAAATGTAATTCCATAAAACACAAATCAAAATGTCCTGTGTCATATCACTTCTACAGCAATTTGGAAATCCTTTTTTTCCCAGACCACTTTAAAAATTTCCAACACAAGGGACGTGTGAGAGGAATTCAGCTCCCTCGTTGCTCCTGAAAAGCAGGCCACTGAGAACGGAACAGTCTAGAATTAAAAGGACCAAGTGGAGATTTCTGTCTTTCAGTGTCAGGCCCTTTCTGGATCGGTAATCAGTCTCTAAAGTTAAATTTATCCTCAGCAGTTAATATGTTTGGCTCTTTAGCCCAGTTGACAGCTAAACACTCCTTTCAACGGTGCAATATCAGGTCTCTCTGAGCTGCGTGAAGCAAAATGGTTTCTATTACCCAGGCACATTCTGGGCCTATAGCCATATAATAGGGTATCTGTTCAGGAAGGGCTTTGTGAGATCTGAATTCTAAAGGTTCACTGAAGATGCTTCACTTGTGAACTGCATAGCCTCTCATACAGCAGTGTCCAGTAGAACCTCTGGCATTCTCTGGGTTTACTTGACTCTTTTGGGGGAACTTGCCCAATAAACCCGTGATGGCTTATAGCTAATCCAAAGAATCCAAAGCCTTTCATGTTGTCAGAGCCGGGCAGGATTGGAGAGCGCCTGTGAATGAAATTCTCCCTAGCCAGTGGTGTACCTCAGGTAACTCACCACCCTCTCTGTCAACATGCACTACTCCCCACTGAGTATCAGAAAAACCTCTGGAATGTCTCAATTATCCAAAGATTGGCCAGATAGCTTATCTTGTTTGTGCTGTAAACCACCATATTTTCAGGATAGCGTATTGCAAATGATTGGTAGACCACCTATATTTAGCAGCACCACATGTTCAGATGTGGGTTAGGGTTAGGCCAAAAAACTTTAAATTGTCCAAATGTTATTCTGATGACTCGCTCCCTGGTGGTGTAATAATTACTGCTAATATACCCCACTGAGATCAAGTTTTGAGGTCCATCAGGTCAAGGAGTACATTTACTTGTGGTATGGCATAGCTAAAACTTTCTTAAGTCCACACAAAACCAGGTAAAGCTCTCTAAGGTAAAGACAGGCAGTACAGACAACCCACTGTGAGATGATTAAATGGAGTCATTTAAAAAGCACGAAAAGTGTTGATTTGCAATTGGCACTCTGCAGTCTAGTACATTAGCTGTGGTGAACAAAATTGCACAGCCTATTACTGACATGAGTCCATGTTTCTCAAGGCAAACACTGAGGATATCTTCAAACATCTGTGCCTTTTTACGCATGCTGTTTCAAGCCGGGCAAATATTTTGCTTCTTGACCAAGAGAAGGCCCATCTAACCATGACACTAAAATACACTCTTTATGCTCCTTGAAGGAGTTACACGATCTAGAGCTGGTACACACAAGCTTTCTCGGGGCCCTGCTTCCCAAAAGCATCATCTTAGATGTTAAGATCATCTTAGATGTTTTGTGCTTGTGCTTTATTCATTCTATGATTACAATTATAAAAAGGTACTGGCATTACATAAAACAGAGGGAGAAAGACAAAAAACAAATGGCAAACAAACAACAAACCTAATATAAAAACAAAATAGCCTAAGATGATCTTTATCTAAGACCATTTTGGAATAATTTGCAAGATCTACTCAGTGTATTACCTCAAAAGAGTCTTTGTCAGTAAATTAGAAGTGTCCTCTCAGAGGGTGGGATTCTCCTCTTTGCCTTGTGTGTTCATTCAGCAGCAGAACATCCTCTAGCAAGTAAAGAACGCAAGACTGTAGTCATGGGAGTTAAGAAAGCATAGAGGCTGCACACCTCTTTATATACACACTCTGCCAGGAGAACATTCACTGATGATGGAAAGTCCTCAATATAGCAAATATAGCATGGTAGTGGCATTGTCCACTGTTGTGTGTTGAGAAAAAGTTCTCACACACCTCCAAAAATGCTACGTAACATGATTAATTAAGTAGCTTGATAGGATTTGGCTTTGTTGAATAAGCACAGCGTGTTATTATTATATGTTGAAAGTTATGTTTGTAGTAGACTATATGTTGTTTAAATTTAATAGCTGACTGCTTCTTCTTTGGCTGCAGTTTAAGGCAGGTGCTGAACAAATCCACAAATTGTTTTTTTTTAATGTGGATGTGTAAATGTAGTTTGTGTGAAATATAAACTGATCCAGATAGGACAAAAAACAAAGTACCTACACCTCACCTGCTAAAAAACAATGCCTGTGGGTTGTTTAATCATTGGCAAATTTGGAATAGTTAGGATTTTTTTTTTAAATACTTTAAAAATATATTAAAAAATACAAAATATATTAAAAAATTTATTATTATTAAATAGTTAACTGTGGAATGGTCTTCGTTTAATTTTTATAGTGAGATGTACTAGACTATAACCTTGGTTAGCCGATGAATGTGTTTTGATAATTGCTGTAGATTAAAATATATATATTTGGAAGTTAGAAATGGTTATTTTCAAATGTTCTGCATATGTAGGATTGTCACTTGTCCTAACCCCCCAGTTTCTCTTATACACAAGTCATTGCTAAGCACGGATTTGTCAACCCCAGGCTAATCAGCAACAGCTAACCCAAAACAAGCAGACGATGAAAAACTGTTGGCATTTGAACGTTAAAATATGCTGGGCCTCACATTTTTTGCTTTGACTTCTTATGTGGGACATTAAGTGTGAAAACGAAAAGTTTATATTAGATTTGTAAGATGTCAGCGTTGTCGTGGGACACATGAGGACAGCTGCCTTAATATGCCTTTGCGCTTCTGCAGACAGTTAATTTGCATTATTTAAAGTATTGTAGAGGCTGCAGCAGGAGCCAAGGCGAGACACATTAAGGTTAAAGAACAAGTAAGGTTTTAAAAAAATAAAAAAAGATTAGAACAATGCCAGATAGAATATTTTCCACGATTGTCTGAGAAAGTTTCCCACGGACATTTGCACACCATTTGCTGTCAACTCCATGCTAAAATTTGGGCCCCAGGTGTGTCCTCAGATTGCAGCTCATTACAATATAACCTCATCCATGGAAGATTTCCTTTCAGTGTGAAGGTATTAGTTTGATCCCAACATTCAACTTGCAGCTTTCATCCCAAATACAGAAAACAGTTATGATTTTTTAAAAATTTATTTATTATAATTTTTTTATAAACAAAGGACTTCATGTAAAGTGTGTATATACAAAGCGGAGTGGGAGATGGGGCAACACTTTATTGTACAATCTATCAATTTATCTGTATACTTCTGCTATACTTCCATAGTTGGGTGATGAAGGGGAATTCACTTTCCTCATAATAATTAGCAGGGCTTTGGGAAAACAACGGCAAGTGTTTGATGGTTGTACACAAGGGTCTCCATTAAACACTATGGGCTTGATTTACAAAGACCTTTAGCAGGTGCAAGACGATTTAGCACACGCAACACCAATAACATGACCAATGATTGGTCATGGTATTTGTTTTGCACCAATCATTGGTCATGTTATTGGTTTTGCGTGTGCTAAAATGTTTTGCACCCGCTAAAGGTCTTAGTAAATCAGGTCCTATGACGTTTGATTTTGAGCATGTCGTAATGCCACCAACAATGAGACTGGTATCTTTCATTTAACTGCCTGCGTTCTGTCCATCAATGTGACACCGATATTACCACATTACCGCAAATTACGCACAGAGACCGGCTCACGTCCATCCCCATCCCTCCCCCTGCAATGGTAGGAAAAGTATGGCTTCACCTGTCATCTCAGGTTTGAACCTGGGGGACACTTCCTGTACTGTGCCCATTGTGAAGGACTGGCTGGAAAACCACAAACCTGCTAATTCCTGAAGGATGACTAACCTGCCTGCCACTACCATACCTACTCATCTCCCCTGACTACCCTGTTTGTTTAATGCCAGGAGACTTGCCTACAGAAACATACACCTGATATTTATCCTTTATTTCCTGCTAAAATAAGTAAGAAAGCTAATCTTTTTGTGTAACGTATAGGCCTTTTCATACATGTAGCGTGTCACTGATATTGTTTTATCAGTAATGTTCAGTTTTAGAATCTTTAAAGCCTATGCTACATTATTACAAAACTAACAAAGTGCTTGCTGGCTTGAGATAAATGTCATTGTCCTTTCAATCTCTCCACATAAACAAAGTCTTACAGATGTAAGCATTACAGATGTTTCACATGGGCAAGGTCTAAGGTTAAATCTTCTCAACGTTAGGTTGATAAACTATGAGCACTATATATACACAGCTGCAAAGAGACATAAATACTCCTTGATGGTGAATGATGTCTCCATACCAAGCAAGCCCAGAGGTAGATTTGAATGAAGCATTAACTTCAAGGTCAAGGTTTGACCCACTCGCCAGCTATAAATGATAAGCCTACAACTGACAGTGGCCTTACAAAAATCAGGAAACGCGCACGTGCACACGCACACGCACACGCACACACACTCTTTGCCATTGTATTATGCCTAAGGTTTATAACTTAGGTGTGAGTCATGCCTTCCAAAATAACACTCAGTAGGTATTATCTTCAGTAGGGTTTCTACATTAAAGTCTTATCAGTGTGACTCCGGCTGAGAAGTGGGTGCCATAACGTTAATGATCTTTTATAACTGGCTCAGAGTGGAAGACCTTGACATAAATAACATTGCTTGCTCTGGTCTTGCTGGCAGATGAGGGGACCTAAAATTGGCGGTTTTATATTGCTGCTGAGAGAGCCTCAAACAGGTCCAAACGGACAATGACACTGTAGAACCTCTCATGTTGCAGCATGTATTCTATAGTACCATATACTCAGGGCCGGGTCTAAATCATTCTCGCTCCTTGTGGAGTCCCCCCTCGCTGAGTTTAGCTGCTGTCAGTTCACATTTGTTCATCTATAAAACAAGCAGTGTATGGGACTACTGTTCAGAGGTATCTGAAATAAATGTATAGGGGTGAACCAGAGCGAGGAGAGAGGCCTAGAAGCTCTGCTTGGTTGTTTCAGCCCTCCCTTACACAGTTACGCTGCATCATTGAACATTATCCTAAATTCACTGTTTTAGACCAACAATGGTTTTTGGTCAACATTCCAATGTCTTTGCCTTGATAAAATCCAGACCCCCCAAATAAACCATTTATCTGAAATTTGGATTTTCAGAAATTCCACACAAATAACATTTAATTTGTTACATTCCAACAGAAACACATTTGGTCTGTATAGTTATTATGCATATTTTTTCACAAAACCACAAGAGGGTTATTTGGGCATTTTGATTCTTCATCTTAACCGTCAGTTTTTTTTTTTCTTTTAAACTTAATGAATATATTACAAAACACAATGGCAGACTACACATTTATTTTAAGTATCAACAAATATAATCAAGGTTGTGACCATGACAACAGTGATTTGAAGTGCCAACAAAACAGCGATGAAATGTGTGGCGATTTTATAGAAATAATCTCATGTAAAGCTATGACCAAGCATACAATCCTATTGCCCTTAAAACAAGCTGCTGATCCTGCTCATCCTTAACACTTAAAGGAAAAAGAGGTTCAGTGTGAATGCACAGGGAATCTGAGGTAAGAAAATGAACAGTAAATATCTGTTTCTCATCCCACATGACGTACAGGGAGTTCAAATATTCAGAGAATACTTGCCTCTGATCCGAGCAAGAGCAGTACAGCTCACCAAAGATTACTCACCAAATATCTTTTTTTTGTAGCTTTTTCCTCTTACCCTTCCACGACAAAACCTCTGCCAAATCACACATGGAAGGCCGGCCAGGCCAAAGTTATTACTTTTACAATGTAAACTTTATAGCATATCTCATGAACAAGGTCTGGCCCATGCAAAGATTTGCTAAAAGGCTGCCTGACATGGCCTTGGCCCTGGAGTAATCATCTCGGGACGTACATTTTTCTTCAGTTTTGCACTTCCATCAACATGGCCCATTTAATATATTTGTATAACCATCAACTAAAGGGTAGAACCTGCTGACAAAGTTCTAAAATATTTAGAGTGAGTAACGATTGGATTTGAAGAAGGCAGAATTGCACCACGTTGATAGCTTTAACAACCCATTAACTTGGATACCTAGCTACCCAGTTGACATGATCTTGGTAGCAGCCTGTCAAATATGCTGTCTGACAGCGAACAGTGAATCACCTGGTACACCACAGGCGTGGCCTGCTGGTAGGCCGAGGTGCCGAAAAGAGCGTGCCTGCTTCTGGTATTTGCTGAAAAAATGGCACCTTTCCAACAACTTATTTTTTTAAAAAACAAATCCACCCCAATGTGGTTTCATCAGGAACTCATTGCAGTTAATGAGGAAGGCATGGTGCCTTGCATTTAGTCATCCTAACCACTGAATATTTTTGACCCCCCCCCCCCCCAACCCCCTTCTCCATTTTAACTACCCCCTCCCCCTGTTTGAAGAAAACATCTCACAGTACTGAAGGCAGTCTTTGCTCGGGACATGATTTGTTCCCATTGAGATGAGTCTGTACTGTTGGTTAAACTAGCCTTTGCTGCTGGGGATCAGAACATAATTCTGTTTATTTTTCTTAGAAATGTTATCCGCTTCAGAGTTCTCTTTTTCAGTTCCCTAATAGAAGTGTCTAAATCCTTCCATGTTGCATACAACCACTGCATTCATAAACATAGAGGTTATTCAAATCTTAAAACAAAATGGATTTGATGGATACATTTCATTAATATGTCCTGCTGTGTGTGGGGGGGGGGTGTTAAAGACAGAAAAGGTGGTATGGTACAAAATATGTAAAATATGTCAAATGTGCCACCTCTGTAATACTCACTGTTTCTATTAACATGTATAGCTAAATTATGCAATACAAAACATATGCATGTTGTATTTTGAATAAATATTATACAGGCCTAGTTGGCAGGTTTATGCGGGTGTTCATGAATTTAATGTTCTGCTTTTTTCACATTTCATCTGATGACGGCAGAGGTGTCCAAGACTCATTTCATTTCATGAAAAGAACATTTTCATTTAATTGTATTTTTTTCTTCTACATCTCACTTTTTTACAGCCCTGAATTGAATCGCCATCAATTGTATCTGTCATGTACAAAGTATTTTTCACACCTGTATATTTTGTCATAAAATGTACTCTTAAGTAATTATTCAAGTTATAAATCATACTATATATGATTTTGAACATACGTGAGACCTTACAATGTCCATAACAAAAACTGTTAAGCAATTACGGTTATTATTATTTTCATTACGGCATTTAAGAGGAAACTGGCAGAACGAGAAAACCAGTAATTGTTTTACAATCTCAAAAGACATGCTCTCATCCCCCTTGAGGCACTGGCTGAGTGCCTCATTCTGAATGGTGGTCCTCAAGATTTTTTTTTCACCCCTGGATCTGAATGAAGGGGAATGCAGATGGGGGTCGCCTGTTATTCACTGTGGTTTTCCACAGCAGCTTCATGCCTGGATCAACCTCCACAAACAGATTTTACAGAGCAAGGGAAGACTGAAAGGTTAGTCACAACCCCATGGGCATCATGGGAAACTCGCTGCACACTGAACACGGAGCACGTCAGCTCTGTCTCTTCATCTGACAGCCAAAAATAACATAATCTCGCCCATGGGTCCCAAGCATTGTCTCTGTGACCCAATTGCTGCAAGTCACAGCACCACGGGCTGGAAAAGCAATTAAATCAAACATGGGTGAGCGGCTGACGGACAAACGCCTCGTCAGCGTTTCTCAGCAGTGGCAGAGAAAGGCCAGTGTGTTTTCTTAAGGAGGGCTAGAGAAAGAAGGAGGGTGAAGGAGAAATCTTAAACAAAAAGTGGGGCATTCCGCGTCACCAGGCTACCAGCATTAGTGATAGACAAGGGGTCAGCGAGGAACGTGGGCCTGGCCCAATTCAAGCTTCCCTTTTTCTCAGGGTTGCCCAAAACCTTGGGTCAGACACACTGTCTGACCTCTGGTCCTTTAGTTCACGTCTTTCCGTAATTACCTCCACGCAGCAACCCCCCCTGCCAACCCCAGTCAAAGACAATGTAACAATTTGTCTTTTCAATTGTCTGTCAGTCACTCTCTCCAGGTCCTTTTCAGGGGGCGTGCACGGGTTCATTTTCCATTTATATTTATTTATTTATCTTGCTCGCAAAGTGGGGGCTGTCTGGTTACGTTAGACCCCCAGAAAAAGGCCGTCTTTGTTAGCCCTGGTTTCACACGAATGTCAGCTCCCCCTTCGCCCCTTACCCCTTGCCTCACTCCATCTCTCAGTGTTCAGTCTTATTCTCTTGATGGATTCATTGGGATCCTGGCAAGGCCTGGTCTTAGGGTCACTGTGAATTGGCTTTCCGTGGCCAAACAAATTAATTTAGCCTTCCTATTTATTTGCCCCCGACTAGCATGGCAGAATGCTGAAGGCTCATTTGTAAGCCATTTTCAGGGGCCGTGGAGATATTTTGTGAGGACGTTTTTTGCAATAATTGATATTTGAATGTCCTCTCATTCTCCCACTTGCTGTATAAAAACATTTAATAGGGAAGCATTAACACCTAGTAAAGCCATTGTGGCGAGGCATATCAAACAGTAAATAGGATATTGTAATAGGGAGAACAATTATTAAGCATTTAATTTCCACCTTAAAAACAACTTTAAGATGCCATATGTCGCCACCAACTTCAATTTCTGTCCGTCATATTGTCATTCATATATGCTTTTTCCATGAAAGAAGGAATCACATGTTCTGAACAATTGTTGTTGTTTTTCCAAAGCTGATAGTGTTTTATTGATCCCGCAGTGTTTAGGATGAGGCCAATAGACTGCATATCCAATGATGTTTAAAATTTGGAGCCAACATATTTGTATTGCTTTGTGTGGCTACAGAAGAATATTATGCCTTTAGGGATACCAGAACATATTTTGATATTGGGGGGAAAAAGGCTGCATGTTACCACAATTTTGTATTTAATTTTCATCTATATTACCAGCATACCAACGATTTCCAAATTCATGTCTGGACTAAAAGAAGAACTCTTACCGAGTGACCATAAATCCTCATATGAACTTAAAACAGCAATGGAGCATGGGAAAATGAGTTTTGAATTCCGACAAAAATTTACATGTCATTTTTGTCTTCCGGTGTGCTTACAAACAAACATAACTAATGGCGATTTTTGAGAATTGTTTTGACAACGAAACCATGACAACATGATTATGGGTTTACATGGGCCTGGCAAAATCAAGATTTTATTTAAATTTTTATTATTTTATTTTTACAGTGCATTAACATGACATCTAATTTAAAACAAATTAAATGGCACGACAATAAAGCGGTTCGTCTTTAGCGGGTGACTAATCTTAAACTTCAGATAAGTTTGGTCAGAATGGAAATGGCAGTCATGGATGCTGGGAATTGCATAAGGCAAAAGGTGAACCTGTACGGAGTAAGCTAAAAGCCATAGGGCTGTCTTGCTTTCTTTCTTTTCTCATTACAACTTTGTTTTCATGCCATCTTCCTTTCTTGGAAACGAAAAGAGAAAAATATTCCAGGAAGAATGTCAAAATGACATCAGTCTAGCCAATATATGACAGATGGATTTACGGCTCTCCTCTGTTTTTTTAAGAATAATGTATTTCACTGGGCCTTAAAGGGACATTTCACCTTCGTGTGACATACGTAATTTTGTGCAGCCTACCCCATTATATTTGCATAGCGTGAATACTAGCAACATCAGCTGTCCCCACTGACAGTTAACGACATCCCCGGTAGTCCCAGTTTTCAGGCTCCCCATTCACTCCGATTCATTTTCGGGACCTCACCAAAATTAATCGCTTTAAAGCGCAAACTAACTACGGTGGATAATACATCGATAAAATAGAACATGAGGGTGAAAAGGCACGTATTCAACAGAGGCTGAATAGTTGAGATAGACAAATGTAAAGATTTGTACCCTTACATATAAAAACATCAGAATCATAATAAAATATTTTCTTAATTAATGCCATATGTCAGGCTCTCTCTTGTGTTTCTATTGCTGACATACTGTATATGAGTTGAGTGTACCAGGTGGACCATGCGAATGCACAGAGTAATGAATACCTTGTGCATCAGGTGCAGGTGCTCGTCTCTTGCCAACAGAACACATTTTCAGCCATTTGAAATTGTTCAGGTGACATGTTTTCCAGAACAGCGTTTCTTTCATTCTTACCGAGCTGAATTGGTCCAAAAAAAAAAAAATCTAAAAGTTAAAAGAGAAGATGTCATACAGCACCTGCAAGTCACTGAGACGTAGAAATATTACCGACAATATAGTTTCCTTCAGATATATCCAGGTAAGAACCATCAATTATACACTATAATATAGGCTACATGATTAAAGTAGAGGCTACCTCTTCATGAAAAGGTATCTTTTACCTTCATTGACAGGTCTCCTGCCTCCTTAACACATTAGAAACATGTACATCAGTGTTTTGTTTGCCCCAGGCCTGTGAGATTGACACACGACTGAGTGACTACTCAAAGCAGGAAGAGAGGTATCTCCCTGTCTTGCTGACACTGATATGGCACAGCAGTGGCTGGGCACTCACAATATGACAGCTCATTTATTTGGGTTGAAAAGGGTTTCGGGATGACTTTGAAAATGGTTGGCCTTGTAAATCGAACCCGCGCTTAAAGAGAACCGTATAGCTTTTAACCTTGGGGGCTGGCGCAATACAAAAGAATTAAAAAATTGGGACGTTTTCATCCCAGGGCAGCCTTGTCAGAGCACTTATTTGAGCGATCTGTGTGCCTCCACTCCTGGTGCTCTTTCATCCACACACCTGGGGTTAGGGTTTCATCACTTAACACATTCCTGAGCGGCAAACCACTTTCCCAGCTAATTTCAAATTTTGCTACCAGCGATGTGGCTGCTGGTAGCCTGCTCCTTTGACACTACCAGAGAGCAATGGCTGCAGGTTTAAATTATGATGTCTTACTCAAGGGCTCAAGATATCCTTGCAGGAGGTCAGTCCCTCTTAGGACGTTCCAGCTCTGTGGGACAGTGGTCTGTGCGCCCACTGGGTCAGTCAGTTCCCCTTTAGACTTCATCATCATGCGGGATCTGCAATCATCCTCAACACAGACTGAAGTCACTTGAAGGACTGAAGAGTGACGGTAATGAATCTTGCATGGGGTTAAAAACAATTTCATATTTACTTGCAAAAAAAGACTTAAAATTGCACCACCTGGATGCATTTCCTCATGAAAGCCAGAGAACCGAAAATACGTTTCAGATTTGAACCGTTTCATTTCAGGTGTTTAATTTTCATCACCCACTCTTGTGTTTCTTATGAACTGAAAGATGATGACAATGGGACAGAGATGCATGTAATCGTTTTGATCAATCCAATTTGGACAGAGGGACAGCGGATTGGGCTCACAATATGCAATGTACCCCATCCGATAACAAGTCCAATGGACTGGGCCCAATCACAGAACACTGCCCGAATCAAAATTACCTGCCTTCACACTGCACTGATGCTGCTGCAAGAAAATGACCTAAGATCCTCCAAACACATTTAGCAGGGCTTAATCACATCTTCAGATCAAAAACTATTCATTAACATATCTGTTCAATGATGCAGACACAACTTGACATTTAGCAGAGTCTAGCTTTTTATCCCTTACCACCTTCGCCTCCACACATTTAAGCCAGTTTGCCTCGACTATTTCCACGACCAATCTTACTCAGAATGTTTTACAATGACTGTGTTTTCATTGCGGTTTCAACTCTTTGGTTTCAATGACTTCTCAACTCGACAGGCCATTTCACGCTTAATGGTGCAGTTACTTCCAACGCAATGAGTTACATCTCAGGGCAAATCCCTCACGTGAAATCACTTTCAGCTCAATCCAAGATGAACCTTTTTCACTTTTCCTCACTGTATGTTTGCACTCTTTTCATAACATGACTCACCGTTACCTCAGGAGAGCTGAATAGGCCGTCTGTACAATCAGAAATCGCAATTTCACTGTTGGTTTGGTACAGTCCTTCTTCCCGCCAATCGGTCAGATCAGCACCTTTGCTCCTCTGGACGTGCAGCCATAAAACTTTACAAGAAATCGCCAAAGTTTGATATTTGAGTAAATAACCCTTTTGTGCACTGTGGAGTTCTGTGGTACAGAAAACCCACAATGCTCTTCGTTTCGTTGAGCCATTAAACTGTCTCCATTTCTTTGGAAGATTTAGCGCCACCCTCCTCAGCTCAGACTGTTGGAAGAATGTTTGGGGTCGTCTGCTCCCTCAAAGTCAGAAATACATGATCCATCTCCACACGAGCGGGGACACAGCAGTACCAGTACCTGCGCTAAATGTGTTTCCAAATGAGCATACATGGGGGGAAAAACATCAATTACTTCTAATTGTGAATATATGCAGCCCACATGCAGTTTTTAAGCACTATATATCTGGCCATTTCTCAAAATCAAACAAACACACGCACACGCACAGACACAAAGAGAAATAGACAGAAAAATAGAAAGTTAGGTTACATTTTTATTCCAAAAGCATACGACACAAAGACAAACAATGATTGGGAAACGTTTACAATTTGCGGCCAGGACATTATGTTGTAAAACAAAGGCAGGCATTTGAACGTCCAAGAGGGTCACCTCCACTTTGGTACTAAAAATAATTTATGATCCAGGCATCTAATGTTTCCAAAGTCTCCATCTTGCTGCTAAACATAGTGCATTATGAAGTGATGTTCAGAGGAACGAACTTTCGCTTTTCTCAACACCACTGTGACATTTAAAAAAAAAATTATAATAATTACACAGGTCTTACTCTCCCACTTCCCTACCCTCTGACTCACTGCATCCACATCGCCTCTGGCAGAGCGTGAGACAAAACATAACACCGCGATCCACTGTCAGGTTGAGAATAAACAAACATTCCACATGTCTGAGAGGAGAGAGCAGCTTTACCAGCAAATCTCAGCTGTGAGCACCAAGCAACACTGGACGAGACCAAAACACAAGTCTTTTCTTTTACGTAACATTTCTTCTTTTTTTTAAAAACCCTTGCTAAGCCCTTAAATTTCCTCATTCCCCATCACGTGACTATCTTGAAAGGCAAATCAAAAATTTCCAGTAAACCCTGTATTCCTAGCCACAAGATGAAAGCCAATGTTCATCAAAAGGATGGGGAAAAAAACTGGACAGTTCACAGTAGTTTTTCTCGTGAGCTAAAGTCTTTTCAGGCCTGTATGAAGGCTATAGAGGTTTTACCTTATTTTAACAAACCATGCCATTATGACGAGCATTGCTTTAGTTGTTACACCATCACCTCCATTTTGTTTTCTCAGTGAATGTGCCACATGCACAATTGAGCCATGCAGGCAAATACTACAGCAATAATTTTAGAAAGGCATGGCTGTTTTATTGAACAGTTTACTGAACATTTTACACTTTGAGAGGCAAGCTTAGGTAGTAAGTAACAGCTAGAATTGGAGGTCACTACAATTCTGTAAAAATCACAACATGAAAAGTTAAGGTGATCATAACAATGTGGCTTGTGTAGTGAGATAATGGTTAGCCCTGGGGAGATTTTAAAGAATTAAAGTTTAAGTAGCCATTCATCAATAGCAGCTACATTGAAGCATTCTATCCATGCAGAGACATAATGCAGAGCTTGGAATTCATGAGCAGTTATGTCAAAAGCATAATATGTAACTTAGGGTAATTACACTGAACCAATCTTGATGAAGTATTGGAGGATCTCAGGGGAGTGGGAGGGGGGTTGTGATTGGTTGTCATGGAAAATAATTCAAGCAAGGAGCTGAAATGCAAAAAAAAAAAAAATTTGATTAAAGGCACTCTAAACAGGATATTAAACAGCTAATAAACATTTAGTGGAATATAATGTAACTCTTTAAATGCTAAATATAACCAGACTGCTTGAGGAAATTAATTGAGATTTCATAGGGTGTTGTAGAAAAGCTGCTTACACCTATGCAGCAATTCACAACTAGGTGTTATAAGCTTTTCCTTTTTGACGAATGAGTGGTTTAATTTGGGGTAACAGGATACAGCATTTGCATAGCCACAAGCTCATTAAGCGGTCAGCATCTGTGACCGTTAGTGTTTGCTTGAATTATTAAATTATTTTTATGTTTAAAAAATGTCATCAAAAATATTAAGTGTGGCGAGATGTTGGGCGCAGGGCATAGGGGGGGCCGTCTCTCGAGCCACATATACATTTTGGTCATTGGTCCCCAGCATAGTACCTTCAGAGCTGTCATCTGTTCTCTATCTGTGGCCCTCTGATTTCTCCGCGTCTGAACGGAGCGGGAATACGAAGGGAAGGCAGGCGTATGTGTATAACAGTGGTGGATCCAGCTGCCCTCCTGGAATTTTTATGCACTACAGTCTGTAGTTAACAGAGAATGGTGAGATAAACAAAAAATATCTGGTGAGCGGCAGTTCTGTGGGGAAAGCACCTTGTGAGCGAGAGGTCAGAGGGGAACGGGCAGGCTCGTTCTAGCTAACAGAAAGGCCACAAATGCTCAAATAACAGCTGTTTACGACAGCGGTGTGCAGAAGGGCATCTCTGAATGCACAACACATCGAATCTTGAAGCGGATATGCTACAGCAGCAGAAGACCACGCCGGGTTCCACTCCTGTCAGCTAAGAAAAGGAAGATGAGGCTACAGTGGGCACATAATCACTAAAACTGGCGATTGAAGATTGGAAAAACGTCGCCTGATCTCGATTTCTGTTCCGACATGCTCATGTTAGGGTCAGAATTTGATAAACATCGTAAACATCGTCAATCCATGGATCCATCCTCCTTTGTGTCAACAGTTAAGGTTGGTGGTGGTAGTCTAATGGTGGTAGTCTAATGGTGTGGGGAATATTTTCTTGTTACACATTAGGCCCCTTCCTACCGATTGAGCATCATTTGAATACCACAGCATAAGTATTGTTGCTGACCATGAGTATATACAGTATAAATATATATATATAATTTAATTATATTTTTGAAAAGTACTTGATTGCCATGTTAAAATAGTAAAGTGTATTATTTTACATTGTAGGGTAGACCAGCATGCCAAATAGCACCCCTAGTGGTTGTTTGCATGTTCCCATACAAAACAGCCTCGGAATCAATTGCTGGAAACATCTGACATATCATTTAGTAATCAGCTTTGTTGCTCTGATGACCTGCAGATTAATAAAACAATCGTGCTCAACAGTGAAAAATAAGAGGGAATGACTGCACCTTTAGTTGGACGTGAGTGATATGTCAGCAGGCCAGTAAACTGAAGATACCATAGAGCAGTGGCACTGTCAGTACCTGGCTCTGACTGTACTCCTGTGCTGACACCAACATGGATGGAATACAGTCATAATTATCCACACAGAAAGTGTTCATTACTATGTTATCATGTTTGCATACTAATTATTCGTAATTTACATTTAACATAAACATTTTTTTTTTTTAGTTCACCCAAACTCCCTCCAGTTATGGCCCAGAGTGCCCTAACCAACCAGAATCAATTAGGCACAGTAGCCTCACAGTAAAGTGCAGCCAGATTGGGTAAAAATGCCTTAGTCAAATAATGGGAACATGTGAATGGTTTAATAGTACGATATGGTGAGAGAAGGCCAGTTTACTCCTGTTTTAAGTGTCTACCATTTTAAATGGTCACCCAAGGTTCACATTCCTCTGTGTCTGCGTGTGTCGTTTGCCTCTCTGCCCTCCTGTTGCTTCTCAATGGCCCGATCTTAACCACGCCTTTACCAGCCAGGTTTTGATGTGGTCATTTAACAGAGGGAAAAAAAGTGCTGTGGAAAGTAGAATTCCACAGTCTCCTTTACTGGGCTAGTCCCTCTTACCCATTCTTGATAGTAAAATGAAGAATGCGGAACACTTGCTCGCCAGAGTTTAAATCCATACCTCAACGTCCAAATGGCTATTTAACATTGTTATTGTTGTTACATTTAATGACTCCAAAGAGAAAGCAAACAGGACTGAAATCCTTTCACAGCATTCTGTGTGTAGCCATCTCTGAGTGATTAGGCAATATAGCTGCATGCAACAGCCAAAAGATGTGTTCACTCTTTATCTTCTCAAATATTACTGCCAAATATAAATTATTGCTGCCAATTCAATATCTGACATGTTTAACTACATCACTGCACTGACATGTTAATAGAAATACGATAATTTGTACCGTCCGTAAATTTAAAAGCTAAAGCTCAGACCTCCATTTCACCATCTATCCCCTGCACACATGTCAATCAATCTCTAAAGCATGCACAGGGCAGTATCCATAGGGGATATGTAATATGCTATGCAGCCTTGGGCAACGCCACATGTGGGAAGTGTTCTTGGAAATTTCCAGCATAGAAGGTGACATTCAGAGAAAACGGAATTACGGTACATTTCTAAAAAATAAATCTCATTTAAAAAATATCCACGCTTGCCCCGTGATTCCCACTCGGCAATCCCACTGGAGGGCACTGATCTCCATTTTGTACATGGGACAATCTTTCCCTAGTGACACACAAATACACAAGAGGAAAGATTCAGTCTTTAAAGTGTGTTTTTTAATAAATCACTTTTGTAAGACAAACAGGAGCATTATTTTTAAGTCACTGTCCATTTTTATCCATCTTTAGGTTTAACGGATCGACACAGGCTTGTCTCTAGGACTTTTTGTGTTTGCTCCATCCATTTCCCACTCAATCCTGACAAGATTCCCAGTCCCTGCTGCTGAAAAAACCTCCCCAGAACATGACACTGTTGACTCTTTGACATTTTCTCCCATCTAATGAGCCGTTGAACTTTGTACCCGTTTCAAAGTCATTGGCCTAAATGTCTTTCATAACCAGTTTCCAAGCTGCACAATTTGAAGTGACAGCCTGACTTCATCATGCTCAAAAAAATGTAAGGAAGATTTAGGGACTGTTTTTGCAGTTGTATTGATGTGCCATTACATCTCTTTTCACAATATACTGTATATGCAAGCTTGTGATTAGCAGTAACAAAATGAACTATGCCACATCAAAGTACAACTGTGAAGTTAAAGGTTCTCTCAATTTGACCAATTTCTCAGTAAGACATTTCTGAGTAAGTTGTTAGCAAAAGGTAATTTTGTACAAGAGCCAGTCTCCTTCTTGTATGCAGCCCCTTCTTACCAATATGACACTCTGATCCTGGAGCAATGCCAGGGACTGGATAAGTCCAAATGCTCACTGAACTGAAGGCACATTTGTTCCCCATTGTATCCCATCCATGCCCACCAGTAACCCTTTGTTATTCATGGTTAAACAAAGCAATGGCCTCTTCATGGTAAACTCTGAGATGTCAAAGGCTTTGGTGTTGGATTGGTCATCGCATTTTAGTTTTTGTTAAATTAACTTTTAACTGCTCTATGTACTTAAGACACCATACGCTTCATTGCCCTCTGCACAGCTAATGTATACCACATAATTTCCTTTCGTCGAGAGTGTCTTTTGGATCAATGATATGGCTCCATTGAAAAGATTTTGATTGCATGCCCAGGATACAATTATTTCCCACTGCAAAGAATTGCTAAAATATTCTTAAATGCTATTCTTTGTCAATATTAAATATCAAGCAGAAATCAGTACGTTATTTTTGGTCGTCATATAATTTATCCTGATTTATTTAAATTGAAAATATATTTAAATAATATAAAGTTAATCATAGCTGCATAGGCTATGTAATTTCACTGCTTTTGTGTTGCGCTTTAATAGTTTTTGCGAATGCTTCATTAACAGTGACATATCTATATGGCTGCTACTGCCACCCTTGGTAATTTTAAGGAATAGCACCCTGAAAGGTAAAGGTAGCCATGTTTTTCACCAGCCTGTCCATATTATTTAGTACATAACTCAAAAGCAATAAACCTTCAAACCTAAAATATAATAGCAGCGTTCAGCTATATAATATAATAACAGTTCCATTTCTCATAGGTTTTACATAACAGGTAATGATTCGCCAACTTGGCCAGTAACAGATTTGGGCCAGTCCAAATATTGCAATGACACACCTGCTTAAACAATCTACTTTTGGTACTTGTCTTTAATATTTAATTTCATACTTATGTCTAATCCCCTATTGGCCAGTACACAGAATTGTATCCAAGCAAAGGAATCAAACCTGCTAGTCACAGCGAAGGCTAATAAATTGGTCTTCATTTAAAATACGTTTTTAAAAGTCATTTGTGTGCCATAGATTTCTCTTAGAACTGAATGGCAAATATTGAGGGCAGCCAGGCAGTTCTGTAACTCACTTTTCATAAATAAGCTAGGGCAATAATCTTATTTCATCATAATAGTAACTGAATCCTTCATCAAAATGGCTTCTTTATGTATTGCCAGAATTTGTGAAAACACAATCAAATTCACTTCCCAAAAAAATTGCATGTCATAGTCAGTCTTTTATGAGTACTGGGTTGTGCATTAACTTAATTTAATCATGAATTACTTTTCAAATAGATTTTCTCTATTTACTGAAACATCACTGCATTACATGGACTGAATTATGTGATTTCAACAGTTGGCTAGCCTAATGTTCCACATTAGAGTAATATGAACACTCAACACTCACAGACATAGAAGTACAGTGTGTGGACTATTGCAGGGACATTGGTCCAGATGGAATGAGATGGGTAGAGATGCCCGCCATAATGCTGTTCTGCTCCACTTTCATTCCATTCGAATGATTCTATGGAATCTCAAAGAATCACATATTCAGAATACAGACCAATGCCATTACTGACATTAAACCAACTCCTCAAAAGATTGTGCTCATTGCATGCGTCACAAGACATCTGCCCAATCATCATAGCCCAACAGACACCAGCCTCCCAGAAACTACTCTCAACGGCACAACCACAATGCAACAGAACAGACTTTTCAAACTCTGCCGTCAGCCAAATGTGTCACTTATTCAACTGGCTCAGATGCAGCAGTTATTTGGGCCCTCCCAATCACTAATGCACAGCCACCATGGCACTTAGCAGACTGGCCCGCATTCAACTGGCTGACAGCAGACAGCATTATCTTTCATTAACACATCTCCTAGGGAAATGCTTTCAAAGGGGGAGATATACAAACCAATGTCAGACTGTGTCTCAAGCAGGACTATATTGTCT